>CM075770.1:31487500-31980000 GCA_037974665.1 Ehretia macrophylla
AAAAGGAATTCAAGTACAAATTGCAGGGTGTATTGACAGAAAATAAATTGCACGTGTCGAATGGATCAGATAAGGTAGGGTTCCCCTACAAACCATTCGAGCTAAAATTGATTATTGTTCTTATACAGTTCGAACTATCTATGGGGTATTAGGTTTCAAAACTTGGATATTTATAGACGAGGAATAAGAAAATAAACTTTTACTTATCTTTTCCTTCTATCCAGTGATAGAAGAAAAAAAAGAGAAACTCGTCCATTTCTTAATTCTATAGGGTTGAATAAAAATTCGATTAACCATTTGATATAATTGCTATGCTTAGCGTGTGACTCGTTGGTCTTTTTTTAGGGTTAGGATGAAAATCAGCCCCACAGTATGAACTAATAACTATAAAACTAATAACCAACTCATCACTTTGCATTATCTGGATCTAAAGAACCAGTCAAGATATGATATATCGATCATATCTTTGTAGCAACTAAATTTTTTTTGCATAAACAAAAAAATTAATCTGATTCTAAATTAAATTGTAAAGAAAAATAGAGAAAAAAAGGTGTGGATAAATGGAAGTATGAGAGAAAGAGAGAAAAAATATCAATGATCTATAATTCCAATATGTAAGGTCTCTGAGGCATCTCATAAAAGGTAGTGTAATAAAGCATCACTACTGATTCGTCCATAACATAATTGAATGAATCTTCTTATATATCAAAAACCAACAAGAGCTTTGAGCCAATAAAGACTGAGAAAATTGACTCAAGAACAAATTGAATTTCATCATTAGCTCCATTGTAGAATTTAGACCTAACCATTAAATAAGAAGAGATAGGAATGATGGAACCTGTGAATGCAAAAGATTTGATTCAAAAATGAATCTTAATGATTCACTAGTCGAGATGGCGGAATGAACCGGAAATCAATTCATCTATTCTGAGAAGTCACAAGTTAACCCTACAACTAAAATAGAGATTGAAAGAGTAAATATTCGCCCGCGAAAACTTTCTTTTTTTGAATTGCTAAATTTTGGGCAATACGATAGGTGCAAAACAAAATAAAGATTTGTTAGAACGGTTTAAAAAACAGTATTATTTCTAAAATAGAGAAATAAAATGTTTAGTTATCTATTCAAATAAGATATACAAATTACTAATAGATTAGATTCGATGAAATCTCAAAGAATTGACCGATTGAATGTATTACTCAATAAAATAAATACATGTATATCTTAATTAAGATTATATCTTAATTCAAATTAAATATTTTTGAATCCTTTTATCTTTTATTTTTTCACGAGGAGCCGAATAGGAAGAAACTCTCACGTTCGGTTCTGTAGTAGAGATGGAATTCAGAAATAACCATCAACTATAACCCCAAAAGAACCAAATTCCGTAAACAACATAGAGGAAGAATGAAGGGAATATCTTATCGAGGTAATCATATTTGTTTTGGTAAATATGCTCTTCAGGCACTTGAACCCGCTTGGATCACATCTAGGAAAATAGAAGCGGGTCGACAAGCAATGACACAAAATGCACGTCGTGGCGGAAAAATATGGGTACGTATTTTTCCAGACAAACCAGTTACACTAAGACCCGCAAAAACTTGTATGGGATCGGGGAAAGGATCTCCTGAATATTGGGTAGCTGTTGTCAAACCAGGTCGAATACTTTATGAAATAAGTGGAGTAACAGAAAATATTGCTAGAAGGGCTATTTCAATAGCAGCATCCAAAATGCCTATATGAACTCAATTAATTATTTCGGGATAAAAATGTAAAACCAACAAAAATGGGTCTTGGGGATGACAAAAAATTGCAGGTTTCTTTTTTGGACAAATAATATTTCTTTTTTTTTCCTCGTCCTTTGCATTGAAAGAAGAGATTCAAAAATGATATGATTCAACCTCAGGCCCATTTAAATGTAGCGGATAACAGCGGGGCTCAAGAATTGATGTGCATTCCAATCATAGGAGCTAGCAATCATCGATATGCTCAAATTGGTGACGTTATTGTTGCTGTGATCAAATAAGCAGTACCAAATATGCCCCTAGAAAGATCAGAAGTAGTGAGAGCTGTAATTGTGTGTACCTGTAAAGAACTCAAACGTGACAATGGTATGATAATACGATATGATGACAATGCTGCAGTTGTAATTGATCAAGAAGGAAATCCAAAAGGAACTCAAATTTTTGGTGCGATCGATCAGGAATTGAGACAATTAAATTTTACTAAAATAGTTTCATTGCTCCCGAGGTATTATAAAATGAGATCATGATGTGTTTCTAGTAGGGTATTTGAAAGAAATAGATTCATTAGTAGATTGTGTCTTACGCATATACCTTTAATAATTCATATTCATAAACAAATAAGAAAAACATGTTGATTATATCAAATTTGGGAGCTTCAATAATTTTAGTTCATCATGAGTAGGGACACTATTGCTGAGATAATAACCTTTATACAAAATGCTGATATGGATAGAAAAAGAGTGGTTCGAATAACATCTACTAATATTACCGAAAGTATTGTTAAAATACTTTTACGAGAAGGGTTTATCGAAAACGTGAGAAAACATCAAGAAAACAACAAATCTTTTTTGGTTTTAACCCTGCAACATAGAAGGAATAGGAAAAGACCCTATAGAAATATTTTAAATTTAAAACGGATCAGTCGACCTAGTCTACGAATCTATTATAATTATCAACGAATTCCTAGAATTTTAGGTAGGATGGGGATTGTAATTCTTTCTACTTCTCGAGGTATAATGACAGACCGAGAGGCTCGAGAACAAAGATTCGGCGGAGAAATCTTGTGTCATATATAGTAATTCTTTTAATATCCAACATGGGTCTGAAACTTCCTATTTGTGAAAAAAGAAAAAAAAGGGCCCAAAGTTCCCCCAAAAGATTAAAAAGGTCCGTTGAGCGTCTCATGGCTATGTCATAATAGATCCGAACACTTCCCCCGGATCGACTTCCAGATTATAATTGCTCTAGTGAATAACTAAAGAAAATAGATAGATGGGGGATAGAAAAATAGAAGAGAAACAAACTAATTATAGAAATATCTCCCAAACGTTCACTAATTATTTGACTGTTGGCGGGTCTCTTTGTATGTTATGTCCGAAAAGAGGAGGACTCAATGATTATTCGTTCACCGAAACCAGAAGTAAAAATTTTAGAAGATAGGGATCCCGTAAAAACTTCTTTCGAGGAATGGGCCAGATCGGGTCATTTCTCAAGAACAATAGCTAAAGGGTCTGATACTACCTCATGGATCTGGAACCTACCAAACGGTTGTATATCCAATCCCCCGTCTACCTTGGGTTGGGCTACCAACGAAAAGATTTTATTTCATTGTCTTTCTCTGCTCCTTTCTTCCCCAACAATAGTTTCGGCAGACTCTGCTTTCGACAACCGGGAAAACTTCCTTCCTAAACCAAATTTATGCCAGTAGTATACTAGCCATGTGATTGGTATAAGCCGAAAAGACATGTTTAATAAGAGTTGTCTTCCACTGAGGCTAAGCCCTATTTGAGACTAAACCAGGCTTCTTTTGATTGCATTTTTTCTTACTGTAGTTTCGTTTCTCTCCCGTTGGTCGAGCATCTTCAAACCTTACACCCTTTCCAACTAGTTATAGATTGTCTTAATGCCTATAAACTAGGACCAAGCGAAGTAAGTCCGTAGATCATCTGTTAATCCTTCTTTGAATCCCAGTTGTTTTAGTATCCGTCATCATCTGGGGTTTTTTTAAATGACCAAAATATAGAAAAAGTCCCCCTCCCCCCCCCCCCGAGGATACAAGAAATATAGTTTTAAAGCCTAGAACAAACAGTATCTCTATCTGGCTTTGTTATTATTCCAGTCTTATCTTCACCCAGCCAGTAAGTAGAAATATGAAGAGAGTGGACAACTTTGTCGCCGAGCTTTCTTTGGTTTCTTTTATGAACTCCACTGGTCGTCCATGGATTATAGGTGCTATCCATTGCATATAAATAAACTTACGTATCCTACTCTGCAAATCCTATTTTCCTTAAGCATATAAAAACCCATGATTAACATTTTCATATGCTGCTACTTTGGCAAGTTTAGTGATCATGGCTGGCTCACGTGATCTATCAGCTGAGTAGTAAGCCTCCTTGGGATAATTATCAATATCTCTTCTTATCAAAATGAGATTAGAAGGGCGCCCTTTTTTTTTAAAGAGTCAGCCTGTCTCTCAATATATTAGCAATTACCTTAGTCAATCTCTTATGCAGTGTAGTCCCCATAGCAATGGGCCCCGGTCTAGTGAGGTTTTGTTCTTTTGGGAATCATTGCTAGGAAGAAGGATTGAATTGCACCAGGTTTGCTCCTGTTTGACTTCAATTACCATATAGAGATGGAGATCGTCCTTAATTATGTTCCAGCACTGACCTTAAATTAATCAACCAAGTAGAAGTTGAAGTTCAGTTGGAATCCATCTAGTCATCTAGTTTTTTACTATGAATAGCCCCCCTGTTGTTGATAGATAGCTTACCAGATTGAAGAATTTGTTTTCCCTGAAAACTTTTTAAATATTTGATGGATTGTTGCTATATGCCGTTGGCTTGATAAGATGGATAAGTGTGAGAACAATTTCATAACTTCTGTCCTTATCTCCTCATGCTGAACCAAAACCCAGCCTGTTGGGCATTTCAAATTGATAAAAGTACGGATTATGCATTTCTTAATAGATGCGTGGAAAAAAGAAAAAACCTTTTAACCAAAACTGTCGAGATTGTAGGCGCAGCGGCTCCCCTATCCTTCTTGACTTAAAGCTGAGCTTCCGATCTTTCTTTTCCATTCACGTGTTTTCTGCTTGTTTTGTACTGACATTTCCTTCGCCTTTTGAATCTTCAGTAGGGCCTTTAGTCGTTTGTTGAATTGCTACTGCTACTAGTACTAGTAGTAGTAGGCAGGAGCTTTTAAATTCCTGGAAGTTTCATTCCAAGTTTCCTCAATCAATTGTATACATTCTGCATTCAAAAGCCATTATTGTTGATCCATCCTCAAAAGTATAGGGCTTACCCTTGGTTGTCATTAATATAGGTCTATGATCAACCCTTCCAAGTAGCGATAGGAATAGATTCAAGTAAGATAGATTCGTTCTCCATGATACCTTCCCGGTCCTTTCCTGGATTCTACTCAATCTTGTCGATTAGTCCTAGTAAAAACCAAATTCTTTAATTCTAGTTAGATTATACTGAGCAATTCTCTAAATGTAGACATAAGACGATCAGCAGATCTTTGAACGCCCTTTTATCCTTATCTAGTTAAGGGTGAGTCTGATCTGGTTAGAATTCCCCATGTATAAACATTCCATATCCAAATTGTTAGTTCCTGCCTTTTTAATGTGGGATAATCTTTGTCCATATAGATTGGGGATGTCAATCAATGAGCCAGAGTTTTTTGGTATGCCCAATTTTCTCCAGTAAGGAGTCGTTAGTTTCATTGTAGGAAAGCGAGGCCTTCATTCTCTTCTTCCGAATCAGGCTGATTTTTAGTTTATTAAAGGGGTGTTGGAATAGGGATAAACACTACTGAAAGTGACTCCAGTAGGTATCCTTGGCTTAGTTGGCTGGGCTACCCAGTGGAATTTTTTCCAATAATAGTCAATCTGATATTGTCCTACTATCCTTCTCATTTTCTTCCGTTTCCTAAGCCGAATATGTTCTAGGAGAAGTTTCTTCATAAGATAACCGGTTTATCCTAACCGGGCCTTTTTTGTCTCTTGAGTACTTTATAAATAGGGGAGGTAATTTCGATGTATCAGTCAGAATCACTAGCCATTTTTACCAATCCTCTTCCTTCTCATTTCTTGTTGGAAATGAGTTTTCACTGACTCACTTTATGATTACGAGTTTCTTAGTTCCAGGTAGAGTCGCTTACCTTTGTCAATCATTTTTTCTTCATTATTGTAGAACTGTTGAAGTGGTAGATCTTCTTGTAAGATTTCACTTTGGTTATTCTGAATTCTATCATTGATAGAGTGGATTTCAACTTCCCGTATCTTGCTTCTTTCTTTCAGTCCTCCCACTGCATTGATAGGTCTGTGTCACTTCCCTCGGTTCGCTTTCCCTCTGTGTCAACGGAACATCTAAATTCCTTATATTCTCTGTGGGATTATGTTCTAGTTGTTGAGACTAAACAATCGTTCTTTCTTCCATGGCGAATTCAAAAGTAAAGGCTGATCAGGTTTACTTCTGTCTGATTGGAATTTAGTAGTTGGATAGGTTTGTTTTGTTTAGGTCATCATCCCCCGACCGTATTCATTACAAGGGTAGTTGTTCATAGTCCAAAGCTTGTGTTTGCTATATTATTGAACTTTTTTCTCTAACTAGGAGTTGTCAAATCGATTAGAAGCCTCATGTATGTCGAGTTCTACACAGATACATGCGCAAGATAGGTTTGCCTATGTATCTGTCGCTTTCTCATCCCCTGTTCAATTGCTGAAATGGGCCTTGTCTTTTCTTCCAAAAATCCTAAACCTTCTTTAATCTCTCCGCATACTCGTCCATCGGGAATGGGATTTGGCCAAAAGCTATAGGGGCGAGATGGTTGGAGGTAAGCCAAAATGGAATGACGGGGATTGAATGGCCTGGAAAGTTGGTAGGCTTTGGGGCGAGCTGTGGACTACATTAGATATGGGTTGAAATGGCGAGAGCTGAGATAATGATGATGCTTGGGAAGAAGTAGACCCGATGGTGCCAAGAATCGAGGAATGACCATGTACTATTTCCCTTACGGGACTCATGGAGTAGCATATTTCGAAAGAGGAAGACGGGGGGTGAGAAGCCATAGCAATTTTGTATGCATTTCGGGCCTCAGTTTCTGCATCATGATCCACTTAATATAAGTATTGTGACTGGCATATAGATTTTGAGAATTTATGGGAGGGGACTTTTGTGGATTTGTGAAGGCAGATATGGGAGAACTAATGTTCGGAGGATTGTAGAGTGACGAATGAGCTACTTGGGATGATCGGAATGCCGAACGCATTGCAGACATGCCTTTTGATATGATTTCCACTGATTGGATTAGTCTTCTCGTCATCTTCTCTAACCTTGTCAAATCAAGTATGACTAATTCCGAGGTTGTCGAGCTGATCGGGGGTGAGAAAAAAAAAAAAGAAATCGAATATGAAACGCTAACTAGTGCGTGCATTTCCTATCGATGCCCTTGAACTAACCTTTTTGGCACGAAGGGCATTTTGAGACAGAAACGTGTGGATTCACCAAGCACCCATATATTGATTTGTTGAAAACAGCTCCTTCGTCTACCACGCCTATTTGTATTGCTAGAATTATGCTTACCGATATGCAAAGGACTAAAGAGGACGTATGGTCAGGCATTCCGGTCTTATGCAAAGCCGTCCTGCCATCCCCGCTCAAACTCCAGAACAAAAGTCAAGTTATTGCTTATTCCCGCACATGCTTGCTATAACAATTCCCTTTCCTGCTAGACTTGTCTAAGAAAAGATGCACGAGCCGTTCTTTCTCTTATATTCACTTACACTATTTGAAGATACTGATTTGAATGCCTATACCCTGCCTATGCGCTTGTCTTTACTACCTGCCCGCCTTGAACTACTAGAACTGCGCATACCTTTTTTGACTCTATCCAAAAGATAGCTTGAACTGGCATTATGACTACACATATATAGCCAATAGAAAGAAGTATTCCCAAGCTGAAGAGGTAGTAAAGGAGATAAATTGAAGTGGATCTCCTATCTATATTCGACAGCTTGAAGAGGGCTGATGGCTGACTGCTAAAGCCAAATTTTCATTAAAAGCGATTTCTTCGCTCAAGAACTAGACTCAAGGGATTGTGCCTACCAGTCAAGACAGGAAGGTGGGATACTCGTTAGCCTCTTGACTGAAGTTCCAACCCCCTCTGTAATGCGCATATTGAGACTGAGCTTGTTTGCATCTGATCTGAGCAGTGGATCCTCATACTAGCAGCTACTGTTGTTGGACCTCCAGCAGTGGATCATGATGTCGGGGATTTGTTCACAACTGTATTAGAACCTCAAACGGATCAGACAACTATGTTTAACACACCAATAATTGATTGTTTTAGCTACCATATTCGATTCCTGTGTTTTTACTGATTTGAGTGCTCTGCCAAATAAGTGGTTTGATCCAAAGTCGGCATGGAATCTAAGGCTGTTGAGCTCTTTGTTCGAGGACGATCTCCTAATTGCTAGTACGAATCAAGGGCCAAAGTCCAAACTCATGATTTGACGGAAGTTGTTCGACTGAAAGGCTGATCTCGTGACTCGACTAATAAAGAATGGACGCACTCTGCCCCCAACAAAGGACTTCATTGGAAGAAGGAAAATCTCAACTCGATCAAAGAACTGAAACCCAAGATTGATGGGTTTCATGTTGTGACCAATTTTGTTGCCTTAGCTTGAAAGACGGAGAAGGCACCAAACGATTAGGTATACCACGTCATGAACTTAACTAAAACCTACCTTATGTTTGTTCTTCAACTAACTATCGGTCTAAAAGAAAAAAAAAATACAACATAGGTATGGAAATAACTTAGTTTCTAAACTATGGAAATATGGTTCTTATCTTGTTTTCTTTCATTTGGGTTTTTTATGCATTGTTTTTGCCTAACAACCCGAAACTTCCCCTCGTATGTACGAACAAAAGAGAGAGCAATAAGCAATAAATAAAAAAAGCAATCCTCGCTATGCAAGCTCAGTAGGGATATCGCTCAGAGCCGATGCCTAGCCCATCTAATCTCACGAAATCGAATTTAATAGAATCCCTATACAAGCATCCGAACTCACATTAGAATGTGTAAGAGATACCCCGAAGAAGGTAAAGGCAGTAGCTTGGGAAGATAGCAAACCATATCATATACACTGTCCGTCTTTATCTTCCTGGTAGCAGTACGAATAGGAGATCCAAGATGACTGTATTAAGCCTTAAACAATCAGGGTTAAGCTAGCTCATTGCCAGAAAGCAAACAGGAGCTCGTGTGACGCCCAAGCTTTTTGCCTTGCATTAACTTACTGATTGTACCATTATTTGCGCATTTCCTTCTGTGCTTTATTAACTGTCCTCTTTAGCCACTATTCACTCCATTTTCAAACTGCATTATATTAGTGAATTAGCAATTTTATTAAATCATATTAATTGTTAAAAGAATAGGAAAAATGTGCCTTTGAGCGATTAGCGTTTAGAACCCTCGTCTAGAAAATGTTTTAGCAAACTAGGAATAGTGTTACGTAACTAACTTAGAGTTTTAATTAACTAGCATTCATTTCTCACTTTAGGCTCATTTATTTAGCTATCAATGCTCATTTTAGTAGACCACTAACCACCTAACTTGACCCCATTTAATATATATGCTAACACAACACACACATTAGCTCATAATAGCAAAAAAAAAAAAAAAAAGAAGCACTGAATAGTGCCAGGAACCCGACAACCCTTCCCTTGCATTTGGGTGAATTTTTCATCTTCAATTCTTCACTTCAAGCCAAGCCAAGCTAGAAGCACATAGTTTAGGGTGTTTGCAAGCCTCCCGAGAGCTCCTTCGCGCATTGGTGAGGGATTTCATGACTTTTTGCGCATTCTAAAATTGTTGCTATTTTCTTGATTTGTTAGAAATATGTTCCAATGCTATTTTAATGCTTACTTACGCTATTATACCTTGTATATAAGTGCTATAGAACGCATTTGAGACATTGGTTCGCATTTTAAACGGTTAGAATCATTAATTTGATTTATGAGGTGAATAGTGATGAAATTCTAGGGTTTTGTGTAATTGCCCGAATTAGCTTGATTCAATGCTTCTAATAGATGCCTTAGGTGCTAATGAAGGTAGACTAATAGCCCCGTGCAATTGAATTGCTCTAAATTTGCATAGAACGTGAATTAGCCGACTTTAACAAAGAGATTTCGGGGTTAATGTGAATCCGGGTGGATTCGGGCTTCACTTTTAGAATTCTTAGGATACCTAGGTGCTTTAGAAGCTTTGCCAACCCTCATTTGAAGCCCGGTTGAAGTATGTGTAGTTTAAAGCCATAAGAGGGAAATTGGGGGGCTTTTGGGGTAATTGCGGGTAATTGCACGTGTTTGAGTGTTGTAGGGGTGCCTTAGGGGTTACTTAGAAGATTACTATAGCTTCCCCTCAAATTTGAAACCTTAACTTTGATTCGGAAGAAAAATAGCTTGAATAACAAAGGGGTTTAGGTGCAAATTCAGTTGTTTCTCGCTTCTAAGTCCATGGCATGGCTCCTTAAGTGTTTAAATGTGGCTTCAAGTTGATTTGGAACTTTTGGTATAATTCTAAATGTATGTTATATATGCCCCTTTGTAAAGTTGCTTATTTGCTTGTGTAAACTGCTTCTAATCTATCATTTCTGAGGTCAACCTACTTTGTTAATCCTCTTATGTATTATTGCTTATATTGTTGATATTTATTTGTCATCGTTAAGTGCATTGCATAGTGGTTGCGCAACCATAGTGTAAGGGGCAGATGTGTTGAATATCGGTTGGGCGGCAGAGGGCTTGCCAGTGGATATTCAAACTCCGTGCCCTAGTCCCTCATTCGCCTGGTCCGGAGATTGGCAGGGGATGTTGGGTCGTAGGATTATCGGGGTACATCCGGAGTACACCCACTGGAGTGTTTGGGGTTATACCGGCTTATCGTGATCGTGATCGTGGTTCGTGGATCGTGAATGAAGACCAAGTGAAGATTGAAGTATAGGGGTTATGTGAAATGTATCCTTTTTTAATGTGTGGTTATTTAAGCTATTGTTACTTCTTAAATTGTTTAATTGCTATTGTTGTTTAACTGTTTTACCTGTTGCATTGCACACCCAGGGACCTTATCTTTCACTGGGCAACAGTGTTGCTCATACCTCGATATCATGTTTTAGGAAGTGCTGAGGGTGATCCCCAGCTAGTTGAGGTGGTAGTGGAAGAAGAAGAAGTTCAGGCTGACCCTTTGCCCTAGTTGCTGTGTGTTTATTGCCTGAGGTGGATATGATTTGTTGTTATTTCATGGTGTTCATGTACTACTATGTTATGATCTATTTTGTGGCCTTAGGGCTATGTATATTCTTGTAGTTGCAAGTTGAAGGTTAGTTGGTTGTAATGTTAGCTTTGAGATATTATGGCTTGTAATAACTTTTAATTTTTCTTTTAGTTCTTGCATGCTTGGGGGTGTATGTTTGGAGGTATGTTGATTTCAACTTCCAAGATTGCTCTAATGTTATCACAGAATGGCATATTAAAAAGGTTTAATGAAAAGTTAAGTTGGGTGCATGCTTGTGTGATTCGGAGCTGTTGTTTGTCTCCTGTCTTGGATGGCCTTGAACCTTTGAATTTTAATTATAAAAGCTTGTTTTAGTATATTGCGGCTATTTTGAGCATTTACAGGTTTTCAAATGTCCGCGGTACAGAGGAAACTATGTCCGTTTATCTGGTCCAGACTTAACCTTTAGCATGGGGTTGGGTCGGGGCGTTATATTTTAGGTGGTATCAGAGCTATAGATTGCATGAAGTCGGGTTAAATTTCTCGGTCTGTGGGTAGGGGTCTGCTTTGTGATTTTGTGATTGTATGAAACTGTAGTTCTTTAATTTGCCTAAGTGAAATTTGAATTGGGGAATGAACGTGCTAGTATGTCAATGGAATGCGAAGGCCTTTAAGAGTTAATGTTTGAAAGTGAAAAGTCTAGAATGTCAAGCATGATTAAGTGACTATAAATCTCTTGTATATGAACATTCTTCTAGTGTAATATGTGACTTATATGGACTTACTTGAACTTCTTCCTATGTGCTTTATCTGTAATGTATGTAAATGCCTATCATAATACTTTGCATTCTAGTTGTTGAGATGAGGAGAAGGGGCAGACCGGGGAGAGAGCCGGAAGAAGCTCCTAGGCAGGGTGTACCAGGAGAAGGTGAAGGTGTCGCAAAGAATGCACCACCACAGGGACCAGAGCCCAGCACTGCGCAGATTCTAGCTACTATGGCTACTGCTATGAATACTATTGCCCAATTCGTAACTCAGCAGGGTCAGACAGGGGCTGCTAGAGGTAATCAGGCCACCAGAGTGGAGGGTAGTAGTGCTACTGGAGTTAATTTGTATGACAGATTTTTACATCACGGGGCCTACAGCTTCTTTGGAGAACCTGATGATATGAAGGCCGAATTGTGGTTGAGGAAATTTGAAAGGGTGGCAGCAATTCTTGAGTGCAGTGATGAGAGAAAAATTACTTATGCTACATTTCTTCTGGAGGGTGACGCCAAGGAGTGGTGGCGTACTATTAATGAGAAATGGGAAGTCAAGACGGTTCAACATTCATGGGCTGACTTCGTTCGAGAGTTCCTAGATAAATATATATCAGTGGTTGCCCGTGAGAGACGTCAGGCAGAGTTCATAGCTTTGAAACAGGGAAACATGACCGTAGATCAATATGAGGCTGCTTTTACTAGGCTTTCCCGTTATGTGCCGGCTTTGGTACAACCGGAGGACATGAAGATGCAGAGATTCATTATGGGATTGAGGAATGATATTATGCTTAATCTGTCTGCGAATGATTACCCTAACTATGCTGCAGTGGTCAGAGCCGCCTCGAGGTATGAAAAACGCAAGGCAGACGTATTGGCAGAGACTAGTCAATCAAGTAAGCGGCAGTTTCAGTTTTAGAGTTAGGGGTACCAGAGGCAGACTATTCCAGTTGGGCAGAGTCCACAACCGAGGCAGACACAGAGTTATACAGGGCCTGTTCAGATTCAGTCGCGACCCGCCCAAGGTTAGAGTCAGAGTCAAGGGTAGACCCAACCAGCAGTAGTTCGTTCTCAGCAGGGTAGTTCAGCTACCTCTACTTACAGAGCTCCTTCGGGAGGCACTGTTGCAAGACGTCACCAGCAGTGCAACTTCTGTCAATGCCAGGGTCATACAGAGAAGAATTGTTGGAAAAGATTGAGCCGATGTACCGGATGCGGCAGTGATCAACACAGGGTTAGAGACTGCCAGAAATTCAAGAATACCAGGGGTTAGACATCTAGTCAAGGCAATCAGACCAGGGGTTCAGTTACAGCACCAGTACCGCGGGGTCAGGCCTGAGTATTTGCCTTAGATGCAGATGAGCTTCCGGATACGACCGCTGTAGTAGAAGGTACTTTTCTTCTTAATGATCAATCAGTTAAAGTTTTAATTGATTCCGGGGCTTCGCATTCATTTATTACACCTATTTGTGCACAAAATGCTAAGTTGAAACATGATAAACTATTGCATGATATTGTGGTTTATACACCTATGGGGCCGAAGTTTGTCACCAAATCTATCTGCAAGGCATGTAATATTTTTATTCAAGGTCATGTTTTTCCTGCCGATTTAGTTATTCTACCTTTCCGCGACTTTGAAATTATATTGGGGATGGACTGGTTAGGTAAATATTATGCCCAACTTGATTGTAGAAAGAAGATTGTGAAACTAGAAATGCCCGACCAGCCCGTACTTGAAATAGTAGGTAGTAGAAAATATACATGAACTCCTATCATATCTTCTATTAAAGCATCGAAAATGTTATGTAAGGGTTGTGAGGCTTACTTTGCTTATTTGATTAATCAACCTGGTGATCAATTGAAACTGAATGATGTACCTATCGTGAGAGAGTTTTCGGGGATATTTCCTCAGGAATTACCTGGTTTACCACGTGATAGAGAGATAGAGTTTGTGATCGACTTATTACCAGGGGCTACGCCTATCTCTAGGACTCCGTACAGAATGGCTCCACCTGAGTTGCAAGAATTGAAAATTCAGTTGCAGGCTTTACTTGAGAAGGGATTCATTCAGCCAAGTTCTTCACCTTGGGGTGCACCGGTCTTATTTGTTAAAAAGAAAGACGAATATCTTCGGTTATGCATTGATTATCGGGGTCTTAATCAGATAACTATCAAAACAAATATTCGTTGCCTTTGATTGAGGAATTATTTGATCAGCTGCAAGGTGCCAGGGTATTTTTTAAATTTGATATGAGGCAGGGCTATTATCAATTAAGGATTAAGTCCGATGATGTCCCCAAAACTGCTTTCAGAACTCGGTATGGTCATTATGAGTTTGTTGTTCTGCCGTTTGGGTTAACTAATACTCCTGCCGCATTTATGGATTTGATGCAGAGAGTATTCTGCCCATATCTGGATCAGTTTGTTGTTAGTTTCATTTATGATATTCTTGTCTATTCTAAATCTGAGGCGGAACATGAACAACATCTTAGAATTGTGTTGCAGACTCTTCAGGAGCATCAGTTATTTGCAAAGTTTAGCAAATGTGACATCTGGTTAAGGCAAGTCACTTTTCTGGGCCACATTATTTCTCAGGATGGAATTTCTGTTGATCCAGCAAAGATTGAGGTTGTCATGGCATGGAAACGACCGGAGACTGTTACAGAAATTCGTAGTTTTCTGGGTTTAGCGGGTCATTACAGAAGGTTTGTCAAGGATTTCCCTAAAATTGCTGGACCTTTGACTCAACTCACTCGAAAGAAGACTATATTTGACTGGAATGAGAAGTGTGAGGCCAGCTTCCAGGAATTAAAGAAGAGATTAACCACAGCTCATATTCTCGCTCTACCTGAGGGTACCGATAATCTGGTAATCTATAGTGACGCTTCTAAGGAAGGTTTGGGCTGTGTATTGATGCAGAATGGGAGAGTTATTGCTTATGCTTCCAGAAAATTGAAACCTTATGAACTTAATTACCCGACGCATGATCTCGAGCTTGCAGCTATCATCTTTTCATTAAAGAAGTGGCGTCAATATCTTTGGGGTAATAATTGAAATCTTTACTGATCACAAGAGTCTGAAATATCTCTTTTCTCAGAAAAAGTTGAATATGAGGCAGAGGCGTTGGTTGGAGTTGCTTGAGGATTATAATTGTACTATCAATTATCTGCCAGGTAAGGCGAATATTGTTGCCGATGCTTTAAGCCAAAAGGCTACAGTTGCCAGTCTAATCATCAAAAATTGGGAGTTCATGGAGGAATTATGTTTATGGAGGCCCAACACTTCAGATTCTGGTATTCAATTTGCAAGTTTGCATATTCAATCTCTTTTATTATCCAGGATTAGAGAGGCTCAGCAAGCTGATCTGCAATTGATGGAAATCTTAGAAAAGTCGAAAGGGGGAGAGTCAAATTTCAAATTACGTGATGATGGACTTCTTAAGTTCAAAGACAGAATTTGTATTCCTTCTGAGCTAGCTTTAAAGAAAGAAATTCTTGCAGAGGCTCATAATTCTAAGTATACTATCCATCCAGGCAGTACCAAGATGTACAGAGATCTGAAACAGAACTACTGGTAGAACAACATGAAGAGAGAGATTGCTGACTATGTTGCTAAATGTCTTACATGTCAAAAAGTTAAAGCTGAACATCAGAGACTGGCAGGGTTGTTACAACCGTTGGCCATTGCTGTTTGGAAATGGGATCACATTACCATGGATTTCGTGTCAGATTTACCACGGTCTTTGAGAGGTCATGATTCAATCTGGGTTGTTGTGGATAGATTGACCAAAACCTCTCATTTTATTGCTACAAAGAAAACTAAATCTCTTGATAGGTTGGCTGAAATTTATGTTGAGAATATTGTTAGACTTCATGGGATTCCCAAGAGAATTGTGTCAGATAGAGATCCCAGATTCACATCTCAGTTCTGGCAGAAGATTCAGAAAGCTTTGGGCATGACATTGACTTTCAATACTTCTTATCATCCTCAAACTGATGGGCAATCTGAAAGAACTATCTTAATACTTGAGGATATGCTCTAAGCATGCATTCTGGACTTCGGTAAGAGTTGGGAGAAATACTTACCTCTTGCAGAATTTGCTTATAACAACAGTTATCAAGCTACTATCGGTATGGCACCGTATGAAGCTTTGTATGGGCGTAAATGCAGATCTCCTTTATATTGGGTTGAAGTTGGAGAGTTGAAATCTATTGATCCTACTTTATTTCCAGAAATGAACAGAATGATCGATAATATTCAGCTTATCAGAAAAAGAATGCTTACAGCACATAGTCGGCAAAAGAGTTATGCAAATAGACGCCGTCGTGATCTGAAATTTGCCGTGGGGGATCGGGTATTTTTGAAAATTTCTCCTCGCAAGGGCTTGATTCGGCATGGCAAGGGAGGTAAACTCAGTCCTCGTTACGTGGGACCGTTTGAAGTAATTGAAATTGTTGGTGAATTGGCTTATCGACTAGCTTTGCCTCCTAGCATGGGCAGAATTCATGATGTCTTCCATGTTTCTATGCTTCGGAAGTATCAGCCAGATCCTTCTCATGTTCTTGAGCCCGAGCCACTAAAGATCAGTGAAACTTTGACCTACACAGAGAAACCTCTTCGAGTTGTTGATCAGAATGTTCAGGAGCTGAGGACTAAACGCATTCCGATGGTTAAAGTTCTTTGGGATCATCATGGGTTTGAGGATGCTACCTGGGAAAGGGAGGATCAGATGCGAGATCGATATCCAGAGTTATTCGCCGAATCATGTAAGAATTGCGTGGACACAATTAGTTTAAGGGGGAGAGGATGTGACGCCCGAGCTTTTTGCCTTGCATTAGCTTACTGATTGCACCATTATTTGCGCATTTCCTTCTGTGCTTTATTAACTGTCCTCTTTAGCCACTATTCACTCCATTTTCAAACTGCATTATATTAGTGAATTAGCAATTTTATTAAATCATATTAATTGTTAAAAGAATGGGAAACATGTGCCTTTGAGCGATTAGCGTTTAGAACCCTCGTCTAGAAAATGTTTTAGCAAACTAGGAATAGTGTTACGTAACTAACTTAGAGAATAATTAACTAGCATTCATTTCTCACTTTAGGCTCGTTTATTTAGCTATCAACGCTCATTTTAGTGGACCACTAACCACCTAACTTGACCCCATTTAATATATATGCTAACACAACACACACATTAGCTCATAATAGCCAAAAAAAAAAAGAAGCAGTGAATAGTGCCAGGAACCCGACAGCCCTTCCCTTGCATTTGGGTGAATTTTTCATCTTCAATTTTTCACTTCAAGCTAAGCCAAGCTAGGAGCACATAGTTTAGGGTGTTTGCAAGCCTCCCGGGAGCTCCTTCGCGCATTGGTAAGGGATTTCATGACTTTTTGTGCATTCTAAAATTGTTGCTATTTTCTTGATTTGATAGAAATGTGTTCCAATGCTATTGTAATGCTTACTTATGCTATTATACCTTGTATATAAGTGCTAGAGAACGCATTTGAGCCATTGGTTCGCATTTTAAACGGTTAGAATCATTAATTTGATTTATGAGGTGAATAGTGATGAAATTCTAGGGTTTTGTGTAATTGCGCGAATTAGCTTGATTCAATGCTTCTAATAGATGCCTTAGGTGCTAATGAAGGTAGACTAATAGCCCCGTGCAATTGAATTGCTCTAAAATTTGCATAGAACGTGAATTAGCCGACTTTAACAAAGAGATTTCGGGGTAATGTGAATCCGGGTGGATTCGGGCTTCACTTTTAGAATTCTTAGGATACCTAGGTGCTTTAGAAGCTTTGCAAACCCTCATTTGAAGCCCGGTTGAAGTATGTGTAGTTTAAAGCCATAAGAGGGAAATTGGGGGCTTTTGGGGTAATTGCGGGTAATTGCACGTGTTTGAGTGTTGTAGGGGTGCCTTAGGGATTACTTAGAAGATTACTATAGCTTCCCCTCAAATTTGAAACCTTAACTTTGATTCGGAAGAAAAATAGCTTGAATAACAAAGGGGTTTAGGTGCAAATTCAGTTGTTTCTCGCTTCTAAGTTCATGGCATGGCTCCTTAGGTGTTTAAATAAGGCCTCAAGTTGATTTGGAACTTTTGGTATAATTCTAAATGTATCTTATATATGCCCCTTTGTAAAGTTGCTTATTTGTTTGTGTAAACTGCTTCTAATCTATCATTTCTGAGGTCAACCTACTTTGTTGATCCTCTTATGTATTATTGCTTATATTGTTGATATTGAATTGTCATCGTTAAGTGCATTGCATAGTTGTTGCGCAACCATAGTGTCAGGGGCGGATGTGTTGAATATCGGCTGGGCGGCAGAGGGCTTGCCAGTGGATATTCAAACTCCGTGCCCTAGTCCCTCATTTGCCTGGTCCGGAGATTGCCAGGGGATGTTGGGTTGTAGGATTATCGGGGTACATCCGGAGTACACCCACTGGAGTGTTTGGGGTTATGCTGGCTTATCGTGATCGTGATCGTGGTTCGTGGATCATGAATGAAGACCAAGTGAAGATTGGAGTATAGGGGTTATGTGAAATGTATCCTTTTTTAATGTGTGGTTATTTAAGCTATTGTTACTTCTTAAATTGTTTAATTGCTATTGTTGTTTAACTGTTTTACCTGTTGCATTGCACCCCCAGGGACCTTATCCCTCACTGGGCAACAGTGTTGCTCATACCTCGATATCATGTTTCAGGAAGTGCTGAGGGTGATCCCCAGCTAGTTGAGGTGGTAGTGGAAGAAGAAGAAGTTCAGGCTGACCCTTTGCCCTAGTTGCTGTGTGTTTATTGCCTGAGGTGGATATGATTTGTTGTTATTTCACGGTGTTCATGTACTACTATATTATGATCTATTTTGTGGCCTTAGGGCTATGTATATTCTTGTAGTTGCAAGTTGAAGGTTAGTTGGTTGTAATGTTAGCTTTGAGATATTATGGCTTGTAATAACTTTTAATTTTCCTTTTAGTTCTTGCATGCTTGGGGGTGTATGTTTGGAGGTATGTTGATTTCAACTTCCAAGATTGCTCTAATGTTATCACAGAATGGCATATTAAAAAGGTTTAATGAAAAGTTAAGTTGGGTGCATGCTTGTGTGATTCGGAGCTATTGTTTGTCTCCTGTCTTGGATGGCCTTGAACCTTTGAATTTTAATTATAAAATCTTGTTTTAGTATATTGCGGCTATTTTTAGCATTTACAGGTTTTCAAATGTCCGCGGTACAGAGGAAACTCTGTTCGTTTATCGGGTCCAGACTTAACCTTTAGCATGGGGTTGGGTCGGGGCGTTACAACTCGTACTTAGATCAGAGGATGCTCATCCCAGGCAGGCAGCAGGGGCTTCGGGTCTGAGGTAAGCCTTCATGTATCATTGGTAGGCAAAGGGGTAAGTGAAGATGGCTGTTTTTGTTTGTTATATTAATAAGCAACTTGGTAAGTAAGCACCAACAGTACGAATTCCTTTAAATGGATCCTTCTCTCTTAATGACTCTTTTTAGGGAGTAGGATCTGTTGCCTAAGAGCTCAGAGAAAGGTAGCGAAGTAATATATTCTTTTTCAAGCAAAGAGGAGTTTGCGCAAGCAAGCAAAGTAGAATCAGAAGCCAAAACGATTATCCAACTTGGCCTCTTCAACTACTTAGGCGCAGGATAGAAGATGATGGAGCAGCATAACGGAGGAAAACAAAATTCCTAATTCGAATAAAAAATAAAAAAGATAAATCAAATCTAAATAAATATTTTTTCGAAAAGGCATCATGTTCACTAGGTTATTTTGATATAGACAACATTTGGAGAACGGATGACTAGAACAGATCGATAAAGGCCTTATTATATTCCTTGTCAGGAATAGCGGCCTTATAGCTTCTACTGCTATCGATTACCTAACTGTCGGGAAATCGGGAGTTTTGTCGAAGAATCAGTGTTGTGGTGGTGCTACGAGATGGTAATTTATCGTATTGAAGAAGAGATCCGCAGACCAATTGATTGACTATAGATGCGAACCAATCGACCGCTACCTAAGAAAGGATAAGTAGTTCTTCTATCGAAAAAGGGCAAAGGGAGAACATGTAAGGGCTTGCCTAGATCTCGTATTTCCTATGTAGTCCGTCAGTCAAACCAACGATTCTCTTCTTAAAGTAATGGAGAGAGTCTTTTTCTTTTTCCGGTATGTAGCTCCGCGAGCTAGGAGCGCATCATCAGGGTAGGGCAAAAATGAACATAGGATCATGGCCTTTTTCTTCTTTCATTTGTTTTTTGTCCGGTCCGTTATGTGTGTTTTTTTAAGGCTTATCCAGCTCTGGGGCATCCAATTCCTCTTCTTTCTTTTGTTGCTGATCTCACATCGAGATCAACTCCTTCTTGTTTAGGGTTATCAGATGAGAGATCTTCCTCCAACTCTGAGAAATCGATCAAGCGGGAAGCTATCCTCGACTCACCTCTTTCTCTATAAAAAAAACTCCTCCCCAAAGGAGAGCAGAACTCCAGGATGAGTATGCCATGAATTCCCGGATTCATTTTCGTCCTAATCCATCATGGAATTTTTGGAATCTATAAAAACATTGATGGAGAGGGCTCGTAATGATCTTTGAGAAGATCACAAGGTGCTGAAGTGCCAAGATAGGGGGGGTCCGTAGGTTTTTGTGAAAGGGATGCTCTTATCATGTAATTGCTGAAATGAAAAAAAAAATGCCTCTATTTGACGTCGATTCATTCATACTTCCATTCCTTGTAGAGGAAGGCTAACTGCTTGCTGGCTAGGAGCTGTATGAGCGGTAACGTCAACGTACGACTCCGTGAGAAGGGCGGTAGACAGAAATGGCCTTGTTGTACCTCATTCTCGTCTTCAATGGGGTTTGCTCTTTGTTTTTTGGGATAGTATGCCAATATGATCTTAATGAGGTATGGGGCTTTGCATTTGACATTCGTTGGGCTTCCCTCTTCGGGAGCCGGCGTCCTGGCATTTTAGTGCAATAAACCCCTCCGGCCGAAGACTAGTGTTAGGTGGTCCCGCGGAGCTTTTGAAAAAGGGTAGCCTAGTGTGTAAGCACAGCAATGATCCGCGGCGAACCCTCAGATGACCTATCTAAGATTATGGGGGAGATCCTCAGTAGTGGTGACCCTTTCACTCTTCCACGGACTGATACATGTACTGAATGCTCATATGGGAAAGTTGACTCTTGAGTCTGGAACCTGGGGGGTTGCTCCGAGAAATCCTTTATTTCTCGTCCACTCAGGGGGGTGCGGACACACCTAGGAGTGATCTTTTCCTCTTCAACAAGTCGGGTTTTGTCTATGAAAAACATCTCCTAAAGGAAGTGGAAGTGACATATGTTATGTCGGCGTAAGTGATCTTTTTATTACGGAATCCCCTGTTTGGATCTTTGATAGAATATAAAGAGTCTAAGAGGATGCGATGCCATAGAAGGAGCAGCTAATGCCATTTCAAGAAGAAGGGTGCAAGTGAATCAGAACTTGAGAATCTAGCTATTGCGAAAACTGTCTTCGCATAGGGAAATATCAACAGCTTTAAGTCTTCCCACAGAAGAGTTTGAAAGAGAGGCTATTAATGGAAGGCTACTTTTCAGAGGTTGAATATATGGAATCGCTACTTACTAAGGTGATTGTTGCGGCAGTGGTTTTCTCGATAGGGGGCAGTCAGATGTCCCCATTCTATATGAGGCTTTGGATACCCTCCTTCAAGCCATATCACTTTTCAATGGGACGGACCTCTTAGGCACAAGAGTTCGGATTCTCGATCTTCCCTTCTTCATTCGACCTGACCTCTTCCATTGTGGTAGTTCTATACGGTCTTCCTTCATCAACTCCTCGAAAAGATCTTTCACGATTTCATCAGGGAATTCAAAACCCAACGTCTCTTTTTAGGAGGGTTTCTTCTCACCATTTCCTTTCTTCTTACCCTTTTTCATCGTCTTTTTTGGCCTTCTCTATCACCATTCTTCTTTTTTTTTTTTTTCGACTCCAGCCGTCTTAACCTTTGAAGCTGCCTTGGGCTTTGAGTTGAGCGCCTCTTGCTAAGGTGCATTTCTAGGTCATGTGCCTTGGTGCATAAGTAATTCAAATCATCAAAGGTTTTAGGCATGAGATGGACTGAGAGTTTATGCCTCAAAGATTCGGGCCCTTTTGGCCTGCTATGTCATTTCTTTATACTCCCTACCAGGGAGGAGAGGAAGTGGTTGGTCCTCCAGGGCCAGGGAAAGATGGGGTAACCTTTTGCAGACACCTGAAGGGAAGGGCTTGCCATCTCGCGAGAAAGTCAAACACAAAATCATTGTCACGCTTTTTGCTTTCAATGAGTTCTGCAACTCCAACTTTCCTTTCAGTCTTTCTCCTCACATGCCAAGTCCAAGGGTGTCACATTAGCTTAGTGGTAGCGTAAAATAGAATTCCACTGCTTGCCAGATCACGAGATAAGATCTAAGTTCAAGTGTAATAATGAATTGCACACCTACCTACCTTCGAGTAAGAGAAGAAGGTGACCCCAAGCTCGATCTTTGCCAAGCTACCATTTTCAAAAGTTCACTCCCGGCTAGGCCTGACGCTCTTGATAGAGTTAGTTGGTAGATCGATGTGATTGAGAGTGCTTCTTTTCCAGGCTCCTCCGATGGTAGTGGAAGCTCTTGTTCTTATTGATGTTGTTGAAAGTAACTCTTTACTATTTTTAGACGAGACGGAATGTCTTCTCAGACAGATAAAGGTCCTTCTGGGTTTCCTATGGAAAGCCTATCGGCTCACTATGTTCCAAACCTTTTCTTATGTATGGGATTTCAAGTAGAATCAACTGGTACTGACTTAGGATTGTCCTCGACTACCTTCTTATTTACTTGTTGAGCACTACTGGGCAAAGTCTTTTTTATATGATTATATAGTATAGGACTTACTAGCTTCCCTCGAGAGGCTGTCTTTTTGGGGTTGGGCATTCTTAGGCACGATAGACCAGGAGTAGGCTGAGGTAAGACCTTTCTATATTCAATTTCTCTTACAGACTGAATCCATAGTTGTCTTGGTCATAACTAGTAGTAGCTCCGGTTATTGTTGGAGTTGATGGAATCATCTCACTGGGACTTACAAATCATTCATTTTCGGTCCAAGACTACTCGAGTTATTTTGCCCTAGCTGCATGAATCCTAAGCTTTGGTTCCGAGATTGGGTGGATAAGCAGACGGGGAGGTGATGGTAGTGAAGACACCAGGTAGGGAGAGCTAGGAAACAGAAAGATGTAGAAAGTCTGCAATTAATTTCACTCCTAGAGAAGTGGAGGACTAAGAAGAAGGTGATGCTGGAGTTCCAGTCTTATTCTTTTTTTTTTTTGAAAATGGAGGATCAGATCATTGAGCAGATTATAGCATCAAGGAAGAAACGATAATAAGCTTACAGTATACCTTAACTGCCTACCTTGCAACTCTAGAAAGTTGTAGCTCCTACCTTCTAGTGGAGAAGGTAAAGGTACCCCAGCCTTAAGTTTGAGGACCTTGTAAAACATAGCTATGGTGTACCGTACCAGAAGCTAATTGAGATGGTTTTCGAATCAAGGCAAGGGAGATAGGCTACACCGTACTGAATGAAAAACTTTCTCCCATTCCCATTGAATCTATAGAAAAAACCCCCTACCTCCTCTCTTCCAACTAGAATTTATTAGTTCTCGTTTTGGTCCTCATTCCTGGGCTTGGTTGGTACATCAAGCATATCGGCTATCGCACATGCGTTTTTAGGATGAAGAGTTATATCTGGCGCATATGAGTTGTTGATGTCGCGTATCGGTTGTTTAGAATTGGATATGGTATCTAAGTATATAAAGATGTCTATGTTATCTTTCGCAGATCAGTTTCGAGGCTGTGTCCACCTTGAAAAGTAAGCACTATTCGCTTTCAAATGCGTAGTGCACTCTTCGCTACGAATGTAGAAAAGTATCTTGAAATAGTCGATTTAGTAGCCTGCTTTCTTTCTCCGGGTATGAACTCCTCCCTTGAAGAAGGCCCATGTTGTGGCAATTCCACCCAGAGGGTATAGTTACTATAACTAATAAGAAGCATAGTAAAGTCAGTGTAGAATAATAGAATCTCTTATTAGCTTATGAAGGAATTTATTAGCTCGACCTATAGGGAGAGGAATGGACCCATTTAAACAAAGTTCTAATTCCCCGTGGTATACAAGACTTGAGTTAATACTACTAAACCAAACTGATCATGGGCCGGAATACCCCTAATTAGGCGACAAAGTGGACCTTTACCCGAAGCGTAAAGCAGATTCTATGACGCTTCCAAGCCCATAAAGGTGAACGAAATAACATATATAGATAGAAATTGCTACTGATGCAATTGTATGAAAGTTGTCTAGTGATCCAACGGTGCTGAGTAGAAGGTCTCTCGCCCAACGAATATTCTTTAGGTGTTCCGTGAGAGGGTCAAGAATGAATAAATACCAATAGAATTACTGTATCAACCTTTCAGAACCTTAGTCCTATGAAAGCTTCTAGAAAGCTTTATAACGATCATTGACAGAGCTTAAAATAGAAATATAGGATCACTTTATTGAAAAATAGTGTAGCGTATAAAAAATGAAGAAAAAGCACTTTGAGGCGCCACCCTTTGACAGCAAGGGGAAGTCCAAGGGATTGAAAGAGCACCCTCCGTAACCCTCTCCTCAAAAGTTGGAACACTTGGTCATCGAAATCCAAGAAAGCCATACCCTGAGCTATCGGACAAGAAAACTCGTTTTCACACATGCTTGCTAGTGAGAAAAGTCTCTTTGAAGAGCTCATTGAGAGCAAGAAAAGGCTTGCCTAAGAGTTTCAATTCGATTTGTTTATATAAATTCCCAAAGAGCTCTTCTCGCCCTCATCAGAATAGAGCTATGCCAAAACCAAAGACGCCTCGCTAGTACAACTCTTGATATTCATAGAATATCGTCCTCTCCGGTGAAAGTTTTTCTTAGGCGTGTGCGTCGATTTCAAGAACGTCCGAAAAGGCCTTTTACGCGGGGTAGAAGGTTAGTTCCCTATCTCTCATGTGGATAGAATTGGAGCACTGATCGAAGCAGATGTACCACTGAAGCTTCAAACAATCTATATACTTTCTATTAGCGAGCTGATTGAAAGGAAGATAGGACGAATTCTATCCAGGGAATCAAAACAAAGACTAAGGCAACCTTCACATGAGAAAAATATAGTCATGATTAGGATTGGATTTGGTGACTGCTCTATCTATAGTTAGGGATGAGTTGACGACCATGCTACACACGTAGGTCTACTTTGAGAATGGCCTACTGAGCCTGCCTTGAGTATAATCCCTGGTCAGGTTGGAGAAAGTAAAACGTGTGTCTCGATCTTGACAACTGAATCACAACTGGATGCTATATTTTTTTTGGGGTCTCGTTTATGCGGCAATGAAATTTGAAGACCAAATGAAGAATCCCAACCCACCAGATTCGTTCGTCAGCTTTCCATGCCCCTTTGTATAGGTTGGGCGAATCCAGTGACTCACGTCGAATACGAACGCCTCTCTCGACAAACTAGCCCATGTCTTTCTATCGGACTAGACCGAACGAAGTAGCTTGTTTCGTGATACAAAACCCCATAAACTGTCATAGATGGGAGTCAGTGCGTATGAATGTGGGTATGCCCTTAGAAGCACCTTAAAGTATTTACTCTAACTCCTGGACCGTGGAACTCTTACAGGATTGAACTCACACAAAGCCGAAGAATCAAACGTTGAAGGGAGAAATTGATGAAAGAAGAAGAAGTTTTCATTCTTTTCTTCTTCGAAGCGATGGAGTAGCTATGATGATTCTAAGGCCTTCCATTGATCCGCCTCTATGGGAGGTGGGTGAAGAATGTGAGACCCCATATTTTGCTTTATCTCGATTCGCGTGTTTTACTTCTTTTTGCGTGAATTGACCTGTTTATGTGCTATATAACTTAGAATGTGCTAAATATGTGATTAATACTCCTAATACATGCTAAGTGTGCATTCATGAAATTTTCATCAAAAAACAGAATCAGAAATTTTATCGTCTATTTTTGTGAATAGTATTTTGAGCACCTGTCCGCTAAAATTTTTACAAGGGTGTTTTAAACGTTTTAAAACCTAGTCCTCGGGTATTAGTTTTGGAATTTTAAAGATTTTTATACTTTCTTTTGCAAAAAAATGAGTTTTGAGCCGACTTGGGTGAAACTATTTTAATGTAAAACTCTTTGTTACCTAAAATATAATGTCTAGAATTAATTTAGGTGTTAATTTAATAGTTGAGCAAGAAATAGTCATTAAATGAATTAAAAGACCAGAAAATAGAATTAAAAGACTAAAAACTAACTTTGACCATTCTTATTTTTTGTTTGATCTTTACCTATATGCATCAACACACATTTGAAACAAAACAAAACACACTCAAAACACACACAAGGAGGCCGAAATTCAATGGCTTGTTTGTGAGCTTTTTCAACATTTTTTTAAAGCAAATTTTTCATTAAAAGTTGCAATTCAAGGCCAATTTCCATCAACCAAAGCTTGATTCCACCTCTAGAGCATCCATTGAGCATCTTTCTAGCTTCAAAACACATCTAAGGTGAGAGAAAAAATCTAGATCTCAAAGGTCATTTTTTTATGTTTTTGCTTGTAATTGTATTTTGAACTGTTAAAATGTTAATTTGAAGTTATATTATTGCTCAGTGCATGCTAAGGATCGATTATATGTATTCCTGTGAGATTTGTACCGTTGTAGCATAAATTTTTATTTTCGAGTATTTAAAGTTGATAGATTGGCCAATTGCTGAATATTTTGAGTTGTAATGGTTGGAATTGATTGCCGTCGATTTCTAAAAGTTTGTTAATTATGTGGTAGCGCTGTTATAATGCCGAATTTTTGATTGCGATGTTTGTGTGAAAATTCAGAAATTTCAGCCTAGGTGCATTGAGGTTTTAGGGTTGTTGGGCTTGATTTTGATGTGTCTTGGTTGGTTTCCAAGAGGGTCAATGTAGTTGATTGAATGGGTGAGTGATAGAAACTGATTTGGAGGTGTTTGGATTAGTAGAATGTAAGATATGATTATTTGAAGTTTAGGTTGTCTTTCTTTAAAATGTTGAATTATGCCTTTAGTTGATTGGGTGGTGTTTGAGTGATTGAATTGTGAGTTGTTAATGGTTAGACTAGGGTTTGAATGTGTGTTTAATGCATGTTAAGTTGGATGGCCTACTTTGTCATCTAACTTAGTTGTTTGTGGTTTAATTGATTATTTGATGTTATATTGATGAAAAGATGATTATTGATTGATTATTGATGAACCGGGAGATAGTCAACGGAAAAGGTTGTCCTCCTGTGATATGATGTTTATTATTATTGCTGAGTCTTGGTATGTGTGTGCTACCTCTTGAGCAACGTCGGGCTTTCGGGTTGATAACGGCATGACTACCCGAGGCTACCCCCAGCTCGCATGACGGAGTTGTCATGGAGGGAGGGGCTAGTGAGGTAACTCGGGTACGTGAGTAGTGGGGAGTTATAAGAAGAACGGTTGAGATCGTGATGGCGTTTGGAGCTACACCAACTAGAGTATCCTTTATTGATTGGTCATTATAGTTATATGTTTATATTGTTATTGATGTTTTATTGTGTGTTTACTGCTCAAAGGATCATTTTCAAGGAGTATAGTAAATACTGTTAGAAATCTATCGGATCCTCACTGAGCTTGTTTTATATAAGCTCACTCTCTATTATTCCATGCATGCAGGTGTTACTGATTCTGACTATGGGTATGTGCCTCTTGAAGGGGAAAATATGCCTTTCGTGGATTTGTGTTATGTGCAGGAGTCAATGCCATGAGATTGTTTGTAGTTGATGTATTATGATGTATTATAAACCTACTTTAACTTAAAGACTTATGTATGATGATTTAGTAGTCTTTATTTTGATCATGTTTAGATTACTAAGTTGGTTTATAATCTATTTTGATATGTACGTATAGTTTATGTATGAAGTTGGAACGGAGGCGTATAACTATGAATGGGTTGGTGAAGGAATAATTATTGTATAATATGGTTATGTTGTATGTTGTTAATTTAATTGAGGAGTTGATTGTTGAATGGTTTGTGGAGTTAGTTGTGAGATATTGTTAAGAGGTTGGTTTAGAGCCTCGGTGTCTTAATTACTGTCGTTATACTGCCAAAATTCCGTTGCGTCCTGACTGATTGTAGGTGGGGTCGAGTTAGGGCGTGACAAGGCTAGTGAGGTACCTCGGGTGCGTGAGTAATAGGGAGTTATAAGAAGAACGGTTGAGATCGTGATGGCGTTTGGAGCTACACCAACTAGAGTATCCTTTATTGATTGGTCATTATAGTTATATGTTTATATTGTTATTGATGTTTTATTGTGTGTTTACTGCTCAAAGGATCATTTCCAAGGAGTATAGTAAATACTGTTAGAGATGTATTGGATCCTCACTGAGCTTGTTTTATATAAGCTCACTTTCTATTATTGCATGCATGCAGGTGTTACTGATTCTGACTACGGGTACGTGCCTCTTGAAGGGGAAAATATGCATTTTGTGGATGAGTCTTATGTGCAGGAGTCATTGCCATGAGATTGTTTGTAGTTGACGTATTATGATGTATTATAAACCTACTTTAACTTAAAGACTTATATATGATGATTTAGTAGTCTTTATTTTGATCATGTTTAGATTACTAAGTTGGTTTATAATCTATTTTGATATGTACGTATAGTTTATGTATGAAGTTGGAACAGAGGCGTATAACTATGAATGGGTTGTTGAAGGAATGATTATTGTATAATATGGTTATGTTGTATGTTGTTAATTTAATTGAGGAGTTGATTGTTGAATGGTTGAGGAGTTTGGTTGTATGATATTCTGAGAGGTTGGTTTAGAGCCTCGGTGTCTTATTTACTGTCGTTATACTGCCGAAATTCCGTTGCGTCCTGACTGATTGTAGGTGGGGTCGAGTTGCAGCGTGACAGGGAATCAAGAGAAGCAAAGTCGGGCACATCATAGTCTTCAAGGATTATGTCATGTCAATTTTCATCCTTATGAATGGGGTAAGAGCCCATACTTAAAGCATAATTCGTACCAAGGATTGGAAAGATCAATGAGAAAGGTTCTTCCAAAAGGGAGCTGAAACTCATGATAGAAGCCCACTTTCATTAATGAATATTCGACATGTCAAAACATATCGATACGGTTGATTGGTCTGTGCGCCTCTCTTATTACTTTTTTGTATCCCCTTGTTCTTCGAATACAATTCAATCCTTCTACGGCCAAATTTCAATTTGTGGAAAGCCTTCGATGGCTTCCTTATGAAAACATCAATTTTTATTTGGGTATAGACGGTATCTCTTTATTCTTCGTGATATTGACCATATTTCTGATCTCTATTTGCATTTCAGTGGGTTGGTCTGGTATGAGAAGTTATGGGAAAGAGTATATTACAGCATCTCTAATTCGTGAATTTCTAATGATCGCTGTCTTTTACATGCTGGATCTTCTCCTATTCTATGTTCTTCCCAAAAGTGTGCCAATCCCTACGTTGTGCGGAGCTGAGCATCTTCTATTCGTTGGGATAAAGCTTTTCCTCTGCAGGGGCCTTGTACAGTAAACCCCCTATAGGCGGTCGTCCGTAAAGTAGTCCCCGCGAAGCATTCGGGAAGAGGGGTAGTCTTATGTGTAAGGATAGCATTTCTGGTCGAACCTGCCTACTCGGGTCTTGTATGGATATGCAGGAAAGGGTTCTCCTAGGTATGTGTAGGGTTTATGTTAGTTCGCGAGAATGGATTCCTCGTCAAGTCAGTTTGGGGGGTGTGGATACACTTGCACGAATTCGGGTAACAGCTACAAGGGAAAAATCGAAAGGAAACTGTACTTGACCAGGGATGGACGTAAACTCGTAAGCGACCGAGGGTAGGGATAATCGTCCAGGTCTTATTGTGAAAGAAAAAAGCCGCCCGCCATAGCACACGGGTTGCTTCCTCTGTCGTCGCCGGGGAGCTCTTGGCGAGGAGACCATAGGATAAGTTGCTAAAACAAACGGGAGGGGAGGATCGACCCGTTCAGTCAATTCGAAGAAAGACTGTTTGCAGCAAATGGAGACATTTTTTTGGCCCCTTCAAAAGGAAATACGGGCAGGGTAGAGCTTGGTAGAGGGTTCGAGAATAGGGTAGGGCCCTGTCCTTAAGATTCAGATAAGAAAAAAGTTCCAAACCTTTATGCCCGTATAAGTGCTGCGTACAAGATCCGGCCAAGATGATTGGGAAATACCTATTTGAACCGCTCACATTACAGTAGTAGTAGCGTAAAGGTCGTAAGTCGGGGGGCGGCCATAACATAAGGCTATTACTTTCACACCTCTCTCTCTATCTATAGATAGAGAGCGATCTGCTGCGTGAGCAACCCGATTGTGCCTTACATGTGCTCTACAGGCCGCACTCCATCTTTCTTCCCAATGAGCCCATTTTTCTTTTGAATTGAAAGATGGGCCTTGCGTTCAGTTCGAAAGGCATGGTTTTCAGTATGTCTCCAGATAGGGTCCCCACTAGTCCGGCTAGCTAGTGAGCGGTTCTTTCGGGCAGGGAGCAGGCTGGGCCCTACGGGTGGGCATCTCTCGCAAGGCAACCACCATTGTTCACCACCACCCGAGAAGCAAAATATTCGAGAGTCCAGGCTGAAAATACATGCATAGATAGTGGTCTAATGCCAAGGCCGACGACGGTAGCTCAGGACGGAGTCGTATAAGGTGGAAGTCTCACGTATGGTTCTCTGAGAAGGGAGTGGCTACCTACTGGAGCTTCGACCAACCACCACTGTTCAATTCAGCTTTTGGGCTACCCTTTACTCTACCATTATTATAGGGGTATAGGGTTTGAGACAAAGAAAGATCAAGGCAGCATATCAGTTTTTCCTTTATACTTTACTTTGATATGTTTTTATGCTATTAGCTATTTTGTTTATTCTTCTCCAAACACGAACAACCGATTTATAAATATCATTAACCACAGAATTTAGTGAGCGGCGTCAAATCTTTCTATGGATTACTTATTTCTCCTCTTTTGCCGTCAAAGTGCCTATGGTTCTAGTACATATTTGGTTACCCGAACCTCATGTAGAGGCACCTATGGCAGGATCCGTCATCTTGGCAGGAATTCCTTTAAAATTGGGAACCTATGGGTTTTTTAGATTTTCAATACCCATGTTTCCCGAAGCGATACTTTGTTCCACTCATTTCATTTATACTTGAAGTGCGATTGCTATAATATATACTTCCTCGACCACTTTAAGACAGATCAATCTTAAGAAGATCATTGCTTACTCCTCAATAGCTCATATGAATCTGGTGACTATTGGTATGTTTAGTCGGGCGGCGGCCGTTAGGTCACCTATTTTGAGTTATGGACACACAAGGACAAAACATATGTGCCGAGCGTATGACCCATCAACCTACTAGCAATGGGGGAGAAAACATAGCATGTCGCAATAAAAGCTTGATTCGAGGCGTCAGCAAAACACTGCCGTCTGTTCCATAAACAAAGGCCCCTTAGAGCCACGGGACGGGAGTGGGGGACGGCCCTACGCGCAGGCAAGAGCAGCACCGGCTCTACGAAGTCAGAATCGAATCTTTTTGTTGGCTTTCCCAATTCATTCGTGAATAAGAATTCAAGGGCGTAAAGCGAGTATTTATAGTTGCTTCGCCTGCTTCTTATTATGGCGGCTATGTTTTCGTGGCGAAAATGAATGAAAAGCGATATGAACATGCTATTTTCAAATCGATTGATAGATAGTCAGATTTGTTCTGATGGATAAAAAAAGATAGAGAGGGAATCTATCAAGAATAAGGGGAAATCTCATATTTCTATCTATTGATGAGACAACTATCTATTCTTGATCCATCATAAAGAAATCGATATGTATCTGATGGAGTTTGTATCATACGTAGAGCGCCCAAACACTTTTTAGGCCAACTCATTTCTCTTATCCATCCCGTCGGTCCAATGCACCGGGCTCATCTCATGGAAGGAAAAGCCAAAATGTAGTTGTCTTGTTGGCCGCCTCAACGCATTCCCTTCTCTCCCCGGTATCATCCCACACAGAAAGAAAGAACACAAAGCCCCGACCCGACCTATAGGTCCACTAATGTAAAGCGAGGAGTTGAGCTTGAATTGACGAACCGAAGTCACTTTTAGAAGCATACTTCCTACAGCTAACATGTGTCCAGTCAAGCGGGAACGCGTAGCCCAAACGAACGTTAGCTGCTATACCGAATCCTTCGCTGGCCATCGGGGACCTAGTGGTAAAGCCATGATCTGCAGGGGAACTAATCACTCACTCTTCCATTGGGGACAGGTGCACGAACGACAACTCCAAACGTCACACATCCGCCACCTACCTACCGTTTAGGTGGCACCAGCGAGATCCAGCTAAGTTAAGGAACTTAGTGTCGCGACTGCTCTACTCCGCTGCGGTCTCATGAACTGAACTTTGTTGCCTTCCCGCGCCCGAAGTGAATGGGCGCTGTGCCGTGGATCAGTTTCAGGGCGGGGAGCGAAGAGAGACCAGAAGAATGATTCATTTGGCTCGACGAGCTTTTTCAGCCGAAAAACTAAGAATCGATGGAATGTCTATCTATCCTTAAACATCTATTCTGTCTGTATATCTAAGGGATCTCTCTATACATATAAAAGTGTTTTATGGCATGATATGATCACCTAGTCATAGCCGCATATCAGTTGCGCTCAATATGCAGGATTTCTATTGAATTAGATCTTTTGAGAAGCTTTTGGACCTAGCGAAAATGACTCTAAGCCTTCTCGCAAGCAAATGCGAGAGAAGCAAGCAAAGTAGAAGGGAGTCGCCAGAAAGAAGCGATGAAGAAGCGAAGCTATCTACGAAGCGGTAGCTTCCCCCGACCGACTAAAATACAAGAGTCGCGATCTACTTTGATTCAAAAGAAAGGCGAAGGGTTTGGCAACAAGTAAACGACTTTCTATCATAGTTGCAAGGGTTTCAAACCTTAACTACTTAAGTACCAAAGGCTGCTTTCAGTTGGTTTCATAAGGGGGCTGTTCACTACAAGCTATCAACGCTCAGCCCTGTCTTAGATTGAACGTCGACTTATCTTATTGCCGTTCAATCCCTAAGGAGGGTTTTCGCTGAGAACGGAATAGTGTTCATGTGCAAAGGTGAACAAAGCCCTAGCTTATAAAGTTTGTTGCTTTTCCCAGGCCAGAGAAGGGCTTATACTGCTCGCCTTTGTTTGATATACTCATTCAGTACCAATACAAACTAAAACTAGACCAAAGTAGAAGGACCACTATAGAAGCTAGAAGTAGCTAGCCTATAGTAGTCGGCCTAACCAAAGCGTCATTACAACATAAAATTAGCCTTATGAATTGAATCTTAAGTAGGGGGCTTAGCCCGCCCGCCTACCAATCAAAGAGGCTGAGAGTAAGCGTAAGCTCTTCGAGTTTCCCTTCATTCGCTTTGCGAGAGCCGTACAACACATAGCTGGAAATCAAAGGGCCCATACTACCTGCCTAACCCTTTGCTCTGAGGGACCATAGATCGAAAAGCGCCTTCTAAACCACCAAAAGATAAGGGAAGGGGCCTATGTATTTGCATGACCCCTGCAGATTTAACCCTATCTACACATGGAGCCACTCCCCTAGTGGTCTTTCTACCACGCCGCAGAACAGAGCTCGTGTGAAACCTTTGATTTCTAGCGTAATGGCGGTAGAACGTAACAAAATATTATGGCCTAAGGGCTGGAGGTACGGTAAACTCAGCCAAAACAAGATACCCGAAGGGCCCGGCATGCACAATCCTATCATATCCGTGCTCGAGTTTACCCCTTGTACTTCGGACAGCCGTCCGTAGCATCATAAGGAGGACCTCCCTTTCGAGGTAAAAAAAAACTCAGGTACAAATAAGTTTGGTCTTTCTCAACGTGGTGTATAGCACGAAAAGCCTTTCGATACAAGCCCACCAAACCCGTTCACATGAATGAAAAAAAGGAATCCTTTCTTCTTTTCTTTATCTTTCCTAAGGGGGAAAAAAAGGTCTTATGGAGGGAGGGGAAGGGGAAAGGCTTGGGCCTACCTATCCCGATAGGACCCTATACAATAACGAGAGCTATTGAGAGGTTCCATATTGCCGAGACGAAGGTCAGCACTTCTGTACGTGATCGTAGTATGTCACCTCGTCTCGTCCCCGCTACATCGAAGATCACCTATGCACTATGTTCCGGTTCACTAATAAGGAAGATAAAGTTGGGCCGGGAGTCTACGATGTGATACTCGAGTATGACCTCGGGAGATACATGCTAACTATGGGTAGGAAGCAGGAACCATTATTATATAAATAATTTCGGGGGGTTACAGATCTCTTATAGTACTATCGATCAACAGAGCGGAACAACCAGAAAAAGAAGTTAAGTTAAAAAGCCGTATGATAATTGGTAACTATCTTGTACGGTTCGGGGAGTAATCGGCGTACTCCGATCAGTGGGGGGAATCTTTGGCTCTATCAAACATACACGGAATTGGAGGTGGTATTCTACCGACGTCAAGTCATGGACTGGTTTCTTTAGCCCTTTTTTCTATGTATTGGTGTTCTATATGACCGATATAAGACTCAACTTGTTAGATATTATGGAGGTTCAGTGAGCACCATGCTGAATTTTCCTACCATTTTCTTCTATTCTACTTTGGCCAATATGAGTTCACCTGGTACTAGCAGCTTTATCGGGAATTTCTCATCTTAGTAGGAGCTTTCCAAAGAAATAGCTTAGTAGCCATATTAGTAGCACTAGGGATGATTTTAGGCGTGGACTATTACATTTGATTATATAATTGTGCGGTTTTTGGGAATTTAAAACCCGATTTTCTCCATAAATTCTCCGATCCAAATGGTAGAGAAGTTTCCATATTTATACTTTTTCTTGTTGGAGGGGCGATCATCCGTTAAACTACCAAAGAAAAAAAGGGTAAACCAATGGGATCATGACATTGTAGGTGCTTGCGATGGGACGGATGCTACTTCCCTCAATTGGTTTGGGTGGCATAGCCCGTTGCAGAAGTCCCCCTTTTTTTTTATCCAGGGAGCCAAAGTTTGACTTTACTAAACTAATAAAATAAGGCTCGCGCTAGGGAAAGGACGGGGGACAACCATGCATGGTACTTCTCCACCCTATTTCCGAGGGATAGTTGAACGAGCGATTCATGATTACTGCCGGGTCGGACGAGCCAATAACTCGAACTCGTTCGGTCTGGTTTTTGAGCAAGAATGACAGCCTTATCTTATCTTCACCATGATACGGACTCCAAGTTCTTATGGCAGAGCACGAGGAGATTTATCATCAATATGATGATGGGAATGGAAACTAGAAGCACAACTGGGGCCTTCGTGGTCCAAGATAATCAAACCATCAATAAGAGTAACGTAAGCATGAGACTTTTTGGTAGTACCGGTGAACCAGATGGTCTCGGCGATGGAATCTGGGACGGAGGACTTGTAGTATCTCTCTAGATCTGGCAAAAGCGAAAGAACCCCTAACATATTTCGAATGGAGGCTGACCGCTGAGCCCACTCTAGCCTCGCAAGGCGGGCCCCTGTGCGAGCTGGAGCTGCCATAGCTTACGGCGTCAGTAATGGGAGGGCCCCAGCAGAGAGAAAAGTCAGGATAACGAGCGCTCCGCTGGCCAAGCAGGTGGCAGGATTAGCGGGCAAGTGCTTGGTAGGCCAACAGCCCAATGAATAAGGCGGGGCACTCGAAGGAAGGGGGGCACACTGAGCAAGTACGAGAAATTGGCCTCGCTTCCCTTTCTTAAAAGCAAGGACCACTACAGGAGGTCAAACCAATGACCTATGAAAGTCGGGGCTCATCTCCGGTCAATATTGGATCAAACAATAGGGGGCCATAGCACTGACCTTTTTTTTATTGATTCAATACAATAGGGGAAAAGATTGTACAGTTCCCTACCGAGACAAACTCTCAACGGATCCTCCACGCGCTGGGCATACCTTTTTCGTGCGTCTTTCTCATGGCGGGAATAGAACAACAGGGAAAGACCTGGCCGACTGGCCCAGGTCTCAAGGGCGAGCTTTATTTATTTAAGAGAGAATGGGGAGTGAATCAAAGGGCTTCCATTTCCGTTCTTGGTTTGGTTCGGGCCCCTCTCGATCTTTTTCGTAGTTGAGAAGGGGGAAGAAGTCTAAATCAAATGACATTAAAGAACCATCATTGATGGATGTTGCACATGACATGATCAATTCGACTCAAGGTCCAGCGCTAATAGAAGTTACTTACTTTCCTATTAGCGAAGGAAAAGGGCAGGGCTTTTTTCATAGGTTTAGTGGGCAGGTCTCATGAGATCTATGCTGGCCGTCGGAATCAAATGAAGGTCGAAGGACCATTCAATTTATTAAGGGGCATAGCGGCATCCTCGCCTGGCGCCATTCCCAAACCTAGCAGCAGACGGGCGGGCCGTGCCCGAATTCAAACCGGACTAGACTCTTCTTTGCTTGAGTTGCTCCCACACATGAGCGGACGTAGAGCCACTAAGAGCTAGCAGACCAGGCCAAGCGCAGGTTCCAAATCTGAAAAGTCTAGTCTCGATCAGCCTAGTGCACCAACCGGGTGGTACGACGGGCACTCAAAGACTTGGCAGATGATGGCTCACCCTACCCAAGTGCACTTATGTCATAGGGGAACTCATGGCTGGAAACAATCCTTATGGTTTGTTTTGATATCCGGTAGGAATAATAAGAATCAAAGTCCAGATTGGTTCGTGAACCTAGTGATAAGAAACTATCTAGCTTGGTTCGGAGAGCACTTGTTGGGTTAAATATTTTTTTGTTGCTAAATGTTACGCCCTAAATGCTGAACTATTGACCCTACTTGTTCGGATGGGTGTTCACCCCAAAGTGTTCCCAGACTGCATGCATACATCCGTAAGTAACTTAGTGCAACATGGCAAATTTCATTGAGAGGAATCAACAAAGAAAAGAAAAAGTTTGGCTAAGAGCTGAGCCATCTTCTTCCCCCTCCTCATAGATTAACTCTTTCTTTCCCCTTCGATTTGTGACAGCTACTCATACATGCCATCCCTGCTTCCTCCTTGAAGGCGTAAGGAATAGCCTATTCATGTGCAATTCTTTCTTTCAAAATGGACATATTATATTAGACTCTAACCCCGTATTCTTTCTAACAAAGCCTAACCTCTTGCAATGGGCGGAATCGACAAAAAAAAGAACCAAAGTCCTTCTTCTTTTCTTGCAACATCTGATTCGTTCATAGCTGATTGATTCAATAGCAGCTTCGTCTAGAGCAAGCAAGTGACATCCATATCTAATCCTCTAGAAGTTTTATGCTCAACAAGAAAGTCAGAAGAAGTGCCACAACACTATTGCTACTGATCGGACATTAATAATTGCATTGCCTTAATGGGAACAGTCTTATCAATCTTAGAATGAAAGATAGTTGGCTAGGGAATAGGCATTAAAGCCCTGCCCCCTCTTCTACTTAACACACCAAATATGGGAACTGTTGGGATTGAATATGCCTCTTCTCTTTTCCTTGAAGAAGCCTTATTACTATAGCTATCTGTTAATTAAGGTAAGAAAGTCATCAATGAGTTATGAACACGGACATTAACGTTTAATAGGAGCTAATCAAGTCCTTGTTTGCGTAGTAAATGGTTTTGGCAGAATACGGTGTTTGGAAAAATACGGTCTTTGATAGGAATAGCCTTTATCTTCTCTGCCGGTAATGGTGTAAGAAATGATGAACGTCTAACCCCAAAAATGATTGAATGAGATCACTTTCTCCCCACATTCCACTCGTTCTTCCTTAGTTTCTTTTCACTCTTTCAAAGGTGGCTCAGAAGAAAGTCTCGTGGAGCATGGTTTAGAAGGTAGGTTACCTGTTCGTAAGAGGTAGTCTAACTTAGTTAGAGGAAAGCCTTCTCCTCATAAGGATAGGCAAGGTTTTATGAATTATCCCAGCAAGGCTTATAAGATAAGGCTAAGCGAAAGCAAAGAGGGGGCCCCTTTCCCCTTTGTAATGTAATGAAGGTTTGGTCTTTAGTCTACCATTCCAAGGTAAATGCCTGGCTATTCAAAGCTAGCGTGGTAAGGAGACGGTGAGTGAAAGTGAATCGGTTAACAAGACTGAGGAAGATGCCTAGCTAGTTTTATCCCAGAGTAGGGGCCTCGAAAGGAGGCTGCAAATGCTGTTGGAAGAACAGCAAGTTATGGCTGAAAGGCCAAGCTCTGAAAACTCCAGTGCACTCTTTCAAGTCCCATAGCTTCTTCTCAAGCAGTGAATGGAAGAAGGAAAAAATGGAGATGTGCCGCTATCTAGCCTATCTTGATGAACCAGAAGTGAGAAGGACTGGGTGAATTCAGGAGTGCTTTTCTTTTGCTTTTGTGCCTCCATCAATTGAATCTATTGTACTCGGTAGGCTGTTAGTCGTAAAGAAGAAGAAATGGGGGAACATTTTGATCTGGAACACAAAATAAGCTCTGTCGCGGTCCCTACTGCTTATGGGACTGTGATCGAATCTGCTCGGAAAACTGGTAGATTAAATGGTAATGTATATGGAAGCGAACGAAGGGAAGCAACTGGGCTAGACTGTTAATCTTCTGGAGTAGCCTGACCCTGAGAAAGAGATTGTAATCGTCGCTGATAATAAACATGCTATACCGGGTGACTGGAATCCTCTGAGGCCACCAGAACAGGCTGACAATCGGTAGAAAATACTGAGCAAAGGTACTAGCTTGAAAAGTGAGGCTAATCCATAATATCAACTATAGAAGAATGAGGTTCGAGTTGATGAACAGGAGAAGGCCGCAATACATCTCCATCATCATTCTTCCCCGGGGCTGATTAATTAGGTTAAGGAAAATATGAGGCGACTCCATTAAAGAGAGCATTCAAGGATACATCGAGTCTCTTGGATTTCACGTCATAGTATCTATATCCGAAATGAGCATATCCAAGAAAGACACATTGCCTTGGGGATAATTTTTCTCTTAACTGCTCAGGAATATGAACAAAGCATGTGTATCCAAACACTCGCAAATGACTATAGTACTACCCCAGTAAGAAGTTCATGAGGTGCCGCTGCAGCTTCTTCCCTCTCTCTTCCCCCAAAAAAAGAAAGAGATGTCCCGTCCCTTCTTTATGCACATCCATATACATGGCCAGACACAAAGGTGTACAATCCGGTCAAAATCTGTGATTCTTTAAGTTCATTCACTGATGGTTCTCTTACTTGCTCTAGTGGCAAGAATAGGCCAACCGAGAGGGGAGAACGAATGGCTTAGGAATCGACCGGTTCCGAGCAGACTCGTGGAGCTGCAGCTTGGATTATCGTAGAATAAGACGAGCCGTCTTAGGAAATGACTTAACTTAAAAGACAGATGCCGCTGCTGTGAGGCGAAGGGGCAACTTGTCTGGTCTTGCGATATACTCATTCTTGTTACGAGATGAGGCCCCAACTTGACTCGAAACCAAGACTCCTTACAACTCGCACCAATAGTGGCACTGAACGGCCGGAGATTGATTGAAAAGGCAGCCCAGCCGCCCCTCTTCTCCCCTAGGCACCTACCTACTCGTGTTCGTAGCTCGATTGGAGGTCAAGACTGTGGTTCGACGGAAAAACAGAACTCGTTCGTCTCAAGTGATACATGAATTGCTTAGTAGTGCTTCGCCACTACCGTAGCTGCCGAAAATAGCTTAATGGTATAGCATAGCCTTGCCAAGCCTGAGGTTGAGGGTTCAAGTCCTTCATTCCACTCCTGGCTTCGTCGTTTAGTGGTAACGAGTAGAGTGCATAAGCCCGTTTAGAGATAGGGGTGAGCAGCAAGCAGCCCCTTGTATAGGGTTCCAAACCTATCAACCTAAGAAGATAGGGGTAAGCCAAAACCTACTCCTAACAAGTTGTTGGCTTTTCATCAGCCGTTGCGCGCTAGCGCGCTTCTCTTTTTCAGTAGGCTTCTTCAAATATCCCCAAAAAGTAGGGGCTATAACTAGTTGTAGCTAGCTAGTGACCTAGCATTTTCCCTTAATATACAAGGGGCTGCTAGTTGTAGCGCGCAGTATACTAGTGAATAGGAAAAGCGAATTGAGATTGCTAATGAAGGATGGAGGTTGAGGATAGAACATGTTCGGTGCCTCGCCTATGTCTCCTTCATCGGAGACTGAAAATGATGGGAATCCTATCGATAAAGAAGAGGGTTAACCATTGCCTCTTGATCCAATCCGTCTTTCCTGGTCGCCCCAACAAACTCTTGATACGAAAGAAAGTTCCCACCATAGAGAAGAGATCTAAAGTCTGGGTCCCCTCAATCACCCTTCCTTGAACCTGAACTGGTCGAGAAAGATGAACCCGCACCACATTTTATAACCTTCGAATCGAAACCCCCAACTAGAGATAGAATTCTTGAACCTAAACAACTCAGTTGAGAGCTCCGTGACTGGTTAAAGAGAAGGTCCACCAATGATTGATAGGTCACTCCCCCCTATCCGTCTCTTGATCACTCATTCCCCTAAACCGTTGTTACTGATTCATTCAAGGCATAGACTACCCCTTGTCTTATTAGCACAGGTGTTCGTCAACGATGAAAGTTGAGAAAGATAGGCCCCCAAGAGGGCTTTCAGGGACTGGGGAAGACGAGTGGATTATAGAGCTAGGGGCAAATCGAAGGTTTGTCCATCGGGATTGGGCATGGACGAGCCTCGACTGGCCCAACATTGATGAAAAAAAATGATAAAATCAAAACTTCTCCCATCACATCATTAACCGGTGTAGGATTAAAGATCATGTCTAGGATTCGAGTCAAATAGACCTTCTCTCTTATCTCAGGGTGAGGCAATGAATTCAATCAAATCTTTTATGCCAGCCCAAACTAATTACTATTTTTGGAAAGAAAGGAATGCAGGGAACAACTCTTTCCTTTCCACTGGTTCTTGAAAGCTATCAATCCCCGCTTCTCCCTCTCGCATTGGTTCTGCATCAGATGATGAGCCCATGCGCAAATTTTCTCTTTTATTGGCGTCCGATAGGTAGGCTATTAGATTGAGTCGAAAGCCTACCAACTCATAAAGGTTCCGATTCGAGCGAGAGCCCAAACGGGGGAGGCAAGAAGATCTTGATCGAAAGCTCCACTATTCTGAATAATGAGAAGGACTTTTCAAAATTAGATCAAATCTATCGAGAGTCTCATCATCTGTTAGGTGGGCCAACCGACCGACCGAGTTGGGTTGGGCGTCCATGTCACAAAACCTTTCTAACACTAACAATCCTATTATTAATCGAATCGGGGTGGATCCATTTCATTGGCAAATGAAAAATCTATCATTTTAACATTCAGAAAAAAAAACCTAGAAAAGAGGAAGAGTCACTAAGACAAGAGCTAGGCAAGCAAGCAAGAAGGAGAGGTGCAAAAAGCCGAACATCTCCATTGAGTGACTGTAACTGCTATGGTTTACAGTCAATAGTTCTTAACCAACCCTTTCTCGCCGAGCTTTATAAAGCTTTAAGAGAGAATAAGGTGGACCTTCGCTTCAAACTAAATTGGACCTGAAATTTCTTTCTTCTCCTGCGGAGCCCTGAGAAAGTCACCGGCGGCAGGTTAGTACAGTTCACCTGCTGCTAATTTGGCCCTGCGTTAATTCAGGAGCCTTCTTCTTTAGTCTAGGATTCTAAATGTTAATCAAATCAATGTTATGAATTAACTCGACTGATAAGGAGAGGAAGGTACATGCTCGACCTATAGGGAGACAGTGGAAGATGGTCGATCGATAAGGAGAGGAATGGAGTTGGCTAGGCGAGAACAAGAAGTGGTCGTCGTCTGGCGGCCGGTAGCTTTACTAAGCGAAGAACCTCTCGCTGCCTTTTCTTCACGAATAACATGTACAGGTAGCCTAAGAGAAGAGAAGCAAGCTACCTCCGTCTACCTCCCATCTATATCTATAGGTGGCAATGGTAAGAGCTAGGTTGCATGGTAACTGTATCAACGGTCGGGGCCGGCGCTACGCGTTCTATCTAGGTTCCGCTCTTATGTACGCCCTACCTCACATAGAAGAAGGGGAACCTCTTCAATAGAAGAACCTATGTGAGTGGGAAGGGATTGAATCATTCATTCATCGAATATGTCTTCTTCCGTGATCCATTTCATGTCAACTCTAATTAGTTATCAAAAGCCTTACTTTACAAAGGGAACGTCGTCTCCCGAGAACCATAAGGTTCCCAGTAACTGACCGCATTGGTCCAGTAACCTTCGTCACCCGCAACCAACCCTTTATTATGTCTTTCTTTCTTAAGGGCTTTCAGGGAACTATTGAAGCTATCAGTGTGATTGATCAGACAAGTACCAAGGGCTTTCGGTGGACACGGAGCCAACGAGTTTAGTCGAACAGTGTAACGAGTATAAGGTTACAGAACAGAAGCCTTCGCCAACTTTGATAGGCATAGCATTGCAAGCAAATAGAGTAGAGAGCTTACCATTTCTTTCTATTAGAGTCACAAGCTTGTTGTAGTCGGTCCTAAAGGGAGAACCCCGCTGCTTACTTGCTATATCCCCGTGTCCTTGTACAGCTCGGCTCGTTCTTCGAGTCCTGCTTCCCCTTTCCCCTTCTCCCCATTCCTATCGTCCATATGGAGTATAGCCAAGTGGTAAGGCATCGGTTTTTGGTACCGGCATGAAGGCGCATAGAGGCGTCAACTTCATAATGAAGGCGCAAAAGGCGTCAGCTTCAAAATGAAGGCGCATAATGGCGTCAGCTTCAAAAGCGGGAGCGCAACGGGATCGTCTCGAGATATGTAAATAACAAAAACATGCAAGCGCAGCAGAAATAATAACAATTAAAATTTGCATGTAAACAAGTTTGTATTTACGTAAACTCAAGAGTAAATCCGTAAAAAGTACATTAAAAGAAAATACAAGAAAGTATATACAACTATATACAAATGTATTTCAAACGAAATACCTTGCGCGGAGAACTCGGATGTAGACACTTGAAGAAGATCTTGACTTCGGCAAAGCTCATTCTCTTGTGCAAAGGTCCTAGTCGGTCCACGAGTATCCAAAATCAAAGCACAACTAACTAATTGTAGTGCTAGCTTAGTTAAGTCCAAGAGCTTAGTAAATTAAGAGTTAAAAACTTAGAAGCAAAAGTTTCCTATCTCTACTAGACTTGGCCGAAAACACCAAGAGAAAAGAGAGAACAATATGCTTCTAAAGAGAGAGAATTTCGACCATAAGGTGCAAAAAAAGAGTGAAGATCTTGTCTTCTATTTATAGATGCACAAGCTTGCTCATCAAATGACAAGTGGCATGATCTAAATATATGAAGAAGCCAAGTGTCAAAATTGCCCTTTGATGGTCAGCCAAGGAGGGGTAAAAAGGATAATTTTGCATGCAACTTGTTGTTTGTCTTTTTGTGTCTTTTGTCCTTTTGTGTTTTGTCTTTTAGTGCTTGTCTTTTTGTGCAACTTGTTGTTTGTCTTTTAGTGAAAACAAACATTAATTATTCCTAAACCCTTTTAGAATAATTAATTGCAGATTGACCCCTTAATCTATTTCCACTAAAGCCCCAATATTTTTCAGTATTTATAGTTTGGCCCCAAAACTTTTAAAAATTATGATTTTGGCCCACTTAACCGATAATGTCCAAAATCACACCGTTAACACTTTAACGTGTTTCCAACTCAATACCAAGATCAAAAATTGTTTTATTCATGATACCCTAAGTGTGTGACTTTCTATGTTCATGACCGTACAACGATAAAGGATCGATTCCGAAAATATCTTCATCATTTTCCGGAATACCTTCATGTTCATGAGTGACGCGCTAGCAACGAATGTATCATGACAATATGTATAGTAATAAAGTCAAATTCCAACGAACCTATTTATAGTCGCAAATTAGCGTGCAATCCGATCCTTCTGTTAAAATGTCCCGATCGTTGTGGGGACCATGAAACGATTAAGTCCGCTATACGATTCTATGCATAGATATAATTCGGTGGAATGAGAGATGACATCTATGGAAAATGACATTTCCATCGTTCAACTACCCCGGCCGAGGATTTCTCATTTCAGACGACCGAAACTAGATCACATAGGACATCGCCTCACTGTCGAAGGTTAACAGATCCCATCTTGATAATTACCTGTTGGACTCATATCACAAGACTAAACTGCAAGAGGTCGTATCTCACCCTCAAAGAAGTTGAGCATTGTCCAAATGCAAGATTTAGCCCCTAATATAGTCAACAGCCGTAATTTGTCAAGTCAAAGGATTAATTTGCACAATTTGCAACGAATGACAAACTATTAATCTAAAGTCATGTAGTTTCGTCATTCCGGTCACATTCAATGATCCGTTCAACTAACGATCATTCATATGTCAATTAATCGCATCCCTATGCTGTTGTAGCTCAACGCTCGCTACCCTTTACATTAACATATCTGTGTTAATCAAATGTAACTACATATGATAGTCTGTACTTGATTATTCTAGTCCTGGTCGAATAATCTAAGGACTATGAATGCTTTTGAATGTTTATCATGTCGAAGAAACATGCCATTGAATTCTCAACACCTTAAGAATATATTTCTTCTCCGAAAAACATTGAGGACATATTCATATAATTGAACAGAGAATATGAACATCCAATTAACATGCTATTCAGATTTATATCAAAATGCCCTATATAGGTCATCTAACTATATAACATTAAGGCATATCTCTAACATTCTCCCACTTGCACTAATGCTATAGAATATAGCCTTCAGTGCATATGTACATGGTATTGCATCCCCATATTTTCAAGATGACGTTCTAACTGCGATTGACTCATGGGCTTAGTAAGCGGGTCAGCTACATTCTCTAATGTAGGAACTTTCTGCAGAGTTATATCTTTTCGAGCAACTATCTCTCGAATGATATGAAAACGCCTTTCTATGTGTTTGGATTTCTGATGAGATCTAGGTTCCTTAGCTTGTGCAATAGCTCCATTATTGTCGCAATATAGTAGTATCGGTAACTCGATGGAAGGAACCACTTCTAGCTCTAACAAGAACTTCCTCATCCAAACAGCTTCTTTTGCTACATCAGATGCAGCAATATACTCGACTTTAGTAGTGGAGTCTGCAGTAACTAGGTGCTTGGAAGTTTTCCAACTTACTGTTCCTCCATTACAAACAAACACAAATCCGGATGTAGACTTTCTATCATCCGTTTCAGATTGAAAATCTGAATCTATGTACCCATCTATCCGTAGTTCTCCTCCTCCATAAATCAGTGCAAGGTCCTTAGTCCTTCGCAAGTACTTAAGGATATGCTTCACTGCCATCTAGTGTTCTTGTGATAACCGGAACCCGGCATGCATTTAATGGCATTTAACTGCATTTAATTAAATGTTTAATTAGTTAAATCATCCATTTTGCACTATTTTGATATTTCTTTTAGAAGCATTCAATAATTTTTTTTATATTGATTAATTAAAAGATTATCACCTATTTTTATTATTTATAGAAATTGAATTTACTTTCTTGTATTTAATTAAGTGTCATCTTAAATGTTAATATTTAATTGTATTTGATTACGTGTTTATATTAACTTGTTTATTCGTAGCTTAGCATTAATTTCATAATTCTTGGAAATATTCTAGAAATAGTTAAATTATTTATTTTTAAATGAATATTGATTATTTTGATTGTTTTGATTATTTTAATAATCGATTTTATTTTCCTACATTTAAATTACTTGGTTTTCAATTAAATGAGAAACGTAACTCCGAGCCGGAGTGAATTTTAAACTATTCTACTATTCTACTTTTCAAAAATTATAGCTTTGTATTATTGCTCATCATTTGATTTGCGATCGTTTATTGATCGTTCGATCGTAGCATTTCGAAAATGAAAGTTAGAAGAATATTTCTCGGATTTCGTGAATAGCGTTTCTAGTTTAATTTAGATAGTTTTAGTTAGTTTTCATTAAAATTGCATTGTTTTAATTTGAATTAGACTAAATGCTAATTAAAATAAGCTTATTTAACCATTTTTAACTTAAGCTTGACTTTGCAAAATGACCAAAATGCCCTTGAGCCTTTGTCATCTTTTAAATAAGCAAAATAAGCCAAAATTGACGCAAAAAACAAAACCAAAAATCCCGCCAATGTCCCTCCTTGGCCGAAACTCAAAGGAACAAGAAAGAAAATTTGATTTTGCATTTTTAGGCCAAAATCTTGCGTGGAATCGGACGAGGATCGTGGCTTGGGTCCTTGCGGGTCTTGGTCTTCAATCTCTGTGAGGGTTTTCACGCTTTTGTGCATTTTAAATGAAATTTGAATTTTGTTTCAATTTCTTAGATTTGTTATATATTGTGTTTAAATGCCTTTTGTTGCTTGAATTAGGTTCTATAATGATCGTAGAGCATTGTTTGATAGTTATTTAGAAATTTTTACGGCTAGAAACACAAATTTGAAATTGGGGAAGAATAATGAATAGTGATTTTGAATAGTAAAACCCTAGAATTTCAGATTTTGATATGAATTGTGATTTCTTGATTTGGATAGGTGCCATTAGTGATAAAAAGATAAAATGTGCAATAAAAACGGACCGACCTTTGTTAAAATTGAAAATTAGACAAAGAAACGAAAAGGAGCCGTTTGACCAAGTGTTGACCGTGCTCGAATTGAGTTGGGGATTTTGCTATTGAGGGCATAGAAGCACTTTTGGAGCTGTTATGGCGTTGATTGAATGACCAGTTAGCATAGCTGTAGTTCAAACACAATAGGTGGACCTTCAGGCTTCGGTTGGGAAAGTGAGGTTTTGTGCCATAGAAATGTGACTTGTAGTGCCTAAGTGAAGGTAGTGAAATCGGTTTCGTAATCCCGCAGCTCGTTTGCTCGTAATTGCCTTTGGAAGTTAGAGATTGAATAGTGATATTTGCCATTTTCGTGTTTGAATTGCTATTACATGATTAATTGATGTTATTGTTCATATTAATGATAATCGTGCTTGAAAAGTTAATTGATTGCTATTATTGATTGTAAATGCTTGATATCTCGTTTATCGTCACTAATCTGCACTTTCGTGCTATTGCTCATTTATTGCTTGTATCTCGTATTGCATTGCATTAGTGTCAGGCGCATGGGTGATGGGCCTCTCTGGGCAGTCTCGGGCTGCCAGGGTTGGTTTGCTCTAGCTCCGTGTCCTATTCCCATTCTCGCTAGGGGTGCCGCCCTGGGAGATTTGGGTCTTAGATGTGTCGGGGTACTTCCGGAGTACACCTAGTGGATGTTATAAGGTGGTTGCGCACTTATTGTAAACGTTGTCAACATCAAGCTCGAGATTGTTGTAATGCTCGTGGAATCGAATTGCATGATACATTGCTCGTATGAGTGAACCATAGCCTTCAGAGTGTGGTATAGCTTTGAATGGTTGTGTTAATGCTTCTTTAATTGTTATTGTATTGTTGTTTATATTGATTGTTGTTCTCATTGATTATATTGCTTAACTGTCTTATTTGCATTGCACGAACTTCTTTCTCTCCACCTCGATATCTGTGTTGCCCTCACTGAGTATACGTGTTGTGTATACTCACTCCTCACCACCACATTTCAGGAAATGCCATGTTAGCTGGAAAGTTTGTGGTTGTGTGATAGATCGTGCTTGAAGAGTTTCCTTGCATGCTATGTGGCTTGAGTTGTCAAAGATGTAAATATTTTACTTTCACGAGATGTATGTTTTCATGTATTGTATGTATTTAGTGTTAAAAGTTATGTAATTAACTTAGCTAGGTTTATTAGAATGGTATGATAGTCTATTTTATGCAATCGGTTAGTATAGTTTAATTGCCAAGCATGAATGTACTTGTCAAAGATGAGAAAAGATAGGATAGTTTTTAAACTGGAAATGTATATATACTTGTTGTGTTTAATTGTTGAGAACCAAGGCTCGGATGGCCTTGAGGTGTTTGTATGGTTGGACACGGTGCTGGTCCACTTATATGCTATCACAGGTTTGCATTTTGCCTATAAATAGGGGAGTCTCCGTCCGTCTTTCCCTAAATTTTTGCCCGGGTTTGGAATTGGGTTGCGATTAGATTGATTGATAGAACTTCTGGTCTCGAGAGGGATCGGGGTGTTAAAGGTGGTATCAAAGCTTTGTTAGCTCATAAGCCGGGACAGGGTCCTCAGTTTGGTGGGTAGTGACCCTTGAATGTGTGCTTGTTAGGTGTGTGTTTTGAAAGTGTGTGCCTATATGTGAGATTGTGTGTCTTGACCTGAATGTGTGCACCTATGTGAAATAGTTATGTATTATGTGCTAAACGTGTGCTAAGTGAAGTGAAGTGTCTAGTTGTGCATTGAATTGACCTATCGAATTGGCATCGTGAATCGAATTGATCTCGTGAATTGTTATTTACTTGAAGTATTGCTTGTAATGTGTGTATTAGAATGTATTGAATTGGTTGTGCCGTGATTTGAATTGCTTTTGTTGTGCTTGACTTGATTGTCGTGCTTGAAACATGCTTGCATAATAGTTTAAGGCATGTGTATAAATGTGATATATTGGCATTCATACATGTCCCGTTGGAATGGTAAGAAAGACTTCTTCCTCTCCTTGAAGAGAAGTGGTGAGTAGCAGGCCCTCCAAGTTATATGGATTGACGGGAACGAGCAGTGCTTGACTAGGCCTTTATTTGGGAGTTGACATTTATAGTTGGAGTTTGTTTATTGGGGTTCCTCTAAGGTTATCTCCTATGCTTAGTATAAATGACTTTCTTTGGAGTTCTACATGATTATTCTTTGGTGCATTTTCTTAATGTTTCCTTGTTGGGCATTCATCGGGTATTTCTATATTGGCATTTCGTGGGAGACTTGGTTGGGATTTTAATCAACCTTTGGTGTTCTTTCTGCATTCTTATGGGGAACTTTGATTTGAGTCTACTTACAATGATCAGTTTTACGTGAGGTGTACTATTTTGGTATTCTTTGTGGACATTTCTCAGTGGATTTGGCAATCGGAATTCTTATCGGACTTACTGCATAATATTATCTACAATATCTTTGCTTTAGTCTTTCTTGATATTTTATCGGCAATCGTGATTGGAATTCTTCAATAGTATATGGTGCACCTGCACGACATTCCCTCTGGTAGTTTACCCAATATTCGGTAGCAATATTATTTTGGGAATCTACTTGGTTATTCAGCTTGGTGTTCATTCATGGACTTTTGATAAGTATATATATGTTGGCGTACATTTTGGATTCCTTATTCAGATGCTTCTTGAGCTATATTTTGGAAGACTTCCTTGAAACTTCTGTAATATGATTGACTGGATTTCTTGTCTGGAGTCTTCCTGAGCAGTACTTGGGTTCTCGTTTAGACTCTACTTCAGACTGTTTATTGGTATGTTCTCGGTACTTTTAGTTGGGATTCTATTATGGCATTCATGTCTAGTAAGATTTTTATTTGGAGTTCTATTTGATATTCTCTAGAGCCTTTATTTGGCCTTATTATTTTGGAATTTTCAGGCAGTACTACTCGGGTTTCTTAGATTGGTTTTCTTCGGATGTCCTTATGTAGTGTCTTGCTCAGCAACCGATGAAGATTAGTCAAATTTGGATGTCAGATGATGCAGAGTCCTATTGGAAGAAGAATTGCGAGGACGCAATTGTTTTAAGGGGGGAAGGATGTGATAACCGGAACCCGGCATGCATTTAATGGCATTTAACTGCATTTAATTAAATGTTTAATTAGTTAAATCATCCATTTTGCACTATTTTGATATTTCTTTTAGAAGCATTCAATAATTTTTTTTATATTGATTAATTAAAAGATTATCACCTATTTTTATTATTTATAGAAATTGGATTTACTTTCTTGTATTTTATTAAGTGTCATCTTAAATGTTAATATTTAATTGTATTTGATTACGTGTTTATATTAACTTGTTTATTCGTATCTTAGCATTAATTTCATAATTCTTGGAAATATTCTATAAATAGTTAAATTATTTATTTTTAAATGAATATTGATTATTTTAATAATCGGTTTTATTTTCCTACATTTAAATTACTCGGTTTTCAATTAAATGAGAAAAGTAAGTCCGAGCCGGAGTGAATTTTAAACTATTCTACTATTCTACTTTTCAAAAATTATAGCTTTGTATTATTGCTCATCATTTGATTTGCGATCGTTTATTGATCGTTCGATCGTAGCATTTCGAAAATGAAAGTTAGAAGAATATTTCTCGAATTTCGTGAATAGCGTTTCTAGTTTAATTTAGCTAGTTTTAGTTGGTTTTCATTAAAATTGCATTGTTTTAATTTGAATTAGACTAAATGCTAATTAAAATAAGCTTATTTAACCATTTTTAACTTAAGCTTGACTTTGCAAAATGACCAAAATGCCCTTGAGCCTTTGTCATCTTTTAAATAAGCAAAATAAGCCAAAATTGACGCAAAAAACAAAACCAAAAATCCTGCCAATGTCCCCCCTTGGCCGAAACTCAAAGGAACAAGAAAGAAAAATTGATTTTGCATTTTTAGGCCAAAATCTTGCGTGGAATCGGACGAGGATCGTGGCTTGGGTCCTTGCGGGTCTTGGTCTTCAATCTCTGTGAGGGTTTTCACGCTTTTGTGCATTTTAAATAAAATTTGAATTTTGTTTCAATTTCTTAGATTTGTTATATATTGTGTTTAAATGCCTTTTGTTGCTTGAATTAGGTTCTATAATGATCGTAGAGTATTGTTTGATAGTTATTTAGAGATTTTTACGGCTAGAAACACAAATTTGAAATTGGGGAAGAATAATAAATAGTGATTTTGAATAGTAAAACCCTAGAATTTCAGATTTTGATCCGAATTGCGATTTCTTGATTTTTTGTATAGGTGCCATTACTGATAGAAAGATAAAATGAGCAATAAAAACGGACCGGCCTTTGTTAAAATTGGAAATTAGACAAAGAAACGAAAAGGGGCCGTTTGACCAAGTGTTGACCGTGCTCGAATTGAGTTGGGGGTTTTGCTATTGAGGGCATAGAAGCACTTTTGGCGCTGTTATGGCGTTGATTGAATGACCAGTTAGCATAGCTGTAGTTCAAACACAGTAGGTGGACCTTCGGGCTTCGGTTGGGAAAGTGAGGTTTCGTGCCATAGAAATGTGCCTTGTAGTGCCTAAGTGAAGGTAGTGAAATCGGTTTCATAATCCTGCAGCTCGTTTGCTCGTAATTGCCTTTGGAAGTTAGAGATTGAATAGTGATATTTGCCTTTTTCGTGTTTGAACTGCTATTACATCATTAATTGATGTTATTGTTCATATTAATGATAATCGTGCTTGAAAAGTTAATTGATTGCTATTATTGATTGTAAATGCTTGATATCTCATTTATCGTCACTAATCTGCACTTTCGTGCTATTGCTCGTTTATTGCTTGTATCTCGTATTGCATTGCATTAGTGTCAGGCGCGTGGGTGATGGGCCTCTCTGGGCAGTCTCGGGCTGCCAGGGTTGGTTTGCTCTAGCTCTGTGTCCTATTCCCATTCTCGCTAGGGGTGCCGCCCTGGGAGATTTGGGTCCTAGATGTGTCGGGGTACTTCCGGAGTACACCTAGTGGATGTTATAAGGTGGTTGCGCGCTTATTGTCAACGTTGTCAACATCAAGCTCGAGATTGATGTAATGCTCGTGGAATCGAATCGCATGGTACATTGCTCGTATGAGTGAACCATAGCCTTCAGAGTGTGGTATAGCTTTGAATGGTTGTGTTAATGCTTCTTTAATTGTTATTGTATTGTTGTTTATATTGATTGTTGTTCTTATTGATTATATTGCTTAACTGTCTTATTTGCATTGCACGAACTTCTTTCTCTCCACCTCGATATCTGTCTTGCCCTCACTGAGTATACGTGTTGTGTATACTCACTCCTCACCACCACATTTCAGGAAATGCCATGTTAGCTGGAAAGTTCGTGGTTGTGTGATAGATCGTGCTTGAAGAGTTTCCTTGCATGCTATGTGGCTTGAGTTGTCAAAGATGTAAATATTTTACTTTCATGAGATGTATGTTTTCATGTATTGTATGTATTTAGTGTTAAAAGTTATGTAATTAACTTAGCTAGGTTTATTAGAATGGTATGATAGTCTATTTTATGCAATCGATTAGTATAGTTTAATTGCCAAGCATGAATGTACTTGTCAAAGATGAGAAGAGATATGATAGTTTTTAAACTTGAAATGTATATATACTTGTTGTGTTTAATTGTTGAGAACCAAGGCTTGGATGGCCTTGAGGTGTTTGTATGGTTGGACACGGTGCTGGTCCACTTATATGCTGTCGCAGGTTTGCATTTTGCCTATAAACAGGGGAGACTCCGTCCGTCTTTCCCTAAATTTTTGCCCGGGTTTGGAATTGGGTTGCGATTAGATTGATTGATGGAACTTCCGGTCTCGAGAGGGATCGGGGTGTTACAGTTCTTCTCTAGGATCGGATTGATATCTGCTCACTAGGCTTACAGCATATGCAATATCAGGCCGTGTACATAGCATAGTATACATGAGACTGCCAACAGCCGAAGCATAAGGCACACGTTCCATACGTTGTCTTTCATCTTCGAACTTGGGAGACATGTTCTTAGAAATATGTATTCCATGCCGGATAGGCAGAAGACCTTTCTTAGAACTCTCCATATTGAATTTCTTCAATACTCGCTCTATGTACAGACTTTGAGACAAGCCAATCAATCTTTTTGTTCTATCTCTATAGACACGAATCCCTACGATATAAGAGGCTTTTCCAAGATCTTTCATGGAGAACTTACTATTCAACCAAATCTTAGGGGACATCATATGTCCAACATCATTTCCTATGATTAGAATGTCATCAACATACAAAATCAGAAAAATGGTCATGCTCCCATTGATCCTTTTGTATACACAAGGTTCATCGTCATTTCTAATGAAACCAATCTCTTTGATCTCATTATTAAATATGATGTTCCAAGAACGAGAGGCTTGTTTTAGACCATATATTGATCTTTTAAGCTTACACACTTGATCTTTGTTGGATTTAAAACCTTCAGGTTGTTCCATATAGATATCTTCCTCAAGATAGCCATTTGCCAGATCTCAAAATCATAGTGTGCAGCAATAGCAAGCATGATGCGGATGGACTTAAGCATGGCAACTGGTGAAAAGGTTTCATCATAATCAACACCTTGTTTCTGACGAAAACCTTTTGCAACCAGCCTTGCTTTATAAGTTTCCACATTTCCATCTATTCCAAGTTTCCTTTTGAAGACCCATTCACAACCTATAGGTACAATACCTTCAAGTCGGTCAACTAAGGTCCAAACATCATTTGAATACATGGAATCTATCTCTGTTTGCATAGCCTGCCTCCATTTCTCAGAATCAATATCTTATATTGCTTTCTCATAATCAGTAGGATCATCCAAGTGATCTTTATCCCCTATCACAAACAACTCTTGTGTTTCCTCAAGCAGATAACCATATCTCTCGGGAGGACGGGATACTGTACGAGATCTTCGAGGTCCTTGTGTGATGACTAGTTCTGGATCTTGTTGAATTGGTTCGGGATCAAGACTTGGATCAATTTGTGGTTCAGAATACTCTTCTTCTATTATTATTTTTCTCCATTTGCCTCCTTCTTGAAGAAACTCCTTTTCAAGAAAGACGGCATCTCGACTGATCGATATTCTTTGATCACCGGGAAAATAAAAACAATATCCTTTAGTCTCCTTAGGATATCCCGCAAATCTCCCTTTATCTGATCTAGCTTTCAACTTGTCCATCTTAAGTTTCTTAACATAAGCGGGATAGTCCCAAATCCTAATGTGATTAAGATTTGGTTTCCTACCAACCCACATCTCATACGGTGTAGTAGAAACAGCTTTAGTTGGAGCCTTATTCAACAAGTAAATAGCCGTAAGAAGTGCATACCCCCACAATGAAATTGGAAGATTGGTGTAACTGATCATAGATCGTACAATATCCATCAATGTATGATTCCTACATTTAGATACTCCATTTAATTGTGGTGTAGCAGGTGGAGTAGTTTGTGAAGTTATTCCAGCTTGTTTAAGATATTGAAGAAATTCGGTACTTAGGTATTCACCTCCACGATCGGATCGCAAGGTTCTAATACTTTTTCCCGTTTGATTTTCTACTTCAGTTTTAAATTCTTTGAATTTTTCGAAAGCCTCGGATTTGTACTTCATTAAGTACACATAACCATACCGAGAATAGTCATCGGTGAAGGTTATGAAGTAGATATAACCATCGTGAGCCATTTCTCTAAAAGGTCCGCATACATCACTATGTATTAATGCTAACAATTCAGTGGCACTTGTTCCTTTTCCAACAAATAATGACTTGGTCATTTTCCCGAGAATACAAGACTCACATGTAGGCCCGGGCTCAAATCCCAATGAATTGATAAGTTCATTTTGAGCCATCCATGTTAATCTTTTCTCGTTAATATGTCCAAGTCTCAAGTGCCACAATTGTTTCACATTAATTTGAATATCTTTTGATTGTTTTGAAGTGGAAGTTGAAGTTACATGTATGCATTCATCAAGATTCAAATGATAAAGTCCGTTCAACAAAGTAGCTGAGCCGATATATTCATTACGGTAATAAATATTACAACCCTTGTTCATAAAAGAAAATTCATAATTTTCACAAACAAGTTTAGGAATAGAAACAATATTCCTAACAGCATTCGAAACAAACAAAACATTTGAAAGATGCAATACATGACCAGCACGCAAACAAACTTCAACATTTCCTTTGGCATGGGCTGCAACACTTGCTCTATTACCAACCTTCAAAACAATCTCATGCTTCTGAAGCGTTATCTTGTCATTTAGACTCTGTGAGGACATGCAAACATGCGTCGTAGCACCAGAATCTAAAATCTAAGAAGTACAAGCCGGACTAATTGAAATATTGGTTTCATTCACAGAAAAAGAAGTTGTACCTCGCGCAGTGGCGGCAACCTGTTTCTCCTTCAACTCTTGAAGGTACAGGGGACAATTTCTTCTCCAATGGCCATCAACCTTGCAGTGATAACACTACCCTTTAGGGACAGCTTCTTTCTTCTTAACACTTCCAGTGGGCTTAGGAGCAGTGTCCTACTTCTTCTTGTTCTTCCTCCTTCTATTCTTGGGCCTAAACCTAGAAGAAGAGGTTGCAAAGAGGACAGTCTCCTTACCTTTTCCCTTGAACTGTGATTGCGCAGTGGTCAACATATTGGCCAACTCAGGCAAAGAAGCAGAGAGGTTATTCATCTGAAAGTTCACTATGAACTGATTGAAAGAAGATGGGAGGGAATGCAGAATAAGGTCTGTGTGCAGCTTATAGTCCATGTCAAACTCATGCATCTCAAGTTGAGTAATTAGATTAATCATCCTGAGAACATGCTTGCTGAGATCACCACCTTCTTCCAATCTAGCTCTGAACAACTCCTTTGACAGTTCATGTGACGCCCGAGAACTTCAATGTACATTTATTTACTGTTGCATATACTATTTGCGCATATCTTCTGTGCTTTACTTGTTACTTTAAGTGGCTACTATTCATTCTATTTTTTAACTATTTAATTATTTTGAATTAGCATTTTTCTTAAATCATATTAATTGTTTTAGGAATGAAAAAAATATGCTTTTGAGCTAAGAACGATAGGAGCACTCGTTTAGAAAATGTTTTGTCAATCTAATGAATAGTATTACGTAACTTAACTTAGTGTTTTAATTAGCTAGCACTCATCTTGCACCTTAGACTCGTTTTAAAGCTTATTAGACTCATTTTAGAAGACCATATATGCCCCAACTTAATATATATCCAACCAAACACAATATAAGCTCATAACTTAGCAAAAACAAAAAAAAAATAAAGTGCAGGAATTACTGTTCAAAATCCGAACAGCCCTTAGCAGCCAAGAAGGAGATCTTTTGCTCATCAAATCTCCAATCCAAGCCTCTCCAAGCCTTGGACAAGTAGTTTAGGGTGTGTGCAAGCCTTCTAGGTGCTCCTACGCGCTTTAGGTGAGGGTTTTCATGCTTATTTGTGCATTCTACAAATGTTGCTATTTTCTTGATTTATTGGAAATGTTGTCTAATGCTATTGCAATGCTCAAATAAGCTTATATAGGTTGTATACATGTAGTAGAGACCACATTTATGCTATTGTTTCATGTATTAAACGGTAGAAATCGATAGTTGATTCGTACGGGTGAATAGTGATGGGATTTCTAGGGTTTGGTGTAATTGCGCGTTTTAACTTGATTCAATGCTACTAATAGATGCCATAGGGGTTAATGAAGGTAGTCTAATAGCCCCGTATACTCGAATTGCTCTAAACTTGCATAAAACGTGAAATTGCCGACTTTAACAAAGGGGTTTCGGGGTTAATACGAATCCGGGTGGATTCGGGCTTCACTTTTAGTATTCTTAGGCTACCTAGGTGCTATAGAAGCATTGATATCCCCTATTCGAAGTCCGGATGAGACATGTATAGTTTAAAGCTAGAAGAGGGAATTTGGGGCTTTCGGGGTAATTGCGGGCTTTTGAATGTGTTTGAGGGTTGAAAGGGTTCCTTGAGGGTTAGTTAGAAGGTTGGTATATTTTTCCTTTGAAATTGAAATCATTAACTTTGGTTTGGAAGAGAAATAGTTTGTAAAATAAAGGGGTTTAAGTGCAATTTCGGTTGTCTCACATTTTTAAACCCACGACATGACTTCTTGAGTGTTTATATGTGATATTAAGTTGATTTGGAGCTTTTGGCATAATTCTATGGTTATTTTGTAAATGTCCCTTTGTAAAACTGCTTATTAGCTTATATAATTGCTTCTATGCTAATTGCCTCGAGGTCAACCTACTTTGTTGATCCTCATATGTGTTAATGCTTATATTATTGCTATTAACTTGCCATCGTTAAGTGCATTGCATAGTGGTTGCGCAACCATAGTGTCAGGGGCGGATGTGTTGAATATCGGCTGGGCGGCAGAGGGCTTGCCGGTGGATATTCAAACTCCGTGCCCTAGTCCCTCATTCGCCTGGTCCGGAGATTGCCAGGGAATGTTGGGTCGTAGGATTCGGGGTACATCCGGAGTACACCCACTGGAGTGATTGGGGTTATGCCGGCTTATCGTGATCGTGCTCGTGGTTCGTGGATCGTGATTGAAGACCTGTGAAGATTGGTGTATAGGGGATTGTGTGAACCATATCCTTTTAAATGTGTGATTTTTTAAGTTATCATTGTTTCTTTAATTGTCTAATTGTTATTGTTGTTTACTATATTACCTGTTGCATTGCACACCCCGGGACTATATCCCTCACTGGGCAACAGTGGTTGCTCATACCTCGATATATGTTTCAGGAGACACTGAGGGTGATCCCCAGCTTGTTGAGGTAGTAGTGGAAGAGGAAGAGGTGTAGATAGAGCCTTTACCCTAGTTGTTGTGTGTTGGTTTGAGGTGGCTTATATTCTTGCTCCTATGTGGATGACTCAATTGTTTATCTTATGTTCCATTTTGTGGCCTAAGGGCTATGTATATGCTTGTTGTTACAAAGTGAAAAGATAGTTGGTTGTTGTGTAGATTTGGGAACCTATATCTTGTAATAACTTATGTTTGTGCTCTCAATTACCTTGCATGCTTGGTAGTGAATGTTCTAACTCTAGCCACTAGCATGCTTGTGTGTTTTTGGAACTATAGTATGCTTCAAGGCTCGGATGGCCTTAATTCTTTGATCTTTAGTTATGAAAGTTTGTCTTATCTTGTTGTGGCTTTATTGAGTGTTTACAGGTTGTTCAGAATGTCCACAATACAGGGTAAACTCTGTCCGTTTTACCTAAAATTTTGAGACTGGGTTTGGTATTGGGTTGAGAATAGCATGGTTATTAGAGCTTCCGGTCTCGTGAGGGATCGGGGCGTTACAGGTGGTATCAGAGCTTAGTTAGCTCTAAGCCGGGATAGGGTCCTTGGCCTGTCGGGTAGTAACACTTGAGTGTGTGCTTGTTAAGTCTGTGTCTTGAAAGTGTATGCCTGCATGTGTGATTGTGTGTCTTGTATCTAATGTTTGCAGCTATATGATATAATTATGTGTTACGTGCTAAATGTGTGCTAAGTGAAGTAAAGTGGCTAGTTATGCATCAAATTGACCTCGTGAATTGTTAATTGCTTGAATTGTTGCTTGTAATGTGTGTATTTGAATGTCTTGGATTGAGTTGTGTTATGATTGACTTGATTGTTGTCCTTGAATGACTTTGATGATTACACTATGTCATAAACTCTTATATAAACATGTTTGCATAATAGTTTAAAACATATATGTGTAAATGTGATATCTTGGCATTCATACATGTCCCATTGAATTGGTAAGAAAGACTTCATCCTCCCCCCTGAACGGAGGTGATTAGTGGCTAGCCTTTCAAGTTATATGGATTAGTAGGAACGTGAAGCGGTTGATCAGCCCTTTTATTTGGGAGTTGGTGTTGTGGGCAGAACTCAGTTATTGGGATTTCTTCCAAGGCATTTTTCTATGCTCATTAGTCAGAAATGAATGGCGTCCCTTGGGATTTCTATATGACTGTTCTCTAAGGCATTCTCTTGGTATTTTCTTATTTAGCATTCTTCTGGTATTTTCTTATTGGCATTTCTCTGAAGATTTAGTATTTGGAATTCTATTTAGCCATATTATATGGTATTATCTACAGTATTTATGCTCCAATCTTTTATTGGTATTTTCTAGCTACTTTTAGTTGGGATTATATTATTCTACAGTGTTCGTGCCAGCGGGATTCTTATTTGGATTTCTATGTAGCATTTCTATTGGAGCCTTTATTTGGCCTTATTACTTGGGGATTCGCTGGCAGTACTACTGGGATCTCTTAATGGGTTCTTACGAGAATTCGTATACGGTATTCATGCTCAGCAACTGATGAAGAGTAATTGAAGTTGGTTTTCAGTTGATGCGGAGTTCTCTTGGAAGAAGAATTGCGTGGACGCAATTTGTTTAAGGGGGAGAGGATGTGACGCCCGAGAACTTCAATGTACATTTATTTACTGTTGCATATACTATTTGCGCATATCTTCTGTGCTTTACTTGTTACTTTAAGTGGCTACTATTCATTCTATTTTTCAACTATTTAATTATTTTGAATTAGCATTTTTCTTAAATCATATTAATTGTTTTAGGAATGAAAAAAATATGCTTTTGAGCTAAGAACGATAGGAGCACTCGTTTAGAAAATGTTTTGTCAATCTAATGAATAGTATTACGTAACTTAACTTAGTGTTTTAATTAGCTAGCACTCATCTTGCACCTTAGACTCGTTTTAAAGCTTATTAGACTCATTTTAGAAGACCATATATGCCCCAACTTAATATATATCCAACCAAACACAATATAAGCTCATAACTTAGCAAAAAAAAAAAAAAAAAAAAAGTGCAGGAATTACTGTTCAAAATCCGAACAGCCCTTAGCAGCCAAGAAGGAGATCTTTTGCTCATCAAATCTCCAATCCAAGCCTCTCCAAGCCTTAGACAAGTAGTTTAGGGTGTGTGCAAGCCTTCTAGGTGCTCCTACGCGCTTTAGGTGAGGGTTTTCATGCTTATTTGTGCATTCTACAAATGTTGCTATTTTCTTGATTTATTGAAAATGTTGTCTAATGCTATTGCAATGCTCAAATAAGCTTATATAGGTTGTATACATGTAGTAGAGACCACATTTATGCTATTGTTTCATGTATTAAACGGTAGAAATCGATAGTTGATTCGTAGGGGTGAATAGTGACGGGATTTCTAGGGTTTGGTGTAATTGCGCGTTTTAACTTGATTCAATGCTACTAATAGATGCCGTAGGGGTTAATGAAGGTAGTCTAATAGCCCCGTATACTCGAATTGCTCTAAACTTGCATAAAACGTGAAATTGCCGACTTTAACAAAGGGGTTTCGGGGTTAATACGAATCCGGGTGGATTCGGGCTTCACTTTTAGTATTCTTAGGCTACCTAGGTGCTATAGAAGCATTGCTATCCCCTATTCGAAGTCCGGATGAGACATGTGTAGTTTAAAGCTAGAAGAGGGAATTTGGGGCTTTCGGGGTAATTGCGGGCTTTTGAATGTGTTTGAGGGTTGAAAGGGTTCCTTGAGGGTTAGTTAGAAGGTTGGTATAGTTTTCCTTTGAAATTGAAATCATTAACTTTGGTTTGGAAGAGAAATAGTTTGTAAAATAAAGGGGTTTAAGTGCAATTTCGGTTGTCTCACATTTTTAAACCCACGGCATGACTTCTTGAGTGTTTATATGTGATATTAAGTTGATTTGGAGCTTTTGGCATAATTCTATGGTTATTTTGTAAATGTCCCTTTGTAAAACTGCTTATTAGCTTATATAATTGCTTCTATGCTAATTGCCTCGAGGTCAACCTACTTTGTTGATCCTCATATGTGTTAATGCTTATATTATTGCTATTAACTTGCCATCGTTAAGTGCATTGCATAGTGGTTTCGCAACCATAGTGTCAGGGGCGGATGTGTTGAATATCGGCTGGGCGGCAGAGGGCTTGCCGGTGGATATTCAAACTCCGTGCCCTAGTCCCTCATTCGCCTGGTCCGGAGATTGCCAGGGAATGTTGGGTCGTAGGATTCGGGGTACATCCGGAGTACACCCACTGAAGTGATTGGGGTTATGCGGGCTTATCGTGATCGTGCTCGTGGTTCGTGGATCGTGATTGAAGACCTGTGAAGATTGGTGTATAGGGGATTGTGTGAACCGTATCCTTTTAAATGTGTGATTTTTTAAGTTATCATTGTTTCTTTAATTGTCTAATTGTTATTGTTGTTTACTATATTACCTGTTGCATTGCACGCCCCGGGACTATATGCCTCACTTGGCACCAGTGGTTGCTCATCCCTAGTTATATGTTTCAGGAGGAACAGAGGGTGAACCCCAGCTTGTTGAGGTAGTAGTGGAAGAGGAAGAGGTGCAGATAGAGCCTTTACCCTAGTTGCTGTGTGTTGGTTTGAGGTGGCTTATATTCTTGCTCCTATGTGGATGACTCAATTGTTTATCTTATGTTCCATTTTGTGGCCTAAGGGCTATGTATATGCTTGTTGTTACAAAGTGAAAAGATAGTTGGTTGTTGTGTAGATTTGGGAACCTATATCTTGTAATAACTTATGTTTCTGCTCTCAATTACCTTGCATGCTTGGTAGTGAATGTTCTCACTCTAGCCACTAGCATGCTTGTGTGTTTTTGGAACTATAGTATGCTTCAAGGCTCGGATGGCCTTAATCCTTTGATCTTTAGTTATGAAAGTTTGTCTTATCTTGTTGTGGCTTTATTGAGTGTTTACAGGTTGTTCAGAATGTCCACAATACAGGGTAAACTCTGTCCGTTTTCCCTAAAATTTTGAGACTGGGTTTGGTATTGGGTTGAGAATAGCATGGTTATTAGAGCTTCCGGTCTCGTGAGGGATTGGGGCGTTACAGTTCATATCTGGCAACATCACTTTGCTCACCCTACAGCTCTTTCAAGTTCAGAATCATGCTAGTAGCATCAGACATATTCTCATGCTACTTTTGCAGTTCATTTGACATTGAATCAATAATGTAAGCCTTTGATCTCAAGTCATGTTCAACCCAGAGCTAATATGTTTCTTGCTTTTCTTCAGTTGTAGTTTCAGGAAGGGTAGCAGGAGGGGCCTTATCCAGAACATATTCAATCTTTTCCAATCCCAAAACAATTTTAAGATTGCGAAACCAATCGGGAAAGTTTGGTATGGTTAAAGCATTTTTATCAAGGATACGGGCAATGGGATTTGAAATAGAAGCCATTATAAAAGTACTACAGAAATAAGTAGTACTGAAAGTAAGACTTGTAGTGGATGTAAAAATGCATAACTATTTAAGTATGGTCTTTACAAAAATAGTAACTCTCACTAACTTTATCGAATCTCATACTCCCAAAACGAGAAACACGAATCCATTAGAATCCGGTAGTGGGTGACCAAATCTCTCAATAATTTGCATCCCTCAAACCTTTGTGGCTATGTTGGAATAAAAATATCAAGAGTCAACAACTCTTTGTTGTCTATTTCACAAAATAGGTTATGTTCATATCCAGTCCCTAAATTACTTTGGTCTCAAATCTTTGTGGTTATGTTTATTAAGTAATTCAGTTAGACCCGACCCGCCATCTCACAGTTATCCCATAAATTGAATCAATAGCCTCAAGCCTTTGTGGCTATGCTGGCTGTTAGATTTTGGCAGACAACCACATCACTATGTTATACTAGCAACTTAATTAAACTTAGTACGAATCATGCCCCTCTACCTTTGGGTTCATTAAGTCCTAGGATGGCGGAGGACAACAAATCTAATATTGATTTGCATATTTGGGAGTTTTTGTAATAGATCTCATCATGTATACATTAAAAATCATATAGTATAATATGCATGCAACATGTATAAATGGTGGATCATGGACTTTGGAATAAAAAAGAAAAACTATCTTAAAACACATCACTATGTCTTCAAGATCTCCAACTCATTTGGATTCATCCGGTTGCCTCTTTGTATTTCTTCTTGAGAATTTACATATAGTCCTCGCTACAAAGTTCTCTGAAAAGCAAGAAAAATAAAATGAGACTTATGTCTCAATTACAAACTGGGTATCCACTAAGTCCATGATGAAGTTCACCATTTATGCATCATGTAGCTAGATTAAACTTATCACATAGATAATCAAAGCAAAATGAAAATAATTCAACGAACATCTTTATGCATCATATACAAAAGATAAACAAAGTCCATTTAATCTTCTATTAATGTTTTGACAACATGCATGAAAGAGAATTGACTCTAACATCAACCAAGCATTCCAAGATCAACCGAGTTCACAAGCCATATAGTCTCGATATGACACATAAATCGAGATCTCAATATAAAGGGATCATCAGGCCTGATCATAGAAAACTTTTGGCTTGCTACTATCAAAGTCGATCTTTCCATGCGGGATGGAATCAACTCATATCTTTCGCATAAATGTGTCAATAAACATTAAAAGATTAGATCTAATGTACATATTACGGACTTTCAAAATCATGGCTCTGATACCACTTGAAGGCGCATAGAGGCGTCAGCTTCATAATGAAGGTGCAAAAGGCGTCGCTTCAAAATGAAGGCGCATAATGGCGTCAGCTTAAAAAACGGGAGTGCAACGGGATCGTCTCGAGATATGTAAATAACAAAAACATGCAAGGGTAGTGGAAATAATAACAATTAAAATTTGCATGTAAACAAGTTTGTATTTACATAAACTCAAGAGTAAATCCGTAAAAAGTACATTAAAAGAAAATACAAGAAAGTATATACAACTATATACAAATGTATTTAAAACGAAATACCTCGCGTGGAGAACTCGGATGTAGACACTTGAAGAAGATCTTGACTCGGGCAAAGCTCCTTCGTACGTGCAAAGGTCCTAGCCGGTCCACGGGTATCCAAAAGCAAAGGACAACTAACTAATTGTAGTGCTATCTTAGTTAAGTCCAAGAGCTTAGTAAATTAAGAGTTAAAAACTTAGAAGCAAAAGTTTCCTATCTCTACTAGACTTGGCCAAAAACACCAAGAGAAAAGAGAGAACAATATGCTTCTAAAGATAGAGAATTTCGGCCATAAGGTGCAAAAAAAGAGTGAAGATCTTGTCTTCTATTTATAGATGCACAAGCTTGCTCATCAAATGACAAGTGGCATGATCTAAATATATGAAGAAGCCAAGTGTCAAAATTTCCCTTTGATGGTCGGCCAAGGAGGGGTCAAAAGGATAATTTTGCATGCAACTTGTTGTTTCTCTTTTTGTGCAAGTTGTCTTTTGTCCTTTTGTGTTTCATCTTTTAGTGCTTGTCTTTTTGTGCAACTTGTTGTTTGTCTTTTAGTGAAGACAAACATTAATTATTCCTAAACCCTTTTAGAATAATTAATTGTAGATTTTCCCCTCAATCTATTTTCACTAAAGTCCCAATACTTTTCAATATTTATACTTTGGCCCCAAAATTTTCAAAAATTACGATTTTAATCCACTTAACCGGTAATGTCCAAAATCACACCGTTAAAACTTTAACGTGTTTCCAACTCAATACCAAGTTCATAAATTGCTTTATTCATGATACCCTAAGTGTGTGACTTTCTTGGTTCATGACTATACAATGATAAAGGATCGATTCCGAAAATGTCTCCGTCATTTTCCGGAATACCTTCATGTTCATGAGTGACGCGCTAGCAATGAACGTATCATGACAATATGTACAGTAATAAAGTCAAATTCCAATGAACCTATTTATAGTCACAAATTAGCGTGCAGTCCGATCCTTCTGTTAAAATGTCCTGATCGTTGTGGGGACTATGAAATGATTAAGTCCGCTATATGATTTTATGCATAGATTTAATTCGGTGGAATGAGAGATGACATCTATGGAAAAACACATTTCCATCGTTCAACTACCTCGGCCAATGATTTCTCATTTTAGATGACCGACACTAGATCGCATAGGACATCTCCTCATTATCGGAGGTTAACATATCCTATCTTGACAATTACCTGTCGGACTCATATCACAAGAATAAACTGCAAGAGGCCGTATCTCACCCTTAAAGAAGGCGAACATTGTCCAAATGCAAGATTTAGCCCCTGATATAGCCAGTAGCCGTAATTTCTCAAGTCAAATGATTAATTTGCATAATTTGCAACGAATGACAAACTATTAATCCAAAGTCATGTAGTTTCATCATTCCGGTCACATTCAATGATCCGTTCAACTAATGATCATTCATATGTTAATTAATTGCATCCCTATGTTGTTGTAGCCCTTTATCATTAACATCTTTATGTTAATCAAAGGTAACTACATATGATAGTCCGTACTTGATTATTCTAGTCCTGGTCGAATAATCTAAGGACTATGAATGCTTTTGAATGTTTATCATGTCGAAAAAATATGTCATTGAATTCTTAACACCTTAAGAATATATTTCTTCTCTGAAAAATATTGAGGACATATTCATATAATTGAACGGAGAATATGAACATCCAATTAACATGCCATTCAGATTTACATCAAAATGCCCTATATAGGTCATCTACCTATATAGCATTAGGGCATATCTCTAACGAGACACGCAAAGGTTCGAATCTTTTTCCTCCAAATTATGAACACCCGATCGGATCTATCAAGAACGAGCTGAAGACTACAGGGGAAATGGCTGACTACAGTCCCTGAGCCCAGTTTCTAGCAAGCCAATAGTTTGACTTTTTCTTACTTTGCTAAGAGAAGGGAAAGACATCCTTCCAACTACGGAATTGAACACAATATTGACTTCGGTCAGGTTCTTTCATCAATCTCCTAGCCCTTGCAACACTCCTTGTTCCCTAAACCGGTTGTTGGTTGATCGGATCAGACCCCGGACACGTGAGACCCCAGCCCGGGAGGAATGCATGGTTCCTTAGAGCTTCATGGGACAGACGTTTGCAATCCTTCTCCCTCTAATCTAACCCTACCCCGCTCGCCCAGGCCTTCCAGCACAATAAGAGAATGATGGGGCTAATCTGCTTGCTTGTTCAGACGAGGGCCGCTCAGCTAGGGCGCGCCAGAGGAGCTTCGAGTGACTTGAATCTTTTCTCTTCAACAGCCCTAAAATGTCACTCGAAACTATTCCCTTTGCTTTGCCCCGTGATGTCTTCCTCCCGTTGCCCCTACCGAATAGGCCGAAAAAGGTTGTAGTCAATTGTCAATCTCGTTCTCATCAAACAAAAGACTACCATACACGTTGTCGGCAAGCTACGCTCGCCTACCTCATCTGTAGGCATTTCTATCTGCCCGTGCGTCTCCTGACTGTAATGGTTGGGCTTCGCTCTGCTCGCCGATTGTGCTACGTGAGCCTCCAAGCAAGCGAAGGTTTTCGGGGTTAAAGGTATGAAGTAGCTCGACTGATAAGGAGAGGAAGGTAGACGCTCGACCGATAGGGAGAGGGTGGATAAGGAGTTTTTTTTTCGCTTCGACTACCCGGAGGGAAGGCTTGGCTTGCTAATCGATACCGCTTCTCGATCGCCCCTATTCTCGTCAGCTTCTTATGGTAAGCCATTAGCTTAACAGAAAGAAGGTAGGTAGGGCAGTCGAATAGCTTCCTCATAACCTAACAACTTTAGTGGTGCATCAGCAGAAAGATCCAGGAAAGGGCTTAGGTGAATTCGCGGGTCTTTACTTAACTCCTGAATAAAGTTTGCTGCTTTCATTCATGACCCGGTCAGCTAACGAAAGAAAGAAGAATGGGAATCCCAAGACGAGGCATCCTTTTGTGAACTAGCGGACTCGGCTATGTAGAATGAATGCTAAGATATTTGAGGTGTCGACATTAAGCCACCCGCCCCAGGTTTGGGTGAAAGAGAGTTCTGTCTATCTTAAGAAGTGAGGAAAGGCGATCATAACAAAAGAAGCTTCGCAAGGATCTCTTATAGTTCCTACTTCACTGTAACTATCCTTTCCTATGACTTTTTTCATTTCTTTCTATATACAAAATAGTACGTGATAAAGAAAAGAATGAAGAATGGTCGGATAAGCTACTAATAGGAGCTTCTTAAGGTATAGAGTGAACGAAGCCCTCTACGAGAGCGATGACGATTTCTGTGTAAGGCATAAGCAACATCATGACTTCCGGCATGTCATGGGATAGAGTTATAGAAAAATGGATGAAAAGGGGGCTGGAAGTTATCTATCACAGTAAAGGGACCCATTAACCAGAGTTTATAGCCTTGGGTCGGGTATCCATTAACTAGTCTAATTTTTGAACCTACGATTTGCCCACATGTACAACTCCCAAGAAATGGATTTTCCAAAGGGTGGACACCTGTAGGAACATTAAGGGCCTTGAGACCTGGAATGAAATGTACCCAAAGTGGATTTTCAGGTGCATTAACGCCCAGGAAGGAAGTCAAGCACTCATCTCAGTCTCAAGGACATGCCTAGAAGAAACTGCTGGTGTCAAGTTTTCGGGAATTGAATCAGGATTGTCTTGCGCCAGAACTGATTGCACTAGGAGAAGAAAACCAGTTTATTCTCATTCCCTTTAAGTCATGGATTCGTTTAAAGCCTTTCGCTAGCATTACAACTGAATATATGGCATCAGATTCATTAGCTGCGGATGCATAGGTCTTCGAGCCTGTAGCCACACAGAGAAAAAATGCAATTGAGAATACAATAGACTAGCAACGAATGAGCGAAGGGCTTCCCAATACCCAAAGATGTTTTTTGCCCAAGTCCCCCTAGACAAGAAATGGTTAAGAACTGACAACGTCAATGCACCTCATTTCCCGGAGCACCTTATTAAAGAGTGATTGCCCTAGGGGCTATGCCCTCCTAAGCACAAAATGAGACTGTTGTGATTTCGCTTTTTAATGAGAAAAGTGCCTGGCTTGGAAGACCATCTTTAAGAGAGAAAGTTCTTTGTCGAAAGCAATCCAATGCTCTTTCAACCCAAGACAAGAGGTCAAGAGGCCGTGTCCATATGGTTACCACCTAAAGCGGATAGTTTTTACAACCATAAAATCGAGGTGGAAATCTCTAAGATCTAGGGATTAGCAGGTTGGCAAAGTCAACTTCCTTATGGAATAGCTAGTGAACGAGTGGATTAGAGGTTTGACCATAGAATGACTTAGAATAGAACGAGCACCTACGACTAAGGGGAATAGAATGTTGATTGCCAATATGCCTACGACCACTGAGAAGTGGATTCAAACTTCATATACGTATCCCTACTAATAGAAGGGACGGAGACCCGCACATCACTGAACTAGGAGCTAGCCAAGAGTGAATTACTGTCCCTCAAAGATGTAGCAATCCGCCTTTCAGGAGTAGCTCTATGAGGAGCTGGTAATGTAGTATATTAACTATTTCATTTTTGTTTAATCAGCTGTAATGGCTCTTCTGATCAGGCTAGGCAAGCTAATCACGCAATCCAGCTTGCTTGTAAGAGAAAGAAATTTATTTGTCATGTGGGAGAAGTTAAGATGACTCTTGCACCTCTCCCAGTAGTGGTGGAGGAGTCATCGAATGTTATTGTCCAATTCTCATCTTTCTCTGCAATATCAACTTATTCTTTATAGGGGAGTTCAATATCAAGAGTATTAGACCCAAGGCCGTCAAGAGCTAGGCGTTCTATGACCTCATAATCAACTTTTTGATTTAGTGAAAATCGAACTAACAATCAACTAGGCAATCCAGCTGACATTGAAAGCAGATGCCATAAAGATGGAAAGCGATTTGGCTTAAGGGAATGAAGGAACCCTAGGTATCGGGAAGGAAGAATTTCATAAAGTTAAGGAAGACAATGCAATGAATCTTCTTCACCTCGAACAAGAGTTTACTCTTTGACCCCCAGGGTAAGAAAAAATAGGAAGATATTTTATATAGAGGAAGTTCTTGTCTCTCACACTTGCCCAGGAGCAGGTCAAGTCTATGTTTCCAAGGCAAGCAAGCAAGGAATGCTAACTTATTAGGGGTAGCAAAGTCACCTCCATTCTCGATTTCTATTGCGACAAAGAGAGCTTTCCTTATTGGGATTTATTTCTGTTTGTCTTCCTGGTCAATCAAGCTTTCGACGAGTGATTCTTGGTTGCGGGGCCTCAAATAGTTGGTTCATTTCGGCTCATTCGATTAGTTCGTCTTTCTTCTCATTCCCCTCTCTTCCTTATGTAGACTATCTTTAGCCCAATGACATCCTTCGATTCCCCTACTTTAAAGAGATAGATCCTCATTTCCAATTCATTTTTCTATTTAACTGGTGATCAAGTATCGACAAAAGATCTTATTAGCTTAGGGGCGTAGTGATAACTCGAGACCTTCCTCTCTTAGGCTTACCAGTATTGACTAATTACATAATCTATAAATTCCCAGAAGCCCGGCAAGACGCGATAAAGACCTGAAAGGCGAAAGAAGCCCTTCAAACGAAAGTCCCACAACTGATTCTCAAGCAGCTTGTATTAGTATACTAAGAAGAATGGTGATGCTTCCCTTCAGTCAAGTGAGTCACTATTCGCTTTCATTCGAAGCCCTGTTACTGCTGCTAATTCTCACATTTGTCACTTTGCGCATTCTCTGCCATCAATCTAATTCTGGTCATGTCCTTCTCCTAGTGTAAGAAGTTACTTAACAAGCCCTTCTATAACAGCTTATTCTAGCAAAACAACCTATTTTATGTCAAAAGAGAGACCAACTAATTCAATAGCAGCGAAATGAAGGGATGCAGATTCAATGGATCTTCTTTGCTCTGATTCAATTCTTGATAACCTGAAACCAGGAAAGAGCCAAGTACCAGGGCAGATGGAACTCTCAAGTGGACATCTGAGATGAGAAGTCGAAAGGGCTAACAGGGGATAAGTATTCACCAATAAAGACCCACAGCTCTGACTTTGACAACGCTTACGCATTCAGTTACCTTTCTAAGAACTACTTTCATTTCTCTTCTTTGCTTTTGATTCAATAGCACTGGAGACTTGAACACGGATACCATTAACAGTGGATAAGCAAACAAAGTCTAATCAAGGTACGAAATGGACTTCTAGACTGCTTTCGGAGTTTCCAATGTTATGATAATAGAGGGTTTCTGTAACACCCCGATCCCTCTCGAGACCGGGAGTTCTGTCAATCGATCTAATCACAACCCAAACCAAACCCGGGCATAAATTTTCAGGGAAAACGGACGGAGTCTCCCTTTTTTCTAGGCGAAATGTAAAACCTGCGACAGCATATAAGTGGACCAACACCGAGTCCAACCATACAAACACCTCAAGGCCATCTGAGGCTTGGTTCTCAACAATTAAACTCAGCAAGTATACATACATTTCCAATTTACAAGCTAACCTATCTCTTTTCATTTTTGACAAGTACATTCAAACTAGACAGTTAAACCATACTAAGCTACTGCATAAAATAAATTATCATGTCATTCTAACTCTTTTCATTTGGACATTACAAACATGCTTTGAAGTTAAGCTATGCTAACTGATTACATAAACTAGCTTATCAATTCACCTCAACTACTTAGCTAGATTTAAATTACATTTCTTTTAACAATAAATACATACAACATATGAAAGCATATATCTTTACAACTTCGACACTCAAGCCACATAGGCACGCAAGACAACTCTTCAGGCACGAACTTTCACGAAATCACGAACTTTCCAGCTAACATGACATTTCCTGAAATGTGGTGGTGAGGGGTGAGTATACACAACACGTATACTCAGTGAGGGCGAGACAGATATCGAGGTGGAGAGAAAGAAAGTCGTGCAATGCAAATAAGACAGTTAAGCAATATAACTGATAAATAAGCAATCAAAACAATCAATCAATACAATAAGCAATTATTGAAAGCATTAACACAACCATTCAAAGCTATACCACACTCTGAAGGTTATGGTTCACTCATACGAGCAACATACCATTTTACGAGCGATACATCAATCTCGAGCTTGATGTTGACAACAATGACAATAAGCGCGCAACCACCTTATAACTCCAGTTTGGAATACTCCGGAAGTATCCATCAATTCTACGACCCAAATCTCCCTGGGAGGCAACCCAAGCGAGAAAAATGAATAGGACACGGAGCTAGAGCAACCAACAGTGGCAACCCGAGGTTACCCAGAGAGGCCCATCACACCGCCCTGATACTATGCAATGCAAGACTCGATACAAGGCGATAACGAGCAATAACACAACAATACAAATTAGAGGAGATAAACGAGATATCAAGCATTTGCAACTAATACTAGCATTCAATTAACTTTTAAAGCATAACTATCTTTAATAGCAACAATAACACCAATTAAACAAGTAACAGCAGTTCAACCACGAAAACGACAAATATCACTATTCAATCCTTAACTTCCAAAGACAATTACGAGCAAACGAGCTACGAGATTAGGAAATCGATTTCACTACATTCACTCAGGCACTACAAGGCACGTTTCTATGTCACTAAACTTCACTTTCTCACCCGAGGCCCGAAAGTCCACCTACTGCATTTGAACTACAGCTATGCTAACCAGTCATTCAATCAACGCCACAACCGCGCCAAAAGTGCTTCCATACCCTCAATTGCAAAACCCCCAACTCCATTCGAGCACGGTCAACTTTTGGTCAAACGGCCCCTTTACGTTTCTCTGTCTAATTTCCAATTTTAACAAAGGCCGATCCATTTTTATCGCACATTTTATCTTTCTATCACTAATGGCACCTATCCAAATCAAGCAATCGCAATTTGGATCGAAATCCAAAATTCTAGGGTTTACTATTCATAATTCACTATTCATTATTTTTTTCCAATTTCAAATACGCAGTTTCAACCGTAAAAATTGCTAAATATCTATCAAGCAATGCTCTACGAACCTTAAGGAAGCATTTCCAATCAATTTCAGGCATTATAACGTATTAAATATCAAATCTAAAAATTTGAATCAAAAATCAAATTTCATATAATTTGCACAAAAGCGTGAAAACCCTCACAGAGATTGAAGACCAAGACCCGCAAGGACCCGAGCCACGACCCCCGAGCAATTCCACGCGCAACTGTGGAAGAAAATGCAAGAAAATTCTTTTCTTTTTCTCCCTATGACCATTCGGCCATGGCAAGGGACTTGGATGGAATTTTGCAAAATGTTTTTATTGATTTTTGCCTTGTTTTATTATTTAAAAGATGACAAGGGTATTTTGGTCATTTGCAAAATCAAACTTTAGTTAAAAATAGTCAAATAAGCTTATTTTGATGCCATTAAATCTAATTCAAGTTAAAACAATGCAATTAAATGAAAAACAACTAAAACTAGTTAAATTAAACTAAAAACATTTTTCACTAAGTCCGAAGAATATTTCTCTAACTCTCATTTTTGAAATACTACGATCGAACAGTCAGTAATCGATCGCTAATAAGGTGATGAGCAATAATATAAAACTTTAATTCTTTGAAAAGTAGAATAGTAGAATAGTTTAAAACTCACTCCGGCTCGGAGTTACTTTTCTCATTTATTTGAAAACCGAGTGATTTTAATGCAAGACAACCAAAACCGATTATTAAAATAATCAAAACAATCAAAATAGTCAATATTCATTTAAAAATAATTAATTTAACTATTTCTAGAATATTTTAAAGAATTATGAAGTTAATGCCAAGATACAAATGAACAAGTAAATTTAAACATGTAATCAAGTGCAATTAAATATTAACATTTAAGATGACACTTAATTAAATACAAGAGAATAAATTCAATTACTATAATTAATAGAAATAGATAATAGTCTTTTAATTATTCAATATACAATTACTAAATTCTTCCAAGAGAAATATTAAATTAGTGCATATTGGTTGATTTAACTAATTAAACATTTAATTAAATGCAGTCAAATGCTATTAAATGCATGCCGGGTTCGGGTTATCACAGTTTCCCTACTGTGCTTCGACTGCCTTTCCACTCCTCAAGCTAGAGCCGGATTGATACCCTACGGGTACCGACTTCGCGGGATCATTTCGATCCACACTCTTGCTAAGCTCTATTGGGTGGAGGACTACCTCTCTTGACTAAAAGAGGAGTAAAGAAGATTTTTCTCTAATATAATTATCGAGGTTTAACAGCTTAGACCACTTTAGGGACTAGGGGAAGAGATTAGTCTTAGGACGAAATGGCTTTTCGGCTAGTCTGTCCCTTCTGCCTCTTGTCTATTTGCCCTGTACTATGCACTGTATCTTCCGCTTCAAGTTTCATTTCTAAAATCCTTCTTATGCTATGAGTTAACACCAATTCAAATAAAGGTATGAAGTAACTCGACTTATAAGGAGAGGAAGGTAGATGCTCGACTGATAGGGAGAGGAATGGTAAATAACCTATTTTGATGAAGGAGAAACTGGCTATATTCTTTTCTTTTACGCCATGAAAATGGGATAGATAGAAGGGATCTCAAACTGCTGCTTCATCTTTTTATACTAAACCGAATGATGCTCCTGGAATTGCTCATTGTGCTATTGGAACTACTGGATCAACGACAACTCACTATTGGGGGGCTATGACTAGAAATAATGTCACGCCCCAACTCGACCCCACCTACAATCAGTCAGGACGCAACGGAATTTCGGCAGTATAACGATAGTAATTAAGACACCGAGGCTCTAAACCAACCTCTTTAGAACATCATATATCAAACTCCATAAACAATCCCAACAATCATCTTCTCAATTAAGTTAACAATATACAACACATCCATATTATACAATAATCATTCTTCAACATTCCAATCATAGTTATACGCCTCCGTTCCAACTTAATACATAGGCTATTCATACATTTCAAAATAGATTATACAAAACATTGTTTTACAACAACTAAGATAATCTCATGGCAATGACTCCTGCACATAAGACTCATCCACACACGGCACATTTCCTTCTTCAGGAGGCACATACCCGTAGTCAAAATCAGTAACACCTGCATGCATGCAATAATAGAGAGTGAGCTTATATAAAATAAGCCCAGTGAGGATCCGATAGATCTCGAGCAAGGTTAACTAAGCTCCTTGGAAATAATCCTTTGAGCAAGTAAACACACAATAACATCAATAATACTATCATCACATAACTATATGACCATTCAATAAAGGATACTCTCTCTAGTTGGTGTAGCTCCAAACGCCATCACGATCTCAACCATTCTTCTTGTAACTCCCCATTACTCACGCACCCAAGGTACCTCACTAGCCCATCCCTCCATGACACCTCCGTCATGCGAGCTGGGGGTAGTCTCTGGCAGTCATGCCATTTTCAACCCGACAGCCCAACGCTGCCCGAGAGGTGGCACACACATACCAAGACTCCATAACAATTATCAATAATCAATCAATCATCAATCAATAATCATCTATTCATCAATAATAGCATCAATAATCAATTAGACAACAAATAACTAAGTTAGATGACAAAGTAGGCCATCCAACCAGACATGCATTATATACACAATTAAACCCTAGTTTACCCATCAACAGCTCACCATTCAATCACTCAAACACCACCCGATCAACTAAGGCTCAATTCAACAATTTAAAGAAAGATAACCTAAACTTCAATAAGTCATATCTTACATTCTACTAATCCAAACAACTCCAAATCAGTTTCAAACACTCACCCATTTAATCAACTACATTAGCCCCCTCGGAAACCAACCAAAACACATCCAAATCATGCCCAATAACCCTAAAACCCTAAGATGTCATGGCTGAAATTTCTGGATTTTGGCACGAACATCACAATCAAAAATTCGGCATTACAACGGCGCTACCACGTAATTAACAAACTTTTAGAAATCGACGGCAATCGATTCCAATCAACACAACTCAAAATAATCAACTTTGAACAAATTAATCAAATTTAAATACCCAAAAAATAAAAATTATGCTACAACCGATAAAAACTCGTAGTATTACAGCTAAATGATCCCTAGCATGCAAGGAGCAATAATCTAACATCAGATTAGAATTCTAACGGTTCAATTTTCATTTATACACAAAAATGCAAAAGACAACTTTTGAGATCTAGAATTTTTCTCTCATCTTTGATGTGTTTTGATGCAAGAAATGTGTAGAATGGATGCCAAACAAGTGAAATCAAGCTTTGAATCACTCAATTCGGCTTTGAAATGCAAAATCTATGAGAAAAATGCTTTGAAAATGCCTTCATCTTTCTCCTCCAAGGAGCCACGGTTTTGTGTGTGTTTTTGGTGGTGTTTTGCTTTGTTTTTAATGTGTGTTGATAATATATTAAGCAAAGGTCAAATAAATAAAAGAAAGTCAAAGTAGAAACTAATTATTTTTAGTGTTTTCTTGACTTTAAATGCATTTTCTTGATCACCAATGTTCAAAACAATTATTCAACACCCAAGCTAGCTCAAGTAGGTTATTTTTAGGTGACAAGAAGTTTTACAATCAAACACTTTCACCCGAGTCGGCTTAAAACTCGATTTTCGCAAAAGTCGGTGTAAAAACCCTAATAAATTCTTAAGCCGATTTTAAAACCGTTTTAATCAAATACAGGTCTATTAAAGTCCGTGGTCTAGGTCTAGAAGGGTTAAAAAGACCAGTTTCAAAAATTTAGCGGACGAGTTTCGAAAACACTATTCACTAAAAATCGACGATAAAATTTATGATCCCGTTTTTTATGAAAATTTCATGAATGCACATTTAACACGTATTAGGAGTATTGACATCAAAATTATAACATTCTAGGTCATATAGCACATAAACAGGTCAAATGCACGCAAAACGAGATAAAACACGTAAATCGAGTTAAAGCATAAAAGTGGGGTTTCACAAATAAGGGTCTGTTCGATCTGCCACTTGCTCTAACTTGGATCAGTTGTATTTGTCATGAAAGGCAGTTAGTCGTTATAGGTATAACCACCTGGGTAGTACGTACGGGCATAAGTAGCAACCTAAGTACTATGGGCATTATGTTATAGATTTGAGTTCTTACCCATTTTTTCTTTTTAGTAAAAAAGGGTTAGCTTGTAGATATTATAAAGTGAACTGCTGCATTCTGTAAAGCAGTGCTTAGCTTCACTCTGAAAAGTCCTAGGCGTACTAGACTAGAATGGATAGCACAGGTCGGAGGTGAAACTTCTACATATACCTGTCATTCCTAACTCCGTGAAGGTTAGTAATCAATCGAATCATCTATTTTCAATATCTGGTTATCCGGTAAAGAAGGCAGGAAAGGCCTTCATGGTATATTATTTTTAGAGTAGAGTTTTTTTGGGTCTGTCTTTTATCCTTATTTCTTTCATGGGATTTGGTTTTAAGAGTCTTCTTCATACCAGGGAAAGTTCGATCGTAGAATAGTGGGTGATTGGATTTGAGAGCGTAAGTTACCGAGAAGCTGAAGGAATGAGCCGTGAAGGTGGGTTCGCTAGCAATCATCATACGGAACAAACCAATTGCAACTTTTTTCGACGGAACCACTTGTGCTTATTGCGGGAGATCCAGGAAGCTACCTAAATGGAGACCCTACGCGTGCACGGGTGGTTGATAAACACGTATTAATGGGATGGGGCAACAGGCAATGGATACCGTTCCCCTACTTGAGCCTGCAGTTGGTAGGCCAAATCCCTCTGTCCAAGTGATTGAGTTGAAGCTTTGGGCATAGAGCGGAGCGAGCCCGGGGAGAGGAGTAGAGTCCAACAACATTGAGCCCCAAAATAGAATTTCTATTCCAATCCCTACTCAACACAGTGACTTAAGGAGAATCAGAGGCTGGTTGCTAGCGGAAGCAACGCGCCAAAGAGCAAAGCGAAGCATTCACAAAGAAATTGTATAAGCAGAAGGGAAGGCGCAATGGTTAGTGACTGCCCGAGGTAAGCCCGTCAACCTCTCTAATTTTCCCTCTTTAGAAAGGAGATAATAAGCTCGTCAACATTGAAGCTTCTACTTTTGACAGCTGTTAGACAAGTGATACCGTACGCAAATCCAGACCTATATAGTGAGGGTGCATTAAAGCGAGTTGATGAGCTAATACGGCTGGCTTACTTTTCATATGTAGAGGCAAGCTGACGTTAAGTACTGGGGCCAGCCATAAAGAAATAGGGTTGAATTAAGATAGACCGTCATTTAACTGACTTTTCTAAACCATGCTTCGCAATCAAGCTAGAAAAAGACTAAGCAAGTGTTGTCCTAATGAAATGGCTAATAGTCTAGTAGAACATTCATTCCTTACCGTCGCTGCTTGCTTAAGACTAAAAGCTAGTAGTAAGACTTCTATTCTACCGCCCTATCTAGAAAGAGCCTTTAAAGCTATGTTTAGCGTAACCAATAGTTGGGCTCGATTTTACTGAAGAAGAAGGGGCGGAGTCTCAACTACCACAAAACTACTATACTACTAGCACTCCACGAGTGGATTAGTTGAGACTCTAAACGATATCAATCACTAAACTAAACAAAGTAGCAAAAATCATAAGAGAAGCAAAGTTCACAGAAGGTTGGGAAATAGTACGCTCGGTTCACCAGGTTCTACCACTGCGGGCCCCAATCATACTTAAAATCAGAGTTTGATCCTAGCTAAGAAGGAACGCTAGCTATATGCTTAACACATGCAAGTCGAACGTTGTTTTCGGGGAGTTGGGCAGAAGGAGTAGAGGCTCCTAGCTAAAGGTAGCTTGTCTCGCCCAGGAGGTGAGAAGAGTTGAGAACAAAGTGGCAAACGGGTGCGTAACACGTGGGAATCTGCTGAACAATTCAGGCCAAATCCTGAAGAAAGCTAAAAAGCGTTGTTTGATGAGCCTGCCTAGTATTAGGTAGTTGGTCAGGTAAAGGCTGACCAAGCCAATGATGCTTAGCTGGTCTTTTCGGATAATCAGCCACATTGGGACTGAGACACGGCCCAGACTCCCACAAGGGACAGGAGTGGGGAATCTTGGACAATCGGCAAAAGCCTTATCTAGCAATATCGCATGAGTAAAGAAGGGCAATGCCGCTTGTAAAGCTCTTTCGTCGAGTGCACGATCATGACATGACTCGAGAAAGAAGCCTTGGCTAACTCCGTGCCAGCAGCTGCGGTAAGACTGGGAAGGGCAAGTGTTCTTCAGAATGACTAGGCGTAAAGGACACGTAGGTGGTGAATCGGGTTGAAAGTGAAAGTCGCCAAAAACTGGCAAAATGCTCTCGAAACTAATTCACTTGAGTGAGACAGAGGAGAGTGGAATTTCGTGTGTAGGGGTGAAATCCGAAAATATACGAAGGAATGCCAAAAGCGAAGGCAGCTCTCTAGGTCCCTATCGACGCTGGGGTGCGAAAGCATGGGGAACAAACAAGATTAGATTCCCTGGTAGTCCATGTCGTAAACGATTAGTGTTCGCCCTTGGTCTACGTGGATCAGGGGCTCAGCTAACGGATAAAACACTCCGCCTGGGAAGTACGGTCGCAAGACCAAAACTCAAAAGAAATGACGGGGGCCTACACAAGCGGTGATGCATGTGGTTTAATTCGATACAACGCGCAAAACCTTACCAGCCCTTCACATATGAACAAAAAAACTTGTCCTTAATGGGATGGTACTGACTTTCATACAGGTGCTGCATGGCTGTCGTCAGGTCATGTCGTGAGATTTTGGTTAAGTCCTATAACGAGCGAAACCCTCATTTTGTGTTGCTGAGATATGCGCCTATGGAGAAAGTCTTTGCAATTGAAGTGAGCCGAGGAGCCGAGTGATGTGCCAGCGCTACTAATTGAGTGCCAGCACGTAGCTATGCTGTCAGTAAGAAGGTAGCTGACGTCTTTCGATTTCTAGTTAGTGCTCTTTTTTTATTGCAGCTAGCGCACTTTACTAATAAGAAGACTCGGCATTTAGGCAAGCCACCCGGTGGTGTGGTACGTAGTAGGTTTAGTATGCCCAGCCAAAACAGCTTCAAAATAAACAAAAAGGTGCGTGCCGCACTCACGAAGGACTAACAGTGATATACTAGAAGAAGGTGGGGATGACATCAAGTCCGCATGGCCCTTATGGGCTAGGCCACACATGTGCTACAATGGTAATTACAATGGGAAGCAAGGCTGTAAGGCGAAGCGAATCCGAAAATATTGCCTCAGTTCGGATTGTTCTCTGCAACTCGTGAATATGAAGTTGGAATCGCTAGTAATCGCGGATCAACATGCCGTGGTGAATATGTACCCGGGCCCTGTATACACCGCCCGTCACACCCTGGGAATTGGTTTTGCCCGAAGCATCGAACCAATGATCACCCATGACTTTTGTGTCACACTAGTGCCACAAAGGCTTTTGGTGGTCTTATTGGCGCATACCAAGGTAGGGTCTTCGACTGGGGAGTTTTCGTAACAAGGTAGCCGTAGGGGAACTTGTTGCTGGATTGAATCCTTCGCGATAGAAATTCCCTCTTCCCCCAACCAATAAGGGGGCTAGCTTGCTTCAGCTGGTTAGAACAAAGGACAAAAAATCCTCGTGTAGTTTGAATCCACTTCTAAGCGGGCTTTTGGTCCAAAGGACATGTAGCTGGGGGCGAGTCAAAAAATCCAATAGTTCCATTTTCCTTCTTGTTTATCAACTTGTTCATCTATCGGAAATCCAGACAAACTGGGCACTATAGTGAGACATGAAAACACCCGATCCCATTCTGACCTCGAGATATGGAATTGTCTTGCGCCATATGTACTGAGATTGTTCAGGAGACATGGTCTAAGCCCCGCGAAGAAATTCAAATTGAAAGATGTTCACCGAGTCCTTCTATCAAGGGAAGAACTCGACTTACTTATCAAGAATGCAGCCTTTAGGCTAGTTCCTGATTTAGTCAATTGAAACAAGCGTTGAGCACAGCTGATAGCGCAAACAAGCAAAGATGCAGACGGACAGGACTAGTGCTTCTATCAAGGGTGGAACAAATCGTTCACTCCACAGGAAGAAGTCCAGGAAGGCAGGCAGGCGGGGATTAAAAGCACCTCCTCGTGGGCATGATCCATAACAAGATCCATCACTTTGTACGCACCATGAGACAAAGGGAGAACTCGGCTGGAACAAGAAGCCTGGCAGTCAAAGCAATATGGGCAAAAGCTATCCCTTGCATCGAACACAAGCACTTGTAGTGACCCTAGCTTGAAGACGGGAAGCGAGGCCAGCTTAGCCACAAATTCTACGAACATAGAGTGATGGCCAGACTAGAATCTATTTGATTTATTTTGCGCTATGTTTGAAAACCTTCCTCATTCTCAGCAGGCGTATCAATCAGAACAAGATTACCTTGAAAGAAAAATGAGTAGCGCAAGAAGGTTAGTGATTCAGATCGAGAGAGGAGAAAGGGATCAGACCATACGCATTGTCTCAAGTGTACCTTCGGTCAATCTCACCCAACATCACACCTTGGGGTTGGGGATCTAACCCGCTGGAACTATCGTCTCAGGTGCGCCTTTGTTCGAATCCTTATACATGCTAGGGTTTTTGTTCAATATTGTCATCTCCTTACCAGTCGAGTTACTTCATACCTCAACTAGGTTTTCAAAAGCATATCAGCAGGAACCATCAACACTTGATATCCAAAAGGCTCCATTAATTGGACCAAGCCTTGCAGCCAACTCTATTTCCCTCCCTATCAGTCGAGCTGAATTCCATCCAGCCTCTCTCTCTGGTCGAGTTGCTCCGATCCTTGACATAAAGATTTATTAGAGCTCTATCTCTACCTTACATGGGGCCAGTTGACTCAAGTGCAGTGACAATCCCTCTAATTAATGAAGAGTAATCATCAGATTACACAGGAAGTGGAGAAATACTATATATAGGATTCTAACCTCTTTAAATGATATTAGAATTATATTGTACCGGCGCTTAAGGGCTTATTGGATTGGATTAAATTCATTATGTTACACGGAATAGGGCAGCTGTAGATAAGCAAGCTAGGGTTGACCACATCTGTTGAAGTAAAGAAGACTGTCAAACCCAATTGATAAGAATGAAGTATTTGATTCTTCGATAAGACGGGGGATCTAGTAGTTGTTTAATCTATGTCAGTAGGTCTTGATACCTTATTTTCATTTTAAGGTAAAGCCCATTGGCTTAGGAGGACTATCAATGGAAAGGGGGCCGCTGGTGCACGTCCAGAGATCGAACTAGCGACAAACACAAATCTGAAGTTCTAAATGTTCAAGTAATTATGGTTCCTAATAAATGAGCAATCAAGTGGTTATATTAACCAAAAAGGACTTCCAGCTGTCATCTACTCAAGTTATGTGAAGGCAATCATAGAAGCCAGTTCGATACCATTGGTAATTTCATCCGTCCCTTGTCCTCCATTTGAAGAACTTATTTAAGGTACTATCGAGCATGTTTATTTAGTAAACATAAGTACCCGACTCTTTCAAAATCCAGCTCGTCAGATGAACCCGCATCTTGACTCTTAGCTCTACGTCTTCTTGGAAGTGAGATTACTAGGTTTGTGGTGATAGACAGATCAAACAGAATGAAAAAGGAGCCTCTATATCTACATCTACATAGGAGGACGGAGTGACTCGCTATGAGTAACAGAGTATGCAAACTTAATGGTGAATAAGCTCACCTAAAGAAAGAGGTAAGATGCCTATAGCTTCGATCAGAATAGTACTAGTCTTGGGGACGTAGAAAGAGAAAAGGCGCAGCTATCGGTGAGCAAAAGTAGAAAGTTGCTTTAATCTTGATAATTGAGTGAAGAAGTTCTGGTAAGGGCCATCCTAGAAACCATGCTGCATCGGTGTTTTCAGGGCGTGGAAGGCCTATTAGATTAGGCCAGGTTCATAGACTAGGTACATAGAAATGAGGAAGGGATGCTAACAAGTAGTAAAAAATACTTTCCACAATGAGTGGCTCGATCTTATTATTCAAGGATTCTTCTACCTCACAAGTGTTGGGCGATCCCGACCGTACCGATACGGCTTAACTATCATTTATCCACAGATGCTACTTTGAAACAACTTGGAGGGGAACGCATCCCTTAGAAGCTGGATGAGCACTTTAACCAAAAAAATGTCGATCATAGCTAAATAATAGGAGCATTATTTCGAACCAACAAGAAAGAAATCCAATTTTGAGTACTAACCAAATGAGTGGCACTTGAAACATAGAAAGACCAAAAACCCAGCCTCTTGCTGAACGAGATTCTCATTCTCCTTTCCAAGCCCGGTTATTGAACCTATGCTCTACTCAATCCCAAGTACCCGTATGTGCTACCTTCCTTGATTGACCCAGAATGTACTATCTCTAGCCATGAATTCACTACACGAATATTTAACATATGAAAGATAAACGAGATCCATTGTAAAAGTATACTATTTAAATCAGTCCACACAATCCGTTACACAGGGTTATTAAATTCCGTTTGATTCAAGACAAGAAAGGGCAGGAACGCTTCCAATAGACTACAGTGGACATATTATTAAGAGAGCCGCATAGACCCTCGATTTACTTTAGAAACAAGAAGATTATAGCCTAGTAGGTGGTGGAGGCACTAAGTACCCTTTTGGTATAACGAAAGGATACAGTTATGCATAGGAAGTCTTAGTTAAGGGGATGTCGGGTTCCCTTTGAGTGTAGAAAAGTTGATGCCCGACTTGAATTGAGGTTGTGCCTCTTCCAATTGCCATAATGAAACTTCTGATTAGCCCTACTATACTTCATTAGCCATAGCTAATTCGATAAAGGAGGGGTAAAAGACTAAAATTTCAATATATGTAGAAAGGACACAACATTTTTAGAAACAAAGACTACAAGACCTTAGATTAACCATCCACTGTTACAAGAAGGGTATGTGCTTCCATTAGGAAGAGAGGGAGAATGTGACTCAGTTTCGGTTGAAGTTGGCTTGCTGGATCTTCGAGTTGAACGTGAATAATTGTGAGAAATTAGCCCCTTGTTTATCCTTCTATTCCTAAGGGAATGGGCTTACTTGTAAAAAACATATAAAAAAAAGTTTGCACTTAATCCTTAATCTATTAAGGTATTTCATTCTGATCTTCTGATCTGATACTATTATCATTATCACTATCACCCCTCAGAGTCTAAAAAGATGTGTATCTTGCTATTGGTGTCAATTGGTCCTCTATTTCCTTTTGGTGGTATAGCCGCATGTGTCGATTACCCTTATTCTTCAACTTCTCTACCCTTCGGTTGCTTAGGGCGCCCTGAGGGATTCGCTTGACGGAGAAGAGTTCTTGATCACATAGCTTGGGTACTTGAAGTTGCTAATCGTATTATTCGAGCAGAGCCTGGGTCTCTTAGTAATATGACTAAAGGTCAAGGAAGGAGAAAAGAAAGAGCCTTTAACTTAAAGTGGACTAGTCACAAAAGAAAGTGCCGAAGGACGCTTTACCGAATACGATGACACCGATGAGTGCCAACCCACCATAGATTGAAGACTGATCTTACCGGCGGTGGTCTCAAGGAAGGAAATCTGGATAACCGTCAACAAATTAAGAGCCTACATAGCTTTTTCACTTTGACACCGTTCTTATTTTCCCTCTTCCACCATACCAACCCTACCCTTAAGAAGGTGGTGCTCTTCAGGATTGATTGGGTTGCAGACTCCTTTTCAATCTACCATACGGAAGCTACTTCCATGTTGGGAGACACTCATCCCTCACTAGACGGGAAGCGTGGCAGGGCAGTAGTCTTTTTCGAGATAAAGGAAGTCTGAGGGAAGAGGTAAGACATTCTTGACCACCGATACCACAAAGACTATAGGTCATTTTTGAATAATTAAACGAAAGGAGTAAAGACAATCCGCCTTCTCATTCCTTCTTCCAAAAATGTGTAATAGTCCTTGTAGGGAATGAACCCCCATCAGGGGAATTCGTGTGCCCTTTCGATTCTGGTATCATTTTGGGTGATATGCCAAAGCCAAAGACGCAAATTGAAGTCAAGAACTTCCTGGGACACGTCAACTTCATCGGCCACCCTGATCACCTCTACCTGTGAGCCTCTGTCTGTTTCAGAAGAATGCTCTGATGGAATGGAACAAGGATTGTCAGTTTGATAAGAAAGATCAAGACATATATCTTTGACCCACCTGCCTGTACTTGTTCCGCCAGAACCCGGTTGCCCCCTATTGATTATCTTTCAGTCTTGGAAACCTTAATGGGGTGTGTTCTAGGGTAGCACGACAAAACTAGTCAGGGGTAACAGGATATGCCAATGGCATCTATCAGAGATAGAGTGGTTTCCTGTGTCGGATGGAAATGAAATCTCACTCAGAATGGAATGCCAACAAATCACCGAATTCGCTTGGCTAAGTTCTTTTTACTGGTAAGTGGTTTGAGGAAACCAAGCAGGCAATGAACAGGCCAGGCAGTAAAATAAAAAAGGATCCTCAACGCCCTTGCCTATGAAAGAAGGCTAGGCTCCTTGAACCAAAGCTAATTCGATCTTCCCCTTCTCGAATAGTGGATCTAGCCTTTTCGGCTGGATCACCATCAACCAACACTTACCCAACTTCTTTTTAGTATGCCCAGCATAGTTGTCACAGTCAGATTCACCTGGATCGTTTATTATAAGGTCGTAGAAAGGTCGAATGAAGACGCCATTTGAAAAGAAGCAGGTTTACAATGTTCATTCTCTAAGAAAGCAGGGGTCCTACTCAGGGACGAAAGAAGCAAAAAGGCAGTTCTACGAGCTATCTCCCAACATTTTTTGGTATTCTGGTTGGGAAAGCTCACTAGCAATGGGTTGTGCCAAGGAAAGCATCTAAAAGAAGTCTGAATGGCAAATCACACGACTGGGTTTAGAATAAGCTGATAGCATTCCTAAACTAGATTATAGGTTCGTCTTTCTTAAAGCTGTAACCTTAGCAGATAGATAGTCCTTTTAGTTCAATGCCTGCTCTTTCACGCCTTGTAACGCTTAGAAACCTGTGATCGAAAAGAAAGATTTTTCTCATACCTGTTCAGCTATGGATCTCATTTTTCTTGGTGGAGTTTCAGGTGAAGATTGACCTAAACTAGGACTTGAATCTGAAGAGCTTGGAAAAGCTGATCTATTTCTGAATCAGAATCTTGATCTCTTTCTTCAACTTCATCAGCTTGCATTGGCATTTTTTTGAATTGTTGTGACTGAGGAATTACAACAAGCTTCTTCTCCACTTTGTTTGCATGCCAATTCCAAGATGAAGATTCATAAACACAGACGCATACTTTAGACAGATGCCAACAATGATATATGGGCCGCCTGCCTCTTAGAAGAAATAGATGGAAATAGTGGATACAGAAGCGGCATGTTCAAACGATCTGAGCAAGACTACCATTCAACATTCAAGGACATTCTCGTACTCAGAAGAGGCATCGAAAAGTTCAAATTTCACTTTCTAGGGCACTAATAGCGATACACATTCCCAGTGTCTATATAGCTCATAGGTTGCTCTACGAAGAGCAACTATGCACTTATGTCTATTAGTGAAAGGCTAAGGCTCTATCTCAACTTTCGAAGCTCATGGAAAGAAAGGAAATGATAGACAGTAGGGAAGGAATACTTCTTTGATTAAGAAGAAAGTCTGATTCCTCTCGACGGCATGTAAATAAGTTTACTGTGAACTCTTCTTGGCTCTTAGCTCAAAGGGAGTAAAGTCTGCCTATCAATCAACATAAAACCCTCTCCCTTGTCAACTCTGAACGAATGTTTAGTTAGTCGTGAATGAGAACTCTTGTTGCTTGTTGGCAGGTAGCTCCATGGTTGGTTAGCTCGAAAGTGAGTTCTTACTCTTTGACCTGAAGGGAAGAAAGCTGTGATTACCTGGGGTGAGGTTGACCTTCTTTCTGCGGTATGACTATTAGTCTTATTAGAGTCAGTAGCTGGGAATCTCTTCTTCTGCCTATTAGCGGTGTGACTGTAACTTTCTTCCTTAAAAGACAGCTTTCCTTTGGCGGTATCGTATATAATAATAAGGCTTCATTTAGGAGTGCTCTTTTTATCCAACAACTAGAAATCTCGTAAGAGAAGAAAGCAACTTTATTTCACCGAAAGGGCATGTCTTTCTTTTTATTGTTGATCTTCTCAAGTGCGGGATTTGCTTCGATAAGCCACCACCCAATAGAGCAACGCCATGTGTAGATCGAAAAGGTCTCGCGAAGCCAGTCACTGGTAGGTCTAAGAACGGATTTCGAGCTTGAAAAGTGGAAAGCTAGACAATTCATTCCTTCAGTAGGGGGATCCTTGTTCATATGCTTAACAAATGCAAGTAGAATCTTCGAACCTAAAAAAAAATGGGATAGTTATCCGTCTAAGGAGAAAATGGAGGCGTCGAGATATTCGATGACTAAGGCCTTGTCACGAGTTGGGCTTGAACCAGTGCTTTCCAGATGCAGTTCGGATTTCAACACCTTTCTGATCATGACTTTAAAAAAGAAAGAAGAGAAATTGGGCCAAGGTAGTTGGTGCCTGCTTTGCTTACTTCCCAAGCAACTCTGGCAAGTTACTTGGAAAAATTGAAATGAACAATGCGGAGACTAGTTGGGGGTCGTGGAGCTTTCATCCAGCATATCCCCCCCCAAACGGTTGCGTGAATGAAATGCCCGCTCATTCACTGCGCTAACTTCTCTAGCCAAAACACATAAGATAAGACACATAGGAAGATTATAACTCGCACAAATTCCCTAGGACTGAAAAAACCCGCCGAATCAAAACCATCAACCATCCCTTATGTCTAAACGAATATGAGAGTTAGTTCCAGAGACTCTCACCTCACATGCTAATCTTCTGGTCCACTGATCTACTGCATCGGAGAGCGTATCGCCTTACTATTAATTCTCTAACCCATACTTGGTATCCATGTTAGGAAGTAAAAAAGACCCATTGCCGCTATACTAATTTCGTTCATCAGTCAGAAAAAGTCGAGAGAGGACTAGCTCTCTTAGGTTGAGCCCTGGTTCGTGTTGAAGTGTAGCTACGTCCTATAAGGTCACTTTACCTGAATACCTTACTTACATGGAACTACCTTCGACTTGATCCATCATAATGATGGTAGGTAGGCAACTCTTTTCTAAGAGCGCAGTTGAGAAAGATTTTGTATTGAAACCTTGGGACTCTGTCCGCTTCTGTAGAATGGCTGCTAACCATTATTCTGGGTGGATCTTGCAACGATACCCTTAGCCCAGTCTTTATAGCCAATCCCGGGTGATAGATATTTTATAACAAATTCCACCAGGATAGAATAAGGCTATAAGCAAACCATTGAGAACCCTATAGCCTTGCCAGCAAGACAACTAACCCTTCGCTTAAAGATTCTATTCTAGAGTAAGTTTACTTGAGAAGGCTTAAAGCTCTACCTTGCAGTTCAAAGTCTAGAAGCAATTCCTGTCCTTGTCTTTCTTTCATGCTATTCGTTATTTCCTTCAGTTGGTTCGGAAAGAAAGGGAGGTATAGTACTATTTCCTAGGCCCTATGTAACACCCCGATCCCTCTCGAGATCGGGAGTTCTATCAATCAATCTAATCACAACCCAATTCCAAACCCGGGCAAAATTTTTTTAGGGAAAGACGGACGGAGTCTCCCCTGTTTCTAGGCAAAATGTAAAACCTGTAATAGCATATAAGTGGACCAGCACCGTGTCCAACCATACAAACACCTCAAGGCCATCCGAGCCTTGGTTCTCAACAAGCGAACACAAGTAAATATACATTTCCAGTTTCAATGCTAACCTATCTCTTCTCATCTTTGACAAGTACATTCATGCTTGGCAACTAAACTATACTAACTTATTGCATAAAATAGACTATCATACCATTCTAGTTCTTTTCCTTTGGACATTACAAACATGCATTGAAGTTAAAATATACTAATTGAATACATAAACTAGCTTATCATACCACTTCAATAATCTAGTAAAACTTAAATTACATTCCTTTTAACATTAAATACATACAACACATGAAACATACATATTTGCATCTTTGATGACTCAAGCCACATAGCACACAAGACAACTCTTCAAGCATGATCTTTCATGTAACCACGAACTTTCCAGCTAACATGGCATTTCCTGAAATGTGGTGGTAAGGAGTGAGTATACACAACACGTATACTCAGTGAGGGAGAGACAGATATCGAGGTGGAGAGAAAGAAGATCGTGCAATGCAAATACGTACAGTTAAGCAATATAATCAATAAGAAAGCTTTCAATATAAACAATTAAAGAAAGCATTAACACAACCATTCAAAGCTATACCACACTTTGAAGGTCACGGTTCACTCATACGAGCAATGTACCAAGTGATTCGAATCCACAAGCGATACATCAATCTCGAGCTTGATGTTGACAACGATGACCATAAGCGCGCAACCACCTTATAACATCCACTGGGTGTACTCCGGAAGTACCCCGACACAACTACGACCCAAATCTCCCAGGGCGGCACCCCTAGCGAGAATGGGAATAGGACACGGAGCTAGAGCAAACCAACCCTGGCAGCCCGAGACTGCCCAGAGAGGCTCATCACTCACGCGCCTGACACTATGCAATGCAATATGAGATACAAGCAATAAACAAACAATAGCACGAAAGTGCATATTAGTGGCGATAAACGAGATATCAAGCATTTACAATCAACATTAGCATTCAATTAACTTTTCAAGCATGATTATCATTAACTTCAACAAGAACATCAACTAGACACGTAATAGCAGTTCAAGCACGGAAACGTCAAATATCACTATTCAATCCCTAACTTCCAAAGGCAATTACGAGCAAACGAGCTACGGGATTAGGAAACCGATTTCACTACATTCACTTAGGCACTACAAGGCACGTTTCTATGACACGAAACTTCACTTTCTCACCCGAAGCCCGAAAGTCCACCTACTGCATTTGAACTACAGCTATGTTAATCGGTCACTCAATCAACACCACAACAGTGCCAAAAGTGCTTCTATGCCCTCAATAGGAAAACCCCCAACTCAATTCGAGCATGGTCAACTTTTGGTCAAACGACCCCTTTCCGTTTCTTTGTCTAATTTTCAATTTTTACAAAGGCCGATCCGTTTTTATTGCACATTTTATCTTTCTATCATTAATGGCATCTATCCAAATCAAGAAATTACAATTCGGATAAAAAATCCAAAATTCTAGGGTGTTACTATTTATTTTTACTATTCACGTTCTTGCCTAAATTCAATTTGCATTTCTAACCTTAAAAATCACTAAATAACTAACAAGCAATGCTCTACGAACCCTAAAGAGGCAATTCCAAGCAATTTCAAGCATTATAACGCATTAAATATCAAATCTAAGAAATTGAATCAAAAATCAAATTTGAATATAAATGCACAAAAACGTGAAAACCCTCACAGAGATTGACGAGGAAGACCCGCAAGGACCCGAGCACCGACCCCCGAGCAATTCCACGCATGATTGTAGAAGAAAATTGAAACAAAAATTATTTTTTTCTCCTTGGATGCATTCGGCCATGGGGGGGATACAAAGGGTATTTTGTAATTTGTTTTGTTTTGATTTTTTCCTTGTTTTATTTATAAAAGATGACAAAGGGCATTTTTGTCATTTTGCAAGGTCAAGCTTAAGTGAAAATATGGTCAAACAAGCTTATTTTGATGCCATTTAACCGAATTCAAGTTAAAACAATGCAATTTTAATGAAAACCAACTAAAACTAGCTAAATTAAACAAGAAATGCTATCCACGAAATCCGAGAAATATTCCTCTAACTTTCATTTTCGAAATGCTATGATCGAACAGTCAATAAACGATCGCTAATCAAATGATGAGCAATAATATAAAACTATAAATTTTTTTTTGAAAAGTAGAATAGTAGAATAGCTTAAAATTCACTCCGGCTCGGAGTTACTTTTCTCATTTAATTGAAAACCGAGTAATTTAATGCAATAAAATTAAAACCGATTATTAAAATAATCAAAATAATCAATATTCATTTAAAAATAATTAATTTAACTATTTCTAGAATATTTTAAAGAATTATGAAATTAATGTTAAGGTACAAATGAATAAGTTAAAATAAACACGTAGTTAGATGCAATTAAATACTAACATTTAATATGACACTTAATTAAACACAAGAAAAAAAATCTAATTACTATAAACAATAAAAAATAGGTAATTTTAAATTATTCAATATAAAAATTATTGAATGCTATTAAAAGAAATATCAAAATAGTGCAAAATGGTTGATTAACTAATTAAACACTTAATTAAATGCAGTCAAATGCTATTAAATGCATGCCGGGTTCGGGTTATCATACCCTATGCTTTAGTCGTAGCTTTTGAGGGGGGCCCACCTCACCTCTCCCCCCTCCCATGGCCAAGCGCATCTTTTACTTAATGCATCGACCATGGCCTCCTTACTTTATCGGAATTATCTTTCAGTACAATTCTTCCTTCGTTCTCAGAACTATCTTTTTAGAAGTTCGATCCTTTCCCCCTATTTCTTCCCTATTATTTTCTTACATTAGTTGTCTTCTTGATAATAAGACTCTAAAAAGTTCTCTAATATGATTTTGATCATTTTATAATTACCAATGCAAGCCGCAAGATCGGCCATTTCACTATCGATTTTTGTATCAATATCAAATTGGGAAATTGCAAGATTTTTGGCTAAATAGTGGTAATCCACCTCTGTGGAATTGAGTTGTGGATACTTATTACGAACCTCCATTAATTGACAATGCCGCTTCACGTGTTTAAACAGGACGACTTCCAGTTTCTTTTGACCAGCAATCGTGACCTGGGGGGCGGATGTCTGGTCCTGTTGTTGATGGACAAGTGGGTGTAAGCCTCGGAGCGGGTTCTCCTCCGAATCTTGTGAAATTAGAGGAAAGGGGTCCGAAGGAGAAGGAAACGGTGGTTGCCCGCTTGATCCAAGATTCATTCCTCCCGACGAATGATAGAACGGATGAAGAGATTTACTAAGTTCGTCCATAAGGAGCAACCCGATCGACAATATTATTTTGTACATCAAAATAAAAAAAGAGATGAGTTAGGGGGCATGGCTAAAATCCTCTATTTTATCATACAGCTCGGACTTTCCACATGAGGTAGGGGGCATGACTAAAATCCTTGCTCTGGTGGATGGAGTTGTTCTTAGGCTTTCATGTATAGACTGGGAAGATAGATCTTTCCTCACCCGAAGACCTGACCGAGGGAGATTGAATGAGCTATCCTTATGTAGATAGATTGATTGAAGGACCCCTGCTTCTTATAGAGTATGTCGATAGACTCATCCCTTGCATAAGTACTCTATTGGAGAAACGGCAAATCCGTCCCCTCTATTCCTTCGTTCTTCTATCGTATGGATGTTTGTTTTCCCTCCTAAGTCCCTTCAATGCTGTCGCATTGTTGCCCCTTTCGGTATGGTCCTTCATTCAGGCATTTCCTTATGCACCGATGGTTTCATGATTCAGGTTTACCTTTGAGTTCAATGTTTGAAAGCGCCAAAGCACCTAACCAACCATACCTACACCATGCACTCTGCCGGTAAGCAGCCCGGACATGAACCCGAACTGGTTGTTGAATAAAAGAAGACAAATCTGCTTTTAGTTGGCCTGCTTTGAGAAAGTTGTAAACATAAGGAATATACCCTTTTATTATATATTCCAAAGGCTTATAGTTAGTAAGACAGGTATTAATACCAAATACTTAATTAGTAGTTCATTACTAGTTAACGCACTACTAAAGTAGAGTATCTAGCATGCGCACATCTTGATTTGCCAGAGGAGAAAGATTGAATGGAAGAAGCAGGCAAGAGTAGATAGAATTTTTTAGGGAAAAGTGCTTTGACATCGAAGATCTTTCAACGCATTGATTTCCTAGTAAAGAAACTGGGCTTCTATCAGGTTTAAAGATGCTCGAACGATACGGTGTTTACAAGCTTATTTGATAGAACAAGGTATGAAGTAACTCGACTGATAAGGAGAGGAAGGTAGACGCTCGACAGAGGAATGGACTTTCTTTAAAGTGTTAAAAATAGGCAAGTTGATTTAATGAAGTTGAAAAAAGGTATGAAGTAACTCGACTGATAAGGAGATGAATTATCTTTTTTTATTGCTTGCCGAGTGAAGTGACTCAGTCTTGGAAGCAGTCAAAGTCTTCTATCTAGGTTATGGGGTTTATGGTCTTTCAATATCCGTCATACCTTTAGTGGTATCAGGGTCATTTGATTGAGCCAGTCTACCTGCTATCCCTAAGCAAGTGTAATTTCTTTGTTCTGGGAAATGGTCTAATAGCCCCATGTCAGATAATCGGCTTCCATGATCGGATAAGAAGCTGCTTGGATGCATGCACCCTCAGTTGATGTCTTCGATCGTGTAGTTGGCCCCGCCCGTAGTGAATCAATCCTCTACAAGCCCCTAAGGTAACCCGTTGTTAGGCTAACTTATCTTTCTATCTTTCCAAGTCTTTCAATCCTAGCAATGACTTTTTGGGCTTAAGTATAACAAACAATTCTTTTTATTCTTTTCCACCAAAGCGAATCTCTGCCAACTTAACTCCTGTCTCGGCTGCTAACTATTCTCGGTCTTGGTGGGCTTACCTTGATAGGGAATTCAATTCATATCTATCACGGACTTCCTAAAATCGGCTTTTTCATCACTTCTCCGTGATCAAAGACTTTTTCTTTCTAGATGATATCGCCCAAGTAGGGAAAGGGTCAAAGTCAAGACAAACTAAGACGATAGAGAGAATTCCTATTGAGTTACCTTTCCTCGGGTCACTCCCTTTGAGCTGGGGATATGCCGACAACAGCTGAAATAGCAGCGCTTAGGCCTAATCCCAATGCCCTTACTCAAGGATTAGGAAAAGAGAAGAGTGGAGGCGTGAACAAGAATAGCTTCCTCTTGTGACCATGCTACCATGAGTGAATTCCACTTCTTTCTCCTTCGGACTCTCACCGCTAACCAAGAGCAGTTGACAGGAGACAGAGTATTTCCTTTATTTTGATAGATAAGCAGACTTCACACCCATTGATCTAACAGCATGGGATATGATCACAAGAGCTGATTCAGTCGGGTTAACAGCATCGGCTCACTGTTAGCAATCCAGTTAGTTAGGTCTCGTATGCCTATTATACAGTCTTACTAATAGTTCATAGTATCTAATCTGATCTGAGAATGGAATTCAAATAAACGAAAAAGGTGAATGACTGTCAAACTGCATGCAATTGACAGCCAAAAGAGAGAAGGTCCAGCTTTACTTATTCCACTTTCTTTTGGAATGAAAGAATCACCAGTTGATGCGGAAGAAGGGGTCTTTGCTGCTATCTTACTTCCTAACTTCCCTAAGGGAGGTAAAAGAAGCTCTTCTTGCTAACGTTGAATCAGCTCTTCTTCCTATTGTCGACTTGGGCTTGAATGAGTTGAATTTGGGAAGGTGGTTAAGTCATTGATAGAGATGAATCGAATCACCTAGCATTAGACTAGCTAAACTTCCTTTTCTTGGGTGGCTTGGTTAGATTGTTTTGAATAGCCCTATCTTTTACCCGGAAAGGGAATCGAGCCCACACTTGGTTCAAGGCTTTCAATAAGGAATACCGGGCTTAAGGGAATGGGAATCTACTTACCAACTGATCCTACTCTTCCTTAAGGCGCGGGTTCTACTTTCACTAGATTCTCTAAAGCTAAAAAGGTAGTTGACCCGAGGGATAAGCTATTTCTCTTCTTAGTTACGTATCCGGGATTAGGAGTCAAGTAAGGGCATGGCTTAAGCCAGCTCCTAACCCTAGGGTAAGGTATCATAATATAGTAAAGTAGGACAGAACGATTAGCTTAGCAGTGAACAAAAATCATTCAATTAGCCCCACAGCTGGGAGTTCTCCTTCTAGATTTCGGAATAGAAGGAAGAAGGCTCCCGGGGGGTCAGTGTTAATCATGCTTGATTGTTTTCTTTGGCTAGAAGGGAAGGGAGAAGGACCAACACCGCCGCTTCCACCGCCTTCAATGGAAAGAGGAATATTTTCCATGAAGGACAGGGCCATCTCGATGTAGTCTACTAACCTTTCCACATATAGAAGAAAGAAGTCAGCCTCCTTCCAATAAAAAAGGAAACAACTAATGTTGAGTACGGTGATACTGAAAAAGAGTTTTCGAATAGGAAACATGAGTTGGCTTTATAAGTATCTATAGAATAAGCACTGTGATCTATCTGCTTCAAAAAGATAGTTGTAAGAAATGAGACTTCGACGAGCCCTTTCCTTTGTGAACATTTACTTGCCTTAGCCTTTCCTTCCTGCCTTAAGAAAGAAAGATAGACCAGTGCCAGCTACTGATAGGCTTACTCCTGCTTTGGGATGGGAGAGGATAAAATAACATACAACTTTATTGGCCAGGAGAAAAAGAATGATTCTCCCAAGTCGAGTGACAGGGCTTGACCTTGACGGATGGCTTAACTGATCTAATTCGAAGTACATCGCTAACAGGTTTGCTTGAAATACGCGTTTCAATCTCTTACCTATTTTCCTAAGCAAACTCTCATTGGCTGGCCGGAAACTTGCAACAAAATGCTCCCTCGACATCTCTGATAAGCATGCTTCATAAATAACGAGGTCCCGGCATGTGAGACCTAGCTCGGGATAGATTATGCATGTAGGGAGGCATAAGGCCCCTTCCCCATAAATGAATTGGGAAGCCGACTGACTCTCTGCGATCATAATAGAAAGACGGCTTCTTGGTCATCATCCGTCAAGGCTGCCCTTATATATTTATACTGGAACTAGACCAACAACCAAAGGAAATTCCCTCTCGATTAAGGGAATTCCCAAGGGCAGTAGGAAAACTCCAACTAAAGATGGGCTTAGAACTTTTTCTCACTTTTTGGCAAAGAACAGGTGAAGACCGACGAACTTTAGGACAAGGGACGAATACGAAGGCTACTAGATGAGTGACTAGTAGTTATGGATTTTTATCTAGAACCAAAACTTACCCTGCCTTTCGATCTGGTAGTGATGCTGTGGGCTTACTTACTTAAAAAGAGCCTTTGGTTCCTGTACATCCATGTAAAAACCTTTCTCGGTGACAGATGTTATTGATGAACTCATCCCTAAAAAATTGGATAAGCACGCGTCCGTACGGGTTAGCTATCTAGTGAAATAAAGGGCATACTTTTCTTTTTTCGTGGTATGGACCAAAGAATAGGTTCTGCTGCTATCGACACCTACCCAATTAACCAACGATCGAGACTGAAGCTTAGTGAGCATCTTCGTTATAAGAACTTCTCACTCAATAAGACTAAGCGAGCAAACACCCTTACTCTAATGGTATGGTCTTCCTTCATCATTCCACAAAATAATAAAAAATAATTTATTTAATAGATTGAAAACCCATCGTAAAAGGTGTACTCAAGCTCGAACATACTTTTTCAATGACATCTTCCTTGTCCCAGAGTTTATCGATTAGCCCAAAAGTTTACAATTCAATCAACACCCTATTCAGATGATGCTGGAATAGTATAAAAGCTTACGATAAGACCCAGCGAAAAGCTACCTTTACTCAATTTCTTATTTGATCCAAGGGGGCCTGCTTCCTGCTCTAACCCATCTTCTTCCTTTCTTTTTGTTATAAATGCCATAGGTGTAAAAAATGCCCATACTACCATGTGGGTTGTAGCATAAGGCCGGAATGCACATAATGTTACAAATGCCCTTACATATCCCTCTTCTATTGTTCTTAGACGTCTTGATGAACTTGAAGACTTCAGTTTACTACTTTATATTATTATAAGTAGACTGGTTCTTGTTACTGGTTTGTTCCTGTCCCACTTCCGCTTTCCTTACTCCTCGGGTTGTTTGCATAGTAAAAAAAAAAAGAAAGCGTCTATGGCAGATGGAATACGAGATCTAGGCAAGCCCTTCTTGTTAACTTAAAGGCTATGTAGAATCCTAGGTTTAGCTTTTTAATACCAGTCATTAGTTCCGGCTATTGCTCAAAAGTGATAGCTCCATCGAAAGAGAGAGTATAAAATAGTCAAACTTCGATACCTAGTATCCAATTTTCCATTCCCTGATCCTTGCCTCTTCAACAAAGACTTTATGATAGTGGCTGGCTTTCGAGTTGTAAAGATAAGAAAAGCTTGACCGATCCATTCTGAGGGGAAGAAGCACACTGCTGAAGATATAAAGCACAGTGCAGCCACCCCGATTTCCGTCTTATCCTAATAACATACCTAGAGAACAGGTAAGCTCCAATACATAGTTCCTTGGTTAGATCATCAGTGATAATGAGAAGAACCTTCTTCAGGTAACCTCCTCGAGGCTGGCACTTTTGGCATCACTACCTCATGGCAAGCTTACTGAGTATCCACCACATCCAATTCCAAAGATTCATTCTGATTAGTTTTTGCCATGAAATCTCTTGGCAAAGTCAGGATCTTGCAATCCACCATATTAGGTAAGTTACCTAACTGAACTTGAAACTTTGGTTCATTTTCTTTAACCTAGGTCTGACTTACCAACCTTCAAGTCTTCCTCTATCAGGTCATCTTCCGAAGCCAAGCCTTCTGAAAGAAAGCTAATAAGAAAACCCCGTTGACGAGGTCTGTCCCTTCTTGTGGTCTTTCCCAGCCTTATCTTCTGTTGGGTACTTCACCATCAAACATCCCTTTGGTCACCTTCTCTGCTTCAGTCTGTATTTTCCTCTTCACTGAAGCCTTCTTCCTCAGAATCCTCCTTTTTAGGGTCCTTGTCAGCTTATATGATTTCAGTTATGCTAGACTCTCTCCTACAACGTCTTTCTTAGGTCTCGGTTTATGTGCAGCATGAACCCACTGATCAGTTGGTGGGACAGTAGACGGTGTTTGAAATAACCATTGTTTCCTATTAAATCAAAATTTCATAAGAGAAGAAAGTTGTTAACGTAGGTCGGCGTAGATAAATACTATCCGACTTGAATGATAGAATCGATTCCACTTTTCACTTTGTCAAGATTGGCTTGGTGTGAAGTGTACTAAACCCTGGGTACAAGATCGAAAAGAACCCTACAGGCAGGCAGGCTAAAAGCGTTGTCCATCTTCATGGCCTCAATAAGACTCAGTATTGTACTGGTCGAATCCGTTTCGCAGCACGAAGTATACCTCAATCTCCCTTAGTTCCGTTTTGGCTTTTTCCCCAACGTCTATGAGGCAAAACCTCACCACACTACACTTTGACACAAGAGAATAGGACCGGGCGCTTTACTTGTCTTGTATCATCGGGATACGAGTTGGCGGTCTTATTTAAGAGCACTTTTTTCTAATACTTATTATGGATCAACTCGTTGCTGATTTTGTTTCTAGGATGGGTTTGGCACTGCCTGTAGCTATTCTTGTAGCCTTTAGGGCTGGCCGAATGATCCATCAAATAAATAGTCTTAATATGGAAACAAAGATAACATCAGTTACCATAGATGTTGTTAAGGAAAAGATCATTGAGCAACTCTCAATTCTTTTGAGAGTCTATAGAGATACTACTGAAGATGTAAACTTACCAACACGAGTCAATCTCCAAGAAGTAAGCGCACATCTATTTTTTGCAGACGAGAGCCTTCTGCACGATATTTATTGTGATCTTATTTCTCAGGGAATGCAAAGTGAATAATGTCTCCAAGTTATACAATTTCTTGGCGGGTAGTCTTTCATTTTCTGATGGTTTTCGACGTACTGGAGTTATAACATTTGAATTTCTCTTACATTCTACGTTCCCAAAATGGATCCTATCAAATATTTCACATTTTCTATGATCATTTCTATTTCAGGTATTTAGGGAATCCTACTTAATAGATGAAATATTCCTATTATGTCAATGCCAATTGAATCAATGTTATTAGCTGTGAATTCGAACGTTTTGCTATTTTCCGTTTCTTTGGATGATATGATGGGTCAATTATTTGCTTCATTGGTTCCGACAATGGCAGCTGCGGAATCTGCTATTAGGTTAGCTATTTTCGTTATTACTTTATGAGTCCGAGGGACTATTGCTGTAGAATCTATTAATAGCATTCAAGGTTAAACATGACTCCATCAGAGTTACCAAAATATGAAGTTCTCTTCTCCTTTCGTTCTCTTCTTTCTTTTTGATTTTGACTTGGTTGGTAGGGTCAGGGCTTTTCTCGCGAGGCGAGTGCATCGGATTCTAAATTCCTTTCCTAAACCACTTCCCGTTCAGTTGCTGAAAGATAGAGATAAGGCTTTCTAAATGAGATTGAATTCCACGAATATGCAGGCTAGAAAGATGTTATTTGCTGTTATTCTATCTATTTGTGCATCAAGTTCGAAGAAGATCTCAATCTATAATGAAGAAATGATAGTAGCTCGTTGTTTTATAGGCTTTATCATATTCAGTCGAAATAGTTTAGGTAATACTTTCAAAGTGACTCTCGATGGGAGAATCCAGGCTATTCACGAAGAATTGCAGCAATTCCTCAATCTAACGAAGTAGTTCCTCCGGAATCCAATGAAAAACAACGATTACTTAGGATTAGCTTGCGAATTTGTGGCACCGTAGTAGAATCATTACCAATGGCACGTTGTGCGCCTAAGTGCAAAAAGACAGTGCAGGCTTTGTTATGCCGAAACCTAAATGTTACGTCAGTAACACTTCCAAATGACACTTCTTCCCATCGCATCCGTCTTCAGGATGATCTAGTCACAAGTTTTCACTTCTCAATGAGTGAAAGATTTGTCCCCGGGTCTACGTTGAAGCTTCTATAGTAGAACTCATTCGAGAGGGCTTGGTGGTCTTAAGAATGGTTCGGGTGGGGGGTTCCCTTAAGAATAAAAAAGACGAATATAATCTAATTCATGTTCATGCTAACAGAGGAGTGGATCCAATACCAAGATGACTTCTTTCTCAGGAAGTGCAGCAAGTACTTGAGGATTTTTGGGATATTATGCCCCACGAGTTAGTTGCCAAGTGCCCCCTAGGAGGGCAGTATACCACAAGATCGAGTTGGGGCCTGGAGCGCCCCTTAACTTACTTAGACTGGGGCTGGGTTTAGCGGATAGCCTCCCCAACTAGCATCTATTAGTCTTGGGGCTCGGTTAAGCTGAGGAAAAAATTTAAGGAACTCATTGAGTCCTATTTCTATTCCAGCTGAACATGCAGTTTTTCCCTATCTTGCTGTGGAAAAGGTTGGGGAGCCCCTGTTTTATTCCAGAAAAAGTGGGAGCCTTTGCATTGATTATCGGCCGCTCAACAAGGTAACCTAACCATCAAGAACAAGTATCCACTTTGATTGCAGACTTCTTCACCCTAATCAGTAAGCACGAGATACTTACCGAAGTTGGATCTAGGGTCGGGCTACTATCAGGTGCGTATCACGGAAGGAGATGAGCCAAAGACGACCTATGTGACAAGGAAGCAACCTTACTAACAAAGAGGCGTTTGATAATTTTTTTGTTATGCCTTTTGGACTCACCAATGCCCCTGCTATGTTCTGCACCCTCCACAATAAGCTATTCCACTCGTACTTAGACGACTGGTGGTATACTTTGATCGTGGGCTATAGCCAATCGTTAAACGACCACGTTAGCCACCGCCGGACCGTTAAGGAAGAATTACCTCTAGTAAAGAAAGAGAAATGCTCATTTGGACAGACGGAGATCCTTTTCCTAGGGCATTGGACGGGCATCAGAGCCATCGAGGAGTGGCAAGCACCTCTTACCAAGGTGAGTGAGCTAAGATCTTTTTTAAGGCTTGTGAAATATATTACCGAAGATTAATCGTAAGTAACTCGAAGAGGGCTGCTCAACTCAAAAACCTCCTAAAGAAGGACGTATGGACCGATCATGGCACTGCACTTTTCGGAACAGTGTCAAAGCACTTTTGAGGACCTAAAGCAGGCAGTGATTAATGACCCTGTATTGCAGTTGCCAGATTACACTAAGCCATTTGAAGTACACACGAATGCGTCAGACTATGCCATAGGCGGTGTGATGGTACAATAAGGTGACCCTATCGCATATGAGAGCCGAAAGCTCAATGAGACCGAGAGGTGCGGTCCAAGATAAGGAGATGACAGCAATAGTGCACTACTTGAAAACATGGAGGCAAGTCACGATTCGTGACAGATAATGTGGCGATGAGTGACTTCCTGACCTAGAAGAAACTCACACCAAAATAGGGACGATGGCAACAAGACAAACTTGCCAAGTTTTATTGATATGGTGCTAGAGTATAAGCTTGGATGGACCAACTAGGTTGCAGATGCCTTAAGTAAAAAGACGGAGCTGGTGACATTTAAGTGTGAGGCAGTGGCAGCCACCAGCAGGGTCACAAGGACCCTACCGCATCGTATTCGAGATGGGCTTAGTGTTCCGGAGAAATGAAAAGCTTATTTCATTGTTATATCATTCTTTGATTGCCAAACATATGAGATATCCAGTTTTCTTCCCTTCATTCCTTTGGATCTCGACGGTTACCAGCAGTTCATTTGGATCAAAGTGTGTTACAAGCCATGGAACTAGCTTTCTCAAGTGATGATGATTCTTTATCTGGTGTGCTCACTATTCCATCGTAGCGTTATAAGTTGGGGCGATAACGAATTCGCAACAAAGAACGGTGGGGTTCCTAAGGTGTGAGCGGCATCTTAGAGATGATTGTAAAAACACACTTTCCCGACTTTTCGTAGTCAGATTGAAAACAACAAGCAAGAAGCAAAAAACGACGAAAGAAGAGAAGAGAAAAGGAACCTACCTTACTATCTTACTCAGGGAAGGAATAGAGCGATGAGAGAGAACAACTTCTTCAATCAACTGTAAGAAGTGCGAAGAGGAATTCTAATAACTCTAATAAACCCATCCCCCGACTTTCTCTCTTTCTATACAAATACTACTTGCTTGCTTGAACTCAGTCTTACAATCGGCTAAATGAAGCCTAAAAGGCCAAAAGGTCATTAAAGCTGTCTCTAGCCCCCACTAAGAACCCCCCGGTGGTGAACTAGAGCTGGAAACGAGCCCTTGCCATAGAAGCAGGAGTTAGAAGGAAAAACCAGAGATTGAGTTCTATCTTCAGAGGATGGGGATATTATAAATACCAATATTAGACTATTCGCCGATTTGGAGAATAGTCTTATTTCTGTAATTAGGTTAGGAAGAAGAAAGGTTGATATACTGTAGGCTGGTAAGGGGGATGCCATTACTTTGATGAGCATGGTGCCGTATGGGCCCTAGGGAATGGATAACCTTGTGCTAGAGGTGCTACATAGCCTTGCTAAAGGAATCGGTGTGGAGTATGGGAGCAGATAAACTGATGACGGATCCCATGCTACTTCAAATAATCATCAAACTCTTGCAACGTGTATTCTCCACCTGACAGAACGGAATGAAACTTAAAGGGAACCCTCATTCTTTACTACCAACCGGGGGATCCAATAGAGATGCCCCTGTCAAGTAACTCCAATCATATCTGAATCTCTTTTAATGACAGAAAGGTAACCCCAAAGATTAGTAGTTTGTTGTGTTGAATGTAACTATAGGGTCTCCACCTTGAACTGAATGTCTGATTCCTACTTCTCGGTCCCCTTCCCTTTCCCCTAAACCACTTACTTTCCTCTTGTGGGTAGAAAGCGGTAAAAGAGAACTGTTGGTAAGCGGTTCGACTTCTAGCTCAAGTTCAGTCTCAAGCTAAGTCTCAGTCTCCAGCTAGCACGACTCTTGGCATCGCTTTTCCAGTAAGAATAAGTGATAGGCTGAAAGATTGGAATTGAGCTACCCAACTTACTGAATACAACTATTGACCTGAAACGATGTCTTTCAACTATTCGTGGTAAGGAAATCTAACCTTCTCCTACTCAGTTAGCAGGAACGAAAACTATTCCTTCCTGTGCTGGTAGTTTTATAAGGCCAGTGAAAGCAGTATGCTATAGGTAGTTACTACTTATCCTATGCTTATCTGCTTGTAGCTCTTAGTTGTAATTCATTTTATTTGAATCCTTATTACACGAAGGAAGAATATATGAGCAAGAGGGCTAACTACTATCCTTTCTTTCTTATCTAATCCCCCCTCTTCCGGGCAATGCCCACATCTCTTTTGCACCTAATGGTACTCAGAATCATAGGCACAGGTCTTCTGATTCCAACATTAAAAGCCTAAGTGGAATTGGCGACCAGAGATGCCATCATTCTTACGGGTGATGGATGAAGGGGGCAGACGCTCCGAAGGTCAGAGAGTGATCACCCATTTCCTAGCATTAGGTTGGCCAACCCAAAATGCTAATAACGTGAAGTCCTTTCTAGTGACTCCACCCATCACCATATATCCGTTGCTGGACGCAGGTGACGAGTCAAGGATAGGAACCTTGTACTCAAGACCCCATTCCGCTAAACGATCATAAAAATGCCTTAAAAGCCCGAAACGAACTAATGTTGGATCAGTCGTCTCAGACTTCCAATGACGGTTCACAATCGGAGTGTTAAAGAAATCTTGGATGGACACCTCAGGCGACCATACCGTCAGGTGATACCACCTCAAGTATGTGAGCCATTGTCGGACCCATGACCTCAGGGCAGTCCACTCTAAAAATCTCGCGTTGAATCCCTAACTAATACTTCGTCAGGGAATAACTTGAGCTCGTCAGGGGCTGTCTCCTTGCGGAGATAGTCTACTAAAGTAAAGCGCCCTTTAGGTATGGATTCAACCGCCTACCACATCCCAGCCATAAATCAAAAAGGCATGGAATGTTTTTGGAACATCTTCAGTAACCTAAAAATGCTAAGAGACTGCCGATGTGGGAAAGTACTAATACTACGCCTACTAACGCCACCTATCCGACACTAATGACTTCTGCTTCGAAACAGGAATGTCATAGCAAGGAAAGGGTCTCCAGGTAGACAGCGGCTATGCTCTCATCGGCGATGACAACGTTATCACTGAGTACCGCGTAACGGTCAAAGAATTGCTGAGGGTACACCTTGTCTGCCGCTAACCATATCAAAGCATTCAATGTTAACGCAAACAAAGGCCAGGAATAGGAATACCCCAACAGTTGACCCGTAGAGAACCACACCAGTAAATCGGGTGTCCGCACCCAGTCCACTAAGAATGGATGTCCTGTCAATGACAGAGACACTTCTTGGGCAAAAGTTGGGCCAAAGCAAGCGTCTGAGACTGCATACTAGAGGAGGAAGGGACATCGATCAGTTGCTGACTTCAAATCCACCGAGTATGTGCTCTTGGAGCCAACTAGGCGGCTCAAAGGTGCCGTTTGGTTGAATGTACCATCCCTAGGTAATTGACGAAAAACTTCTATCAACCATTTAGGATGGGGGTGTAGCAACCTCTAATTCACCCAGTTTCCTATGGCGAATATCCTCATCTTCCCCCCACCCTCTATTGACTGACCTAATCGACCCAGATAGGGTATAACTGGATCAAATTCAGGAAGGGGATTGTCTAAACCCACTTTAGAAGCGAAGTGTTCACAGTCTCCAACTGAAAACATTTTGTTATTTGGGTCAAAACAATACCTAATCCTGGGGAACCACAACAAACACCCCTAATGGAGCGAAGGTATTTCCGATCGAGGCACTCTATCTCTTGGACCAATTGGAACCAAGAATTTACCTCGAATGGGAACGCCCGGAAGAAAGATCGGTCTCCCCGACCCCCCATCTGGTTGTTCAACCAGATGGGCTTCATCTTCGATGTTGTGGCCCTCCAAGTCGGGACCCACGTATCCCTTGAAGTAGAGGGATGGTTGAGACTGATGGGGTGTATCGCTGAAGCAAAGCGGGAATTTTTTGACACAAATCCCAAGAGGCATCCAGGACCACTTTCATTGTGGAAGGGAGAGCCGATATAGAGTCAAATGTAGCCTTACTCACTCTCTTGGCCTTTCGACCTACTTAGAATTCATTATAGCCTATCTTTATACGACCATCTTGTTTGAGAATTCCTTGGATGCTGGTATCGTATATAAGATCATGGTTGCATTTAGGAGTGGATCTTAACTATTTATATAAGAGAAGAAAGAGAGCTTTAGAAGCAGCCAATCTTTTCTTTATGCCCAAAATATCCCATGTCTTTCTTGGTTGGACCAAGTCAACCGGTGATTTCCAACAAGTCTTTTCCCATTTTTGTTGGGGAGCAGAGCAGTCAAAGAAGAAAGCAAAGCAAATGATTCTTCAACTGCTTTCTTTGGTTTATCCCAGAGTGGCTAATAGGCTAAAAGTACTGGGGTGGCTATATCATTCGCAGAGAAGCGCTCTGCAGGGTTGCCCTGAAAACCCCATTCCTAGGGATTTATTGGGGAAAGTATGTTGGTACAAAAAATGTTTCTTTGGTTTGTTTCATATTTATCATATGATGATTTCTCATTATGAGCATGAACGAAGGAAGAAGCGCTCGGGGGTCTTTATTCAAGGGACGGTACAGAAGAAGAACGAAACCAAGTGAGGCGGGCTAAGATTCCATTCGAAGTAACATAACAGGATTCGATGTTGCACCATCTTCAACTTTTATCGGGATCCAGAGTCTTTCGAGAAAAGGTCCCATCCTTCAATATCATGATTGGGTCAACTAGGCCAGATCATGAGTGAAATATCATGATCGGGTCGACCAGGCCAGATCATGAATGAATAGAAAATCAAAAATGTACATAGTTGTTCCAGCTGAAATACTGGGAATAATTCTACCACTTCTACTAGGAGTAGCCTTTTTAGTGCTAGCTGAACGTAAAGTAATGGCTTTTGTGCAACATCGAAAAGGTCCTGATATAGTAGGATCGTTTGGGTTATTACAACCTCTAGCAGATAGTTTGAAATTGATTCTAAAAGAACCTATTTCACCAAGTAGTACTAATTTCTCCCTTTTTAGAATGGCTCCAGTGGTTACATTTATGTGAAGTCTGGTCGCTCGAGCCATTGTACCTTTTAATTATGGTATGGTATTGTCAGATCCAAACATAGGGCTACTTTATTTGTTTGTCATATCTTCGCTAGGTGTTTATGGAATTATTATAGCAGGTCGGTCTAGTAATTAGGGGCGGCCGTTCAGTCACCTATGATACTAGGACCAATAGGTCAAAAATGGGTTTGTGCTGCAGGTGTTGAACGATCTACTCTACACAGGTGTTGGCTTACAGGGCTAGGGCTCATAAACCTTTTCCTTCATTCGCCAATAGGGCCCTGGTCGGTCACTTTTCTGGGCCGGGATCAATAAGTAGAAGTCATAAAAAAATAGATCTTTCTCTTCGCACCACAGATCAAGAGGAAGGGTTGCTTTTCAAGCTGGCCTATATATAAATAAAAAGATTCATTGTCTTTTAACCGGCTCTTCTTCTTTGTCAACGCTACTAAGGACCTATAGGTTTGCCTACTTGACTTATGAAAGATAATGAGAATGGGTTGTTCAAACAAAAAGGAAAAGGCGCTACTTAGTTTCGCAAGCCTTTGTCATTGTTAGTCAACAAAGTAGGGCCTGAGGCCCCCTGCGAATCCGTGTATCTGAGAAGCATGCCGCAACAAAAGGATGTTCCCCTATGTATTTCATTCTTTTCGGAAGGGAGAAATTGAAGTACCTCCCCATCATAGTGAACCTTTCCTTATGATAGGGATGAGGTAGATGCCTCCCAGCCAGGGGACGAATCTAATTGGAGTTTCCTTAGGTTGCCACTGACCTACAGTTATCCTTAAACTTTCGTGCTTGGTGGAGAAGAAGAGAACAAAGGTACGCTCGCTTGCTGTCTTGTTCTCTGTCGCGAATTGGGATCATTCACCAGCTAGGTCAGATTGGAGCAAGAAAGGTTGAGAACATATTACCCAACTTCGGGGACAAAGGGCGGAACGACCTCTTGATCTACTTACTGCAGCCCAGGAATAAAAACATCGTCTAGGTGTTCCCTCTTGCTTCGATCTCCCCTATGCCTAGGACATTGTCTAGGCTAAGAGCCATAGTTAGTTGCTGTTTCCATTTGGTTGTTTCTTTCTCGTTGTTGATACTGGCAAGACCCTGCCAGATGATATCTGCTGGTTGGTAGTTAGAGGACTCTTAGTACCTACATACCTAAAAGGGGGCGCTGGTTAAAAAACAATCATTTTAATTTGTTTCTTGTTCTCCCTTAGCAGCGAGAAATGAGTCTATGTGACGACCGAAAACCTCTTCATATTCATTTTAAATTGCTGAATGTCTTATTTGAGTATTAAATGTACATTTATTCAATTTTTAGTATAAGACACTATTCATAAAGAAAATTTACTGTTTAATTTTTCTGAAACTGTATTTTTCTCATGTCACATATCATGTAGGAGGAATGTGAAAAATATTATTTTCTATATTTAATGTTGGGAGTATGCATTTAGAAAATAGTTTTCGTTTTGAATGAATAGTGTTACGAAAGAATAGTAACTTTTTGTAGGATTTTTATTTGGGCTTCTAGTGAATTAGCTAGACTTTGGACTTTTATTAGACCCTTAAATATATTTAATTAGACCCTATTTACTAACCTAACTCATTATTTCCTTAGTCTATTACCTATATAATATAATAAGAGCCCGAACTAAAATTTTTATTATCTTATTTCCCGGATTTCATATTTTTCTATTATTACTTAACTTATAATTAGTCTATGTTCACAAAAATTATATTCATTGCATATATGACGAGTGATTTGCAAAAATATATTGATATTATATAAATAGTAAAACTATGTATTATTTTGGGGTTTAAAGAAGTTTTATTGCATTTATTATAATACACCTAAACTCAAATCCATTTTAACCCACAACCCAAACCCAATATCTAACCCATCAACCCATATAATTATCCTATATATATATAAGCCAAAAAAGGCCAAAAATCAGCCAAAAAAAGCCATTACGGGAATAGTGATTTTCTTGCCAATTTTGCTCAATTTGATCTTCTAAGCTTTGTCAAGTCTTCTCCAAGTGGTTCCAAGCTTCTCCAAGCCCTATCCTAGCTTCCTTGCACGTTTTTGGTGAGAGAGTTGCATCATTTTCATGGTTTAAAGTTTATGCCAAGTTTTTTTTAATTTTTGGATTTTGCTATTATGGAGCTATAACATGCTTGTTTCTTGATTTATATAGTATGTACACATGTTAGAGAACATCCATATGCAATATTATAGCTTGGTGTTGAGTTTTTAGCAAAGTGTCACTTGAGAAAGATGATGAATAGTGTAATTTCTAGGGTTCCGAAAATTTGAGCAATTTAATTTGATTCAATGCTTCTAGTAGTTGCTAATTAGGTCCTTGAGCGTGGGAAAAATATTCGTTATACTTGCCTTGTGAAAAATTTGAGAATTTTGATCAAAATAGGCTACTTTAATTGGGGATTTCGGGGTTAACTCGAATCTGGGCACGTTTTGAGGTTATGGCTAGTCTTTATTAAGTATTGAAGCCTTAGAAGTGCCTTCGTTTTGCTTGTTTGGGTTCCGGAATTGGTACTTGTAGTATAAACGCACAAAGAGGAAATCGGGGATTTAATGGTAAACGAAGTTTAACGGGTGAACTCGAGGGTCCTTGAGGTGCCATAAGGTGTGGTTTAAAGGATAGGATAACTCGTTTGGGAATCTTGAACCTTGCCTTTCGGTTTGGAGCTTAATAGCAAAGATTGACAAAGGGGTTTCGGGTTGAAAGTGAATCTGGGTGCGTTTGGGCATTAGGGCTAGTGTCTAGTAAGTGAGGAGGTGCTAGAAATGTATTCGCTTCGCTTAGTTGAGCTCCGATTAGAGTACTTGTAGTGTAATGCATAAAGAGGTAAATTCGGACTTTTGGGGTAATTGTACTTTAAAGTGAGATTTCAAGGGCTTAAATGGTGCCATAAAGTGTCATTAGAGATGTAGTATAGTTAGATTTGAGGTTCATTATCTTGTGTGAAGTTTAGAGCTTGTTTTGTGAGCATTTAGAAAGAGATATGTTAGACTTCTTGTCAAATGGTTAGTCTTATTGCATAATTAGTTATTTGAATTGCTATAGTTGCTACATTTGATTGTTAATCAAGTAAACTATAAAGTTAGCTCATCTAGTTAGATGATTATTGATTGTTGTAGTAAAGTAATTGAAATTTATAGCTTATAATCTTAACTTAATGATATTTTGATGCTTCTAATGCCTTCTATGCTAACTAATGAGGTGGTAGAGTGAACCTTCTAACTTAATTACATGTGAAAAATGAGTTTGTGTGTATAAGTGAATTGAAGAAGAAAATGAATAGTAACTTGATTAAAGAATGTGAATTTGTTGCTTATGGTGTTTTAGTGTTAATAAGAGTGTCATTTTAACATGTCTTGTAATCTAAAGTAGTTAGTGTATGTTTAATGATCTTAGAAAAAAATAGATAATCTTGTCCATGATTTCACTTTGGATAATGCATATTAGAGTTCTTTTAACATGCTTAGTAATTGAATAATGCTTAGTATTTAAGCGTAATAGCGTGTATTAAGTGTTTAACTTGAAGGTTGTGTGATTCATGCTATCTTATGAGTTAAGTTGTATATTTAGACTATATGTATATTAGAGTTAATCATGATAATAGAATTGCAATGGATAATGAAAGTGTTATACTTATATGAATAACTAGCGGTTGCACATTTGAGTGGATTCAAAGAGGTTTGGAGTGTCCTAATAACGTGTTTAGGAGTTCAAAGTAGTCTAGTGCATGGTTAATGGAATTATGAAAGTTAATGTTGCCTTCAAGCTTGTTAATTAACTTTTGATTAAAGTAAGCACATCATTTAGCCTTAGCATGAAATATGCATGTTTAGTGTTCTTAGATCATACTAATTGAGCTATATTTTGATGATTATATAAAATGTGACTATTGCACACAAATTAACTATTTTAATGTGAATGAGTTGTCTTTAAGTTGAATGGCATTGTTGTGTTAGGTAGTGGTTTTGAGTGGTTATTAAAGAGATTGGTGCTTTCGGAGAGTATTGGAGAGATTGGCTAAATTCTCGCAGGTTTGTTTTTAAAAAAGGTGAAGGAGTTACATTCTTTTGTGCATCTTAATTTGTTTTACTGCTCATAAATTGTATAGTTTAATATGATTGCTTATAATTACGTGTACTTTGATATGAATAGACTAAATATATACTTGACTTTTATTTATATTGTTATACGGCTTATTTATTGTAATCTACGTGCGAGGGCAACCTACTTTGTTGTCCCTCATTTATGTGATTCTTGAATTATATTGTCATTGCTTGAATTATTGTGATCGAATATTGGGTTGCGCAACATTTTCGGACATGGTAGTGTCGAGAAACACAGGCGGCGTCGGGCTTGCCGTGCTCCCTCGACTACCATGGTGCCTATTCCCTTTCTCGCTGAGGCATACTCCACTACCCCAGAGGCGTGGTTCACCTGCTGGGCATGGACCTACCTCGGGAGAAAGGGTCGTAGGATCGGGATACATCCGGAGTTTCCCAATTGTTGGTGTTTGGGGTTTGCCGGCATGTTCGTGATGCTCGTGGTTCGTGGCTCGTGATCGAAGACTTGGAAGTGGAACCGTATCCTTTTTAAAGTGATTAATTGCTTGGCTTATTGTCTTGTCGGTTTACGTGGCTTATATATGTTTTCTTGTGTTGCATATCATGTTGCACGTTGGCATATTGCATCACCTCCCTCGCTGGGCAACATTGTTGCTCATTCCTCATTTAATATGTTTCAGGTGAAGCTGAGGTGAATCCTCAGCTGATAGAAGAAGAGGAAGAAGTGCTAGTTAAGCAATTTCGATGACTTCTTGTGTGATAAGGTTGTCTAAAATGAGAAGCTTGCGTGGAGTTGTTGTTGATTGCCCTTTTGTGACCTTGGGGTCTTGAGTATAAATGGTGAATATTTGTAATCTTGTATGTTGGATATAAAGTGAATGACATGTAATAATCCATAGTAAACTTATTCTTTTGCATGCTTGTGTGATTAACAAACTTGGAAGTAGAACTTGGCTATTGTTGTATCTAACTACCTATAGTTAAAATTAGAAATGCTTTGCTTGCTTGTGTGTTATATGTAATTGTTGTTCCAAGGCTCGGATGGCCTTGTGATCGCAGGTGACCCATAAAAATCTTGGAGGATTAGTTATAAGAGTTGCTGTTTGTGGATCTAGCATCATGGGTGTCCTTGTGCAGGTACCAGTTTAGTCCTATAAACAGGGGAGACTCCGTCCGTTTTCCCCTAAAATTTTGTGCCTGGGGTTTGGAATTGGGTGAGAATAGCATGATAAATAGGAGTCCCGGTCTCGTGAGGGATCGGGGCGTTACAGTCTATCTATCTGCCGAGCTTTGGTAGATTTCCCCTAATGCAAACCATATAAATTCCACGAATCCCTTGGTGGATAAGTCTGACGACTCAGCTATAGTGCGGAATTTTGTTTCTCGTCTAGTGGATCTGATCTATAGTTAGGGGGCAATACATAGCAAAAGGTTCTAAGAAGGAACGTGCATAAGAGTATATAACCAACCCACCCTTTTGTATAACCTATTCACATGAAGCGGCTAGATGCATAAGGGGTTTGTGAGACCTTAGTCGGGATGCATAGGGGAGTCAACCTATTAGCATGGAAGAGCATGGTACCGCTAATCCTCTCTAAGTAAAGGTAAGATTCTTAGCCATGTTGATGACTCCATCTCAAATACAATAGGGACAGCCGTTTCTGGCTGCTCCTTTCTTATCTTGAAGAAAGTAGGCTTAAGTAATAGTAATTGGGGTCAGGTCAATAATAGTTATGCTATTGCCCTACTGATTTAGGGCCTCTGCCCGATCCTGAATGCGGGCGGGATTTGATCGTGGTCGATAATACGGTCGAAAAGACCAGCAAGCGAGATGGTTGTTAATAGTACTCCCTATCATTGCCTTTTGAATTTTAACATTCTACAATCATACCGATGTCTACTAAAACCTATGGGCGGGTGCTCCGCAACAGCGGCAGTAGTGAAGATTGCTACTAAAGAAGGGAGAAGGTTTTCTCTCCTATTCAGTCGAGTTACTTCATACCTCTACCGTGGTTTGGTTACCTCGCTACTCTAGTTTTTGGTATATGCATTCCGAGAATGTCCAATTCCCTTAAAATTGTACTACCGCTTGTTCCATCGGGAAGGAGCGTGAACCAAAAAGATTCCTACGACAAACCCGAGCCCCTTATTCCTATAAAGCAAAATAGACCTTTATTACTATATAAAAGTTGCACCAGCGACGTCCTTCTTCAGTTTACTCTTAGTCTCCAGCGATTGAATCTCTTTATCCAACTATTTGACTCGATCCATCAATTCTTGAATCTCAGCCATCAGCTTCGCCATTGCTACATCAGTCTCTTTCACCAAATAGCCTAGCTTTGCCCTAAAAAATCGACAATCGAATTTTCTTCTGAATCCCTAATGTCTTGCTGAGTATCCATATCCATTGGTTGCTCAACGCCATTTCTAACCAAATAGAAAAAGTCTGCCCAATCATTTTTCATCAAATCCTCTTCTTGTTCAAGTTGCTCAGCGCCAAAGTTTTGAAACCCCTGGGCTTTGAGGAAACAATTGCAGAAAATGTGAGTAAGCTAAGGTGGCCCATTCCCTGCAGGACTTCGTCGTATCCTTACTCTCTATATCCATTTTGTTTAATATTGAAGAAGGAGGAATCGAGCTTTATAGGTAAAAAGACAGAATAATGATAGTTGTGGCGGAATCGGTTCTTGGTCATCCTACTAGTGGGCAGAGGTGGTTTCCAACTATAAGAGATTATACAAATAGATTGTGAAGACCCAACCTCACTTTCCAGTATACAGACCCTCTGGGTGCATAATGAAAAACGAAAGTCAAGACTTCCCCCGGCTCAACTAAGCACCCGGCTGATCGTCTCACTTCAACCTAAACAACCACAACTAGATCTATTCCGTGAACAGTCTCTTTCTCAGCCAAAGTTTCTTTCGAGACCTTTGTCACGCCCCAACTTGGCCCCATTAAGATCAGTCAGGACGCAATAGAATTTCGGCAGTATAACGACTGTAACCTGGATACCGAGGCTCTAAACCAACCTCTTCACAATTCATACAACCAACTCCACAAACAATTCAACAATTAAACAACACAGCTACAATATACATTAAACATTCTTTTACCATTACATCATTAAGTTATACGCCTCCGTTCTAACATCATACATTTACTAAATAACATATTTTTTCCCAAAATAGGTTATAACCAATCTAGCAACCTAATCATGTTCCAAAACAAGACTACTAAGCTAGCAACATTTAATCTATTATCTTTACAACATCTTATACATCATAAACTTCTAAGTAAATACAAAACAACTTGTTTTAAAATACAAGATAACAAAAGAGTACAACATCTCAGATATCAAGAACAAGACTCTGGCACATAGGACTCGTCCACATATAGCACATTCTCAGCTTCCTGAGGCACGTACCCGTAATCTTGTTCAATATCACCTGTATGCATGCAATAATTGAGAGTGAGCTTATATAAAACAAGCCCAGTGAGGATTCGATAGATCTCTTAACAGTATTTACTATACTACTTGAAAATCATCCGTTGAGCAGTAAACACATAGTGAACATCATTAACAATACAAGCACATTAATAATAATAACCAATCAATAAAGGATACTCTAGTTGTTGTAGCTCCAAATGCCATCATGATCTCAACCATTCTTCTTGTAACTCCCCATTACTCATGCACCCGAGGTACCTCTCTAGCCCCTCCCTCCATGGCACCTCCGCCCATGCGAGCTGAGGGTAGTCTATGATAGTCATGTCGTTATCAAACGGACAGCCCAACGCTGTCCGAGAGGTGGCACACACATACCAAGACTCATGACAATAATAATAATCATTCATATCTCAGGAGGACAACAAAGTAGGTTGCCTATCTCCCGGCTTCATCAATAATCAATAATCAATAATCAATTAATAATATTTCAACAACATATCATCAATTAAACAATTAACAGCTCAACAACTAAGTTAGATGACAAAGTAGGCCATCCAACTAAACAGGCATTTAACCACTCAACTAAACCTGCATCTAATCAACAACGACCCATAATTCAACCAGTCAAACACTGCCCAAACAAGTAAAGACATTATTTCAACATTTGAAGAAAGACAACCCAAATTTCTAAAAGTCATAACTTACAATCTACTAATCCAATGACCTCCAAACTAGTTTCTATCACTCACCCACTCAAGCAACTACATTATCCCCCTTCAAACCAACCACAATCCATCCAAATTAATCCCAACATCCCTAAAACCTCAATGCACCATGGCTGAAATTTCCGGACCTTCACCTCAACACCACAATCAAAATTTCGGCATTACAACATTACTACCACATATTTAACAAAATTTTACAAGCTAACGAAAATCGATTCCAACTACCACAACTCCAATTATTCAACAAATAGCCAACAACGCAATTTTAATACCCGAAAAATAAAAATTCATGCTACCACGGTTCAAAACTGCTATAAACCCATATAATCAATCTTTAGCATCTACTGAGCAATAATTTAACAACAATTTAACATTTCAACGGCTAAAAATTCGATTATATGAATTAACATAAAAATGACATTTTGAGATCTAGAATTTTTCTCTCACCTTTGATGTTATTTGATGCAAGAAAGGTGTAGAATGGATGCCCAACAAGTGCAATCAAACTTTGGTTCAAGATTATTGACTTTGTATTGCAATTTCTATAGGAAAATTTGATCAAAAATCAAGCAAAAATGGCTCCTAGAGTTTCGGCCATGTGTGTGAGTTTTGAGTATGTTTGAGCTTTGTTTTATGAGCTATTTTTAGTATATTATGCATATATAAGGCAAGCCAACAAAATATGCAAAGTCAAAGTTTATTAATTTAGTCTTTTAATTATTTTTCTAGTCTTTTAATTCCATTTTAGACTATTTCTTGCTCAAAACAAGTATTCAACACTTAGACTATTTCTAGATAATATATTTTAGCTGACAAAGAGTTTTACATGCAAACATTTTCACCCGACTCGGTTTAAAACTCAATTTTTGCAAAGAAAGTGTAAAAACCTTTAAAATTTCAAAGTCGATTCAAAATCTGTTTTAATCAGACACAGGTCTTTTAATATCCGAGAACTAGTTTTTAAAATGTTCAAAACACCCATGTAAAAATTTTAGCGGACGTGTGTTAAAAATACTATTCACAAAAATCATCGATAAAATTTATGATGCTGATTTTGATAAAAATTTCATGAATGCACACTTATCATGTAGTAGGAATATAAATCACAGAATTAGCAGATTTTAACTCATATAACACATAAACAGGTCAAAACACACAAATCAAGACAAAGACAAAATTTGGGGTTTCATAACCTTTCTATGACCTTTGGAAGCAACTGGCTCTCCTTTGAGAACTGATTAGATAAGGCATTCACAACGTTCAATTGAATCAAAGAAGCCTTCCTTTGGTTGTACATTTCTCTCTGGTTGAGTACCTTTCTTCTATGTAGTGAATTCAATAATAGTACGATGTAATGGATTCAATGATAGCATCCCTCTTTCGGTCTTGATTCGATTCTTCCATGGGATATGGAGGTTGCAGGGCAGGACTCCCAACTAATTGAATAGGTGATTTCCGATCTAACATGGGAAAGGTTTGAAGATGCTCGACCAACGGGAGAGGTTTGAAGATACTCGACCGATAGGGAGAGGAATGGTGTTGGCTCGACAAAGGAACGAGCACAGTGGTTTGATTGTTGGGATCCCAATCGACCTGCATCAGCAAAAAATGGAACTATCGAATCACGGGTGACTCGCTTTATCAGGATGGGAGGAATTGTTTAATTGGCATTTCTTTCCTTCCCTAAATCGATCCACTAGTAGGTAGCTCCAGGAGAGATCCATTATGGTAGGATGGACCGTTCTCGAATTTCGGTTGGCATTTCTGTCAATCGGCGGAAGACTCACGCATACTGGGAGGGTACGACTTCAAGGGATGGACTCGATCGAACGGCAACCACTTGCCATTTTGGTAGGACATGAAATCCAAAAGACCATTATTAGCGTGTAGTAGATTGGCCCGAGTGCGTAATATGCCAGTCGAGAAGAAATTCCATCAATATATTGAATGGTAGATAAAGGATCAGAGGATGAGAGGGGTAAATCTACCCAATATGGACCGATAACGGATGGTCCTCTATATGTGCTCTCTCTCTTCTGTCTGTGTTACAAGCTGTCATGGATCGGTCGCCCCTTTGACTCGTCCTAAAAAGGATAGGGATAAGGATTCTCAGGCGAGGCAGATATTGAATTCACAGAGGAAGGGGAATGTGTAGCTAGATCGAACCTAAGGATAGCTTTGATCGGCCTGGCCTCGGGTGGTAGCCTAATCGAAGAAGTTGAGCTTGTGCCCAAGCCTACCTTTTTCTAAAATCTCAACGTGGGATAGAGGAGGTTTGGAACCCTCATCGCGAATTTCATGTGGGATATCCACAAAGGATACCAAGGATGGTCGTGGATCAATACAGGATTGAGAAGAAGGGACTGAACTTGACAGGTTTTACTACGGAAAGCTCCTCGGTACACAAATCGCCTCGCCGCATTCGTTCAGTCGGGTTGCTACGGTGATGAAGGCTGACACGATTGACCGGAACTGGAGTCTTACGAGGGATTTAGCAGTTTCGTGGATGCATATTCAGTCGAGCACATGTGACTGAGTCACCCGTAACTGAGCTCAAGAAACATTCCTTATACTAACTAAGTCTCATCCTTTTCATGAGCAGTGGAAACAACGTTTCACACCTTGCCTTCACTAACTGAGCGAACAAGTGTATGAATGAAGTCGAAGCAACAAGTGTACTTCAGAACTCTTTTCCACCGCTTCGTAGCCGGAGCAGGCATGTGGAGTTCACTGGAAGGGAGAATGGCAGGAATGATTTCTTGAAATGCAACAGAATCCAAAGCCTGTTTCATAGGCTATACTCATACTCACTGGCTACACGAAACTCGTCTAACAAGTTCTAGTCAAGTCTACGTGGACTTCGTTGTTAAGTTTAAGTGCTCGAGTGAATTTATGAACGTGCTATAGGCAAAACTTAGTGGAGCCTTTGGAACTCATATCCATAAGCACGAAATTGAATCTATGAAACATAGACTTCATTCACAGCTGAACTTGTCTCTATTTTGCTATTCCCTTTGGTTTTGAGGCAAAACTCACTAAGTGGAGGCCAGGGCAGACTGCAATTCTAGTGAGATTAGTCCTCTGTTCTGACCCAATGTTCAGTTGGGGAAAGGGCACTCTTTCAGAAAACCCCACCTAAAATATATGACGACCCCCTAGTCCACTTCCATTTGTCCTCCTTTCTTATGGTGGAACCTGGCATTCACCCTCCCAGAAGTGATTATCACTAAAACAAAAAAAGACATATTATATGTCACGCCCCAACTCGACCCCACCTACGATCAGTCAGGACGCAACGGAATTTCGGCAGTATAACAATAGTAATTAAGACACCGAGGCTCTAAACCAACCTCTCTAGAACATCATACATCAAACTCCATAAACAATCCCAACAATCATCTCCTCAATTAAGTTAACAACATACAACACATCCATATTACACAATAATCATTCTTCAACATTCCAATCATAGTTATACGCCTCCGTTCCAACTTAATACATAGGCTATACATACATTTCAAAATAGATTATACAAAATATTATTTTACAACAACTAAGATAATCTCATGGCAATGACTCCTGCACATAAGACTCATCCACATACGACACATTTCTCTCTTCAGGAGGCATATACCCGTAGTCAAAATCAGTAACACCTGCATGCATGCAATAATAGAGAGTGAGCTTATATAAAATAAGCCCAGTGAGGATCCGATAGATCTCGAGCAAGGTCTACTAAACTCCTTGGAATAATCCTTTGAGTCAATAAACACACAATAACATCAATAATACTATCATCACATAACTATATGACCATTCAATAAAGGATACTCTCTCTAGTTGGTGTAGCTCCAAACGCCATCACGATCTCAACCATTCTTCTTGTAACTCCCCATTACTCACGCACCCGGGGTACCCCCAATAACCTCGCCCTCCATGAGACCTCCGTCATGAGAGCTGGAGGCAATCTCTGATAGTCATGCCGTTATCAACCCAATAGCCCAATGTTGCCCGAGAGGTGGCACACACATTCCAGAGACCCAGCAATAATAATAAACATCAATCATTCATAGGATGACAGTCTAGCAGAATTGTTTATCTCCCAGCATCAATCATCAATCAATAATCATCAATCATCATCAATAAACATATTATCATCATCAATAATCATATTATCATCATAATAACATCAATAAACAATTTAACAACAAATAACTAAGTTAGATGACAAAGTAGGCCATCCAACCGAACATGCATTAAACACACAATCAAACCCTAGTTTACCCATCAACAACTCACAATTCAATCACTCAAACCACACCCGATCAACTAAGGCTCAATTCAATAATTTAAAGAAAGATAACCTAAACTTCAAATAATCATATCTTACATTCTACTAATCCAAACAACCCCAAATCAGTTTCAAACACTCACCCATTCGATCAACTACATTAGCCCTCTCGGAAACCAACCAAGACACCTCAAAATCAAGTCCAACAACCCTAAAACCTCAAGGCACCTAGGCTGAAATTTTCCGATTTTCACCCGAACATCGTAATCGAAAATTCGGCATTATAACGGCGTTACCACATAATTAACAAACTTTTAAAAATCGACGGCAATCGATTCCAACCACAACAACTCAAAATAATCCTCAAAAAGCCATTCTATCAACTTTAAATACCCGAAAATAAATAATTTCGCTACAATGGCTCAAATCTCGTAGTAATACACATAAACGATCCCTAGCATGCATGGAGCAATAATCTAACATCAGATTAACATTCTAACGGTTCAAAATGCAGTTATGAGCAAAAACAAAAAAATGAGTTTTGAGATCTAGAATTTTTCTCTCACCTTTGATGTGTTTTGATGCAAGAAATGTGTAGAATGGATGCCAAACAAGTGAAATCAAGCTTTGAATCACTCAATTCGGCTTTGAAATGCAAAATCTATGAGAAAAATGCTTTGAAAATGCCTTCATCTTTCTCCTCCAAGGAGCCACGGTTTTGTGTGTGTTTTTGGTGGTGTTTTGCTTTGTTTTTAATGTGTGTTGATCATATATTAAGCAAAGGTCAAATAAATAAAAGAAAGTCAAAGTGGAAACTAATTATTTTTAGTGTTTTCTTGACTTTAAATGCATTTTCTTGATCACCAATGTTCAAAACAATTATTCAACACCCAAGATAGCTCAAGTAGATTATTTTTAGGTGACAAGAAGTTTTACAATCAAACAATTCCACCCGAGTCGACTTAAAACTCGATTTCCGCAAAAGTCGGTGTAAAAACCCTAATAAATTCCTAAGCCGATTTTAAAACCGTTTTAATCAAACACAGGTCTATTAAAGTCCGTGGACTAGGTATAGAAGGGTTAAAAAGACTAGTTTCAAAATTATAGCGGACGTGTTTCAAAAACACTATTCACTGAAAATCAACGATAAAATTTCTGACTCCGTTTTTTATGAAAATTTCACGAATGCACATTTAGCACGTATTAGGAGTATTGACATCAAAATTATAACATTCTAGGTCATATAGCACATAAACAGGTCAAATGCACGCAAAACGAGATAAAACACGTAAATCGAGTTAAAGCAGAAAAGTGGGGTTTCACATTATATTTTTTCACTCTCCCACAAAAGAAGAGTCAAAGTATAATAGTCTCCATCTCATATGCTAGTCTTCCTCCTCTCTTTCGTCGGTTAAGTGTTGGATGGTGAATGAATTGGTCGGCTATGTGCTTGGACCTCCCGGCTTCCTTGTCATATCTGAACGTAATCAGAGAAGACCTCCCCAAGCACCATGTTGTTATCATAAAGGTGAATATCCCGGACAATCACAGGAAAGAGTACCTGAAAAAATGAAAAAAAAAATCACAAAGGTAAAAAGACAAGCAAAGACAAGCGCGGCAGAGGGTGGGGCGTCCTTCTATCTCGGGGACACATTAAGCCCAACTAGGCAAACAAGTTTGGGTAGGGCAACTCAAGGTCTGATGAAAGGATTCGAACAACAGACATTGGTGGTTACTCACCGAAACAACGAAGGGATGGTGCGTACAAAAAATGCCGGCTTACAGCAAGTCCCTACACAAGAGCTTGTTGACCATAGCAGGGATGGTCATACTGTACTGGTAGGGCGAGGGCACAGTACGCAGGACCCTTGTATGAAAGCCCAGCAAGCTTCCTTGCACTATGTGGAATGGACTATTATCGGATTGGACACGCCTATAGCTAAAGGAACGTACAACGAGCTGTGATAACCCGAGCCCGGCATGCATTTAATGGCATTTAATTGCATTTAATTAAGTGACATCTTAAATGTTAGCATTGAATTTGTGTTTATTTTTGGTTAAACATTTAATTGTAGCTTTATTTTCATATTTATTTTGGAAGAAATTAAAATAATACTTGAGTTAATTATTTTAACGGAATATCAACTACATTTCATATTTATGTCAATCGGTTTTAGTTTTCTTGCACTTAAATGCTCGGATTTCAATTAAATGAAAAGTAGCTCCGAGACGGAGTAAATTTTAAACTATGATTCTTTCCAAAAATGATATATATTTTTAGATTCTTTGAGATTTAATTGTTACTTCTTTGTTGCCGCAACGTGCATTGCATTTCGGGAGCGATAGCTAGAGAATATTTTATAGTCCTCAGCAAATAGTGAAACTAGTATTTAGATGACTTTAATTTTATGTTTTAAGTGTTGTTAGCTATAATTAATCTTTCCTTAGTTAAAATGGCTTTAAAGTGCACAAAAATAGTCTAATTGACCCAATATTAAGTCATTTGACCAAGGGCTTTGACCCTTTGACCAAGTAGACCTCTTAAAAGCTAAAACAAAAAAAAAAAAAATTAGAAGCTGAAACAGCAGTGAGCAGGCCGTGAGCTTCAAGAGAAAAAAAAAACCTTTCAACTTCCCATCGTTCAATCTTCGCGTGAGCTCGTGCGGGGTGGTTTCTGAGGTGACCAGCGTTGTTTTCCTAGCGACTAGGAGTACCTAAGGTGAGGGAAGCATGTTATTTGCGCATTTATATGTGAAGTATATCAATTTTGTGATTTTTATATTTTATCCGTAGATTGTTGTTTAAATCGTTTTGATGCTTCTAGATTGTTCCTTGGCAATTGTAGAACGTGTATTTATAGCTTTTTAACATTTTCTGCGGTTAAATGTTGAGATTGCTATTTAAATTGGTTTTTGAATAGTGTTTTGTGAATAGTAAACCCTTGAAACGATGAAGTTGCTCCGTTATGCTGTCCGTTGATGTAGAAATGTGTTAGGTGTGCTAGAATGCCTAAATGCATGGTTTGTTTGGGTTGCGTAATGGAAAAAAGGGGAATTAAGCCTTGGTGAAAGTCGGGGTCGTTTAGGTCAAGTTTGGAGTTTTCTCGTTTTGCGTGTTGGCATTGTTTCGGGAGGCCATAGAAGCACTTTTGGTGCGATTATGGCATTGGTTGGATGTTTGGTTAGTATAGTTGTAGTTCAAACGAGCAAAGGGGGAAATCGGGACTTTGCGTGAATTCTAGGGTAAAGTAGGGTTTCGAGGTCTTTAGACGTGCCTTATGGTGACCTAGGAGGATTGGCGAAGTCGGTTTCCAGAACTCGTGGCTCGTTTGGAAATGGTAGTGTTTTGATAGTTGGGGCCGATTTGTGATTTTGCTTGTTATCTTGATATTATGCCTATAGAATGCTTAGAGTTGCTTGATATACTTGTTTAATTGGTGTTATTGTTGCTTATTATTGCTTGTTATGCTTGAAAAGTTAGTTGAATGTTAGTATTGATTGTGATTACTTGTTATCTCGTTTGTTGTCACTAGTTTGTATTGTTGTGCTATTGCTCATTTATTGCCTTGTATCGAGTCTTGCATTGTATAGTGTCTCGCGCGTGAGTGATGGGCCTCTCTGGGTAGCCTCGAGTTGCCAATGTTGGTTGCTCTAGCTCCGCTGCTATTCCCTTTTCTCGCTTGGGTTGCCTCCTAGGGAGATTTGGGTCGTAGATTGATGGATACTTCCGGGGTATTCCAAACTGGTGTTATAAGGTGGATGCGCGCTTATTGTCATCGTTGTCAATATCAAGCTCGAGATTGATGTATCGCTCGTGTAATGGTACATTGCTCGTATGAGTGAACCATAGCCTTCAAAGTGTGGTATAGCTTTGAATGGTTGTGTTAATGCTTTCAGTAATTGCTTATTGTATTGATTGTTTGTTTTGATTGCTTATTTATCAGTTATACTGCTTAACTGTCTTATTTGCATTGCACGACTTTCTTTCTCTCCAATTCGATATCTGTCTCGCCTTCACTGAGTATACGTGCTGTGTATACTCACTCCTCACCACCTTATTTCAGGAAATGCCATGTTAGCTGGAAAGTTCGTGATTTCGTGAAAGTCCGTGCTTGAAGAGTTGTCCTGCGTGCCTATGTGACTTGAGTTGTCAAAGTTGTAAAGTTGTATGCTTTTATGTATTATATGTATTTAATGCTAAAAGGGATGTAATTTAAGTTTCATTAGATTATGCATTTAGTTAATGTAGCTTAACTTCAATGTATATTTGTAATGACAAAGGAAAAGAGATAGAAAGGTATGATAGTCTAGCTTATGAAATAGGTTGGTGTAGTTTAATTGCTAAGCTTGAATGTATATTTACTTGTGATTTGATTGTTGTGAACCAAGGCTCGGATGGCCTTGAGGTGGTTGAATGTTTGGACATGGTATTGGTCCACTTATATGCTGTTGCAGGTTTTACATTTCGCCTAGAAACAGGGGAGACTCCGTCCGTTTTCCCTGAAAATTATGCCCGGGTTTTGGTTTGGGTTGTGATTAGAGTGAATGATAGAACTCCCGGTCTCGAGAAGGATCGGGGTGTCACAGGTGGTATAAGAGCTTATTTAGCTCATAAGCCGGGATAGGGTCCTCGGTCTGATGGGTAGTGGTCCTTGAATGTGTGCTTGATAAGTGTGTCTTGAAAGTGTATGCTTGTATGTGAGATTGTGTGTCTTGACTTGAATGTATGCACCTATGTGATATAGTTATGTGTTATGTGTAAATTGTGTGCTAAGTGAAGTGAAATATCTAGTTGTGCATTGAATTGACCTATTGAATTGGCATCCTGAATTGAATCGACCTCGTGAATTGTTATTTGCTTGAAGTATTGCTTGTAATGTGTGTATAGAATGTCTTGAATTAGCTATGCCCTGGTTTGAATTGATTATGTTGTGCTTGACTTGATTGCCGTGCTTGAGTGACTTTGTTGAATAAACTGTTTTACAAACTTGCTTGCATAATAGTTTAAGGCATATGTATAACTGTGATATATTGGCATTCATACATGTCCTATGGAAATGGTAAGTAAGTCCTCTTCCTCCCCTGAAGCAAGTGGTTCACAGTTGGCCTTTCAAGGTGTATGGATTGGTAGGAAATGAATGGTATTTGACTAGTCTTTATTCGGGAGTTGGTGTTTGCTTTTGGAGCTCGGTTATTGGCAAATCTCTATGGTCCTTCTCTGTGCTTAACAGTTGTGAAAAAGATAACTTTCTTTGGGGTTTCGGTATGATGGCTCTTGGTAGCATTCTTTGGCTTCCTTATTGGGTATTCTTTGGAACTTCTGTTGGCACTTCTTGGTAGACTTGGCTGTTGGGGTTCCTCTAAGATTATCTCCTATGCTTAGTAAAAATGACTTTCTTTGGAGTTCTATATGATAACTCTTTGGAGCATTTTCTTAATATTTCCTTGTTGGGCATTCATCGAGTTTTTCTATAATGGCATTCGTGGAAGACTAGGTTGGGATTTTAATAAAACTTTGGTGTTCTTTCCGCATTCTTATGGGGAAACTTTGATTTGAGTCTACTTACAATGATCAGCTTTGCGTGAGGCGTACTATTTTGGTATTCTTTGTGGACATTTCTCAGTGGATTTGGCAATCGGAGTTCTTATTGGACTTGCTGCATAATATTGTCTACAATATCTTTGTTCTGGTCTTTCTTGATATTTTATTGGCAATCGTGATTGGAAATCTTCAATAGCATATGGTGTACCTGCACGGCATTTCCTCTGGTATTTTACCCAATATTCGATAGCAATATTATTTTGGGAATCTACTTGGTTATTCAGCTTGGTGTTCATTCATGGACTTTTGATAAGTATATATATGTTGGCGTACATTTTGGATTTCCTAATCAGATGCTTCTTGAGCTATATATTGAAAGACTTCCTTGAAACTTCTGTAATATGATTGACTGGATTTCTTGTTTGGAGTCTTCCTAAGTGGTACTTGGGATTCTTGGTTAGACTATGCCTCAGATTGTTTATTGGTATGTTCTTGGTACTTTTAGTTGGGATTCTATTATGGCATTCTCTAGGATCCTTAGTGGCTATTTATTTAGCATTTACTTATTGGGCAAACTTGGCTACATTCTTACAGGAGCATTGTTCGGTGGGCACTCTACTGGTATTTTCCTTGTTGGCACTATTGAAAGTCTTACACTTGGGATCTTGTTCAGAATTATTATCCTATATTGCTTACGGTATGCTATGGAATACTTTAGGCATCCTTGATGGTAAGCTGTATAAAGGTTGCACTCGGCAAATGGCGAAGAGGTCTTGGAGCTTGGTCTTATATGTGTTGCATCTATTTTGGCCATCATTTGACTTCCTCATTTGATACTTGTTGAATTTTTATAGAGGGTTCATATATTAGTAATATCTACAGTATCTTTGCTTTAGTCTTTATTGGCATCTTCTCGGCACTCTTAGCGGGGAATTCTCTTATGATATTCTTGACCAGCGGAATTCTTATTTGGATTTCAAGATGGTATTTTCAATTAAACCTTTATTTCGCCTTATTGTTTGGAGTTTTCAGTCAGTACTATTGGGGCTTCTTAGTAAGGTATTCTTTGAGCGTTCTTATTCGGTGTCTTTTTCAGCAACCAATGAAGAGTGGTCAGAGTTGGATTTCAGATGATGCAGAGTTCTATTGGAAGGAGAATTGCGAGGACGCAATTGTTTTAACGGGGGAAGGATGTGATAACCCGAACCCGGCATGCATTTAATGGCATTTAATTGCATTTAATTAAGTGACATCTTAAATGTTAGCATTGAATTTGTGTTTATTTTTGGTTAAACATTTAATTGTAGCTTTATTTTCATATTTCTTTTGGAAGAAATTAAAATAATACGGAATATCACCTACATTTCATATTTATGTCAATCGGTTTTAGTTTTCTTGCACTTAAATGCTCGGATTTCAATTAAATGAAAAGTAGCTCCGAGACGGAGTAAATTTTAAACTATGATGCTTTCCAAAAATGATATATTTTTTTAGATTCTTTGAGATTTAATTGTTACTTCTTTGTTGCCGCAACGTGCATTGCATTTCGGGAGCGATAGCTAGAGAATATTTTCTAGTCCTCAGCAAATAGTGAAACTAGTATTTAGATGACTTTAATTTTATGTTTTAAGTGTTGTTAGCTATAATTAATCTTTCCTTAGTTAAAATGGCTTTAAAGTGCATAAAAATAGTCTAATTGACCAAATATTAAGTCATTTGACCAAGGGCTTTGACCCTTTGACCAAGTAGACCTCTTAAAAGCTAAAACAAAACAAAATAAAAAAAAAAATAGAAGCTGAAACAGCAGTGAGCAGGCCGTGCGGTTCAAGAGAAAAAAAAAACCTTTCAACTTCCCATCGTTCAATCTTCGCGTGAGCTCGTGCGGGGTGGTTTCCGATGTGACCAGCATTGTTTTCCTACTTACTAGGAGTACCTAAGGTGAGGGAAGTATGTTATTTGCGCATTTATATGTCAAGTATATCAACTTTGTGATTTTTAGATTTTATCCGTAGATTGTTGTTTAAAGCGTTTTGATGCTTCTAGATTGTTCCTTGGCAATTGTAGAACGTGTATTTATAGCTTTTTAATATTTTCTGCGGTTAAATGTTGAGATTACAATTTAAATTGGTTGTTGAATAGTGTTTTATGAATAGTAAACCCTTGAAACGATGAAGTTGCTCCGTTATGCTGTCCGTTGATGTAGAAATGTGCTAGGTGTGCTAGAATGCCTAAATGCATGGTTTGTTTGGGTTGCGTAATGGAAAAAACAGGAATTAAGCCTTGGTGAAAGTCGGGGTCGTTTAGGTCGAGTTTGGCGTTTTCTCGTTTTGCGTGTTGGCATTGGTTCGGGAGGCCATGGAAGCACTTTTGGTGCGATTATGGCATTGGTTGGATGTTTGGTTAGTATAGTTGTAGTTCAAACGAGCAAAGGGTGAAATCGGGACTTTGCGTGAATTCTAGGGTAAAGTAGGGTTTCGAGGTCTTTAGACGTGCCTTATGGTGACATAGGAGGATTGGCGAAGTCGGTTTCCAGAACTCGTGGCTCGTTTGGAAATGGTAGTGTTTTGATAGTTGGGGCCGATTTGTGATTTTGCTTGTTATCTTGATATTATGCCTATAGAATGCTTAGGGTTGCTTGATATACTTTTTTTATTGGTGTTATTGTTGCTTATTATTGCTTGTTATGCTTGAAAAGTTAGTTGAATGTTAGTATTGATTGTGATTACTAGTTATCTCGTTTGTTGTCACTAGTTTGTATTATTGTGCTATCGCTCGTTTATTGCCTTGTATCGAGTCTTGCATTGCATAGTGTCTCGCGCGTGAGTGATGAGCCTCTCTGGGTAGCCTCGGGTTGCCAGTGTTGGTTGCTCTAGCTCCGCTGCTATTCCCTTTTCTCGCTTGGGTTGCCTCCCAAGGAGATTTGGGTCGTAGATTGATGGATACTTCCGGGGTATTCCAAACTGGTGTTATAAGGTGGATGCGCACTTATTTCATCGTTGTCAACATCAAGCTCGAGATATATGTATCGCTCGTGTAATGGTACATTGCTCGTATGAGTGAACCATAGCCTTCAAAGTGTGGTATAGCTTTGAATGGTTGTGTTAATGCTTTCAGTAATTGCTTATTGTATTGATTGTTTGTTTTGATTGCTTATTTATCAGTTATGCTGCTTAACTGTCTTATTTGCATTGCCCGACTTTCTTTCTCTCCAATTCGATATCTGTCTCGCCTTCACTGAGTATACGTGTTGTGTATACTCACTCCTCACCACCTCATTTCAGGAAATGCCATGTTAGCTGGAAAGTTCGTGATTTCGTGAAAGTCCGTGCTTGAAGAGTTGTCCTGCGTGCCTATGTGACTTGAGTTGTCAAAGTTGTAAAGTTGTATGCTTTTATGTATTATATGTATTTAATGCTAAAAGGGATGTAATTTAAGTTTCATTAGATTATGCATTTAGTTAATGTAGCTTAACTTCAATGTATATTTGTAATGACAAAGGAAAAGAGATAGAAAGGTATGATAGTCTAGCTTATGAAATAGGTTGGTGTAGTTTAATTGCTAAGCTTGAATGTATATTTACTTGTGATTTGATTGTTGTGAACCAAGGCTCGGATGGCCTTGAGGTGGTTGAATGTTTGGACATGGTATTGGTCCACTTATATGCTGTCGCAGGTTTTACATTTCGCCTAGAAACAGGGGAGACTCCGTCCGTTTTCCTTGAAAATTATGCCCGGGTTTTGGTTTAGGTTGTGATTAGAGTGAATGATAGAACTCCCGGTCTCGAGAAAGATCGGGGTGTCACACGAGCCGTAGCGGGGGGAGGCCAATGTCCGGTCAGATACCACAGCCTATGGTCAAGCCAGCGACCTTCACCTCCCGCAGGTCGTACGGGGCCTTTCGTCAGAGTTCACAACAGTCTATTCCCTTTCCAGATTGAGTTGATAGAGGCCTTTGGCCAACGTACGTTCAGGGGCCTGCCAGTCAACTACCTTCTCATCTAATAAGGTTTTCAGTACCACGAGTCCGTCGGTCGTTGTGTGGTGTGTGTGGACTCGATTTCTTCCGGTTTTAAGCAATCCTTCTTTCTCATGTTTCACCATATGGATTACCTATCTTTTGGTTTCCTCCCGCAACTCCCTTCGGTCTCCTTTAGCTCTGGTGGGCGTGCTTCTGTAGTTCTTCTGGCCCTCCTTAATGTCGTGGCCTTAGCTTATCGACGAGTCTTGCATTAGATTAGATACATACAACATTGTCTTTGACTTATACCTTAGAGAAGAACGTTCTTTGTTTGAGTTTGAAGTCATTGCCTTACAGGAGCCACTTGGGTGAGACCCTTCTCTTCTTTATTATTTCCATATGGTATGTTGAATCACTTGTGAAGTCGACTTCACTTGACCGTATTTGCTTCAACTTTACCCTAGACTCTTGTCGTGTAGTGTAGCAAGACTAACAAGTGGTCGAGCAAATTTATGAACGAGCAACTATTAGTTGAAATACCTTTCTATTTTTGGATTCTTCCTCCAGTCACCTCCACAGGCGAATATAGTCTACTACACTCTTTCTTGGCTAGTGTTGTAGACTATATTCTAGTAGGTCATTCGGAAGGGCTCTGTAACGTTTTGGGGCCTAATGTTGTGGTTGTTCCATTGATTGACCGAGAAAAACAAGTTCCAGAGGCATCTTCCATTCATATCGATTTCGGTTTTTCCGCACCGTATTTTGATCTGCCTCTTCTTCAATCCGGAATTCCCAGCAAATCCTTGACTCCTCAAATACAATGGGATTTCACACCTGGCAAATCTTTCACTCTACCTCCTCTTATAAGACCGTAGAATGTTCCAGCAAATTATGACATTTGCCTGGAATGTGAGCAAATATGTCATGTCGATTGGTCAACCGTACTTTGGCTATCTTACGTTAAGGTGAATTAGGTTTTTTTTGGTGTTCTCGTTGAAACACGCGGGCATACTCCTTGCTTCTGGGGACATCGATCCAAAGCTCGAGTACAGTCCGTGCGCCATTTTTTTTCTCTACCAAGACGAATCAATTGATTTAATGTAGGCATCGCTTTTTCCTTTGTCATTTCCCCTAATTTTTGTCCTATCACTAGTGGTTACTCCCAATCCGAAGCACCCTTTTTCCATTCATAGAGAGATCTAATCATTAAAATCAATAAAAAATAGCCATCATGGACCAAGATCCAAACGGATCAATCTTGTTGGGAGATACTGCCCAAGGAAAGGAAAAGGTTACTTCCGGATTAGGAATAACAAATAAAATTGAAACAAGATAAAATCTTATATCAAAACGACTTCTGGCATCACCAGAATGATCGAAACCACATTCGTAGGCCGATAATTTTTCTGGATAGGTCGAACTATTGGAAGCAAATGGAAAAGGAACACCGAGTGGGATCAAAGAAACTAGCGGATTGATCACCAAATAGATATAAATAGGTGCAAATTCTGACATCACCAGAGACCACTTTATTCTTTTGCTCTTTGCTAGCGGAGCGGCATACCAAAAAAAAGAAAATTGCAGTGAACTATTAAAGCTATCAGTGTGATTGATTAGACAAGTACCAAGGGCTTTCGGTAGACTTCTTTCATTTTCGAATTTTCTTGTGACAAGTCTTAGCATTAGTATGAGTTCGTTGACCACGTAAGGGCGATCCATCTTGATGATGAATTCCACGATAACAAGAAATTGAAATTAATCGTTCGATGTCTGCTCGTTCTCCCCTCTTCAATTCCTAATGAACAACATGATCTTGACCTATCATTTGTTCGATTTGGTCGATCTAATACTTAGTTAATTCTTTTATCTTTATGTTCCCACTGATACCTAATTGATAATGAACCTGAATGGCTTTTTTAGGTCCAATTCCATCAATTGTTTTTTGAGGTAATTCTTACTTGTTCATCGACAATTGATCTAGCTCCTGAAATATATAACATTCTTGATCTTTCCTTTTACTTGTCATCTCGGCTGGAATCATAAATGGGTTGTCTCTTGTCTGATGATCTTTTCTATGGGTAGAACTACTGTGAGCAGTCTAAACTTCGACCCTTATTTCTTCCAATTATGTTCTCGTACCCAAGCCCTGAAAAAACATCAAGAGTCTTATGGAGGATAATTTCACACTTATTTCACTAAATCAGTGAGAAAGTGCTCCGCAATGGGTCATGGACTCAAAATGGAAGTTTTTTGTCTTTAAGATAGCACAGAAGGTATTTTAGGGCCACTATGTTCGCATCCCCCGACTTATAATCGAAGTGGTCCTGTGCGATCTCATGCGCGGCCATCATTAAGTCGACTGGGCTGCCTGCGGTTACAGAATCGCCCGCAGAAGCCCCCTTGGCTCTTTCTCTATAAAAAAAAGCGTTCTGCATCATCCAGAGGCGCTGGCACAAGTTTTTATTCCTTCTGCCCAGCTCCCCGAAAACAACGTTCGACTTATATGTGTTAAGCATATAGCTAGCAATCCTTCTGAGCCAGGATCAAACTCTGATTTTCAGTATGAAAAAATAGGGGTTTGATTCTATTTGGTAGAGTCAACAGAATGAAGTTCCTTGTCTATAATTCCAGAACAGATGATTTCCTCCAAGTGTTGGAGTGCCCTTTCGAAATAGGGGCTTTGCTCACATAAGCTTTGATAAACCTGCGAGAGTCTCCTTATATCAAAATTCTCGCCACATAATAGTTTTATTACACGGTCCCACTGGGAAGGGGTAGGTTCTGGGGCGAGACGGTCATGCATCAATTCTCGAAGAATAGGTAGAATTGAGTCTTCAACCGTGGTATACCCCTCTGCCTGCAGTTCTGTTTGCCCCACTTTTTTTTTCCTTTGGGCTTTTCGTTAGTGGGAGCACCACTGGTGCTTGCAAGCACCTCTTGTCTGCGACCTTGTTTTCCCCCCGATACCTTGCATTTCCGAAATCACTCTTCCATATTAAAAAAAAACAAACAAAACATTATATATACCTAGGTATGGAAATCGCTTAGTTTCTAAACTATGGATAAGTGGTTTAAAAAAAATGGCTGGAACAGCAATAGCTATGTACATTTTTTATTTTCTATTCACTCATGATCTGGCCTGGTCGACCCGATCATGATATTAAGGGAAAGGACCCTTTCTTGAAAAAACTCTGGATCCTGTGTCCAAAAAGTGCATCTCTTTCTCTGCCATTCCTACTTTTTTGATAGTTATAATCTATTAAAAAGGTCAGTTCAGTCCAGGAGGCTAGTTTGAAATTCAAACTGGCTGAGGTTCACACACTTTTCTTTCTTTATAAAATTACACAACAGGATTCCAAATCAAGCGTTTGTGCTTGTTACTAATAGCCTATAGAGTATAGAGGGGCTATGGAAAGGCGCGCAACTATGCTTCCTCGCTTCACCAAGAGAAACACTTTTTACTAGGTGAAGGGCGCGGTACAGGCCTACGCTTGTTCCTGCGCGAGAATCTCCGGCTCTTTGGCTCGCCCCTATCTATAAAGAGGCGTAAACACTTCACTCACTCTCATTCAGTAGCGCTTTCTTCATTCTTTTGATAGCAACGTAAGAGCTCTAAAATTCAATTCAATAAAAGACAGACCCTATAGAAGTAAGCCTAAGCCAACTCAGTGAAGACTTTTCAAATACCCTCCAGCCAGACCACATAAATTTACAAAATAAAAAATTCATGCTCAACCAACCCGTCTCAATCCATGTCAACCATCAACCAAGGCCCGTACCAGCCACCATTACTATACCCTATCGTTATCTCAACCTCACCCTTTTTTATAAGTAAGGGAAGGTAAGGCCTTTCAAACAAAGGTGTCTTAGACATATGAAAGCAGGACGATAGCATTGAAAGTGGAGAAGAAAGAGGGTGAAGAATGTGCGAAGTTAAGAAATATGACTAGGTGGGGACGATGCTTCAAACCAGACCATTTAAGAACCACAGAAGGACCAAGGAAATGAGAAAGTAGTAGAGAAAGACCCAGCAAGAGAGGCCTTTCACAAGGCTCTCAAGAAGCCAGAGTAGAATGTGGCGGAACTACTGAAAAAGACCCCCGCGCAGATCTCAATTGTTGATCTATTGATAACCTCGAAACATCACCGAGAGCAAATGATTGAGGTTCTGCAAAAGGCCCATGTAAAAGACAATATCAATCCCGAAAGGCTGGCCGACTTGGTTGGACAAATCATGGCACCTAGGGTTATATACTACTTCTCCTATGAGTATATACCTACCGATATGACAACTCACACGCACCCGCTTTCCTCTCCCGCGGCAAGAGCTCGTTCGCCAAGTTTGAACTCCCATTATATCGTAGATGACGGATCTCTTCGATGCTAGCAACCACCTTTGATCCTTTTCCTCTCCTTTCATTTTCCTTAAATTATAGCTGAATGAGAGACTTTTACTTATAGATGGGCAGTGGTAGTTCGTAGCTTGTCTTTGTTTGCTAAGTCAAAAGTGACGTGGCGTGTAGTGAGTTTTCTAGTGGAAAGGCAGACTTGAAACTGACTTACAGCTTGCTTTGCTTTGGAGGAAGCTTCCTGAGTCAGACCAACTCGGCCATCGAATTGTCTAAATGGAATGTATTTATTAGGAAAGTGGTTGTTCACTTAAAAAAAAGAGCTCAACAAAGTCACTCCTTGAACAGAAGCCCGGGCCCTTTAAGGTAGGCTAGATGGATCAAATAGGTGTTCTGTGGGGTGCTATATAAGTCCTTGCATTTAAAAAAAAAGAATTTTAGACCTCTACTAAAAAACAGATAATAAATAGATAATCAATAATATAATAAAAGAAAAAAGTTCTATAGAGGTATAGAATCGGTATGAGCAAGGAAGATTTTTAGCCCCAACGACAAATGAACCTACGTTCGGGGCATTTTCAGGGAGTAACCCGCTTCCCACAATAGGGCAATTCCTCGCACATAATTAAGGGATCCATTAAATGGTGACTAAAACACCAGAAACGGCGGCTACCCGAGCTAATGATAAAGGCAATAAAACTTTCAAGCCAAGTCCCATTAATTGATCATAACGATATCGTGAAAACGCTGCACGGACCCATATATATAGGAACAGAAACAGAATCACCTTGATACTAAGCCAGATCAAGCCCGGGATCTTCTTGGAAATGGGGCGATCTAGGATAGGCGGCCAACCTCTTAGAGAGAGTGATGTGCATGGACTAGGTGAGTAAAGATGCAGCTTCATGGACCGTTCATTGAGCCTGATAGGTGGTGGTATCACACCCTTCTCAAAGGAACCGTACGTGACACTCTCGCATCATATGGCTCTGTCCCGGAATTAGGACTTTCTATTTCCTTTGACCAACGGGTCCTCAAACCAACCTGTCCTCCATACTTCATTCCTCTCCCTATCAGTCGAGTACCTTCAAACCTCGTTAAGCGATTTTTTTTCATTCATTCATTGATTGATTCAAGGTAGCTTTAGCTTGCTTTCAAGTCCAAGCATTAGCAGTAGTAGAAACTAGTCACCAGAAGCGAACTTCCGGGCCAAAAAGACTTTTTGATGTCGAAAGCCCCAAAACTAGCTATCTTATAGCAGACAACTAAGGCAAGCCTACTCAACTAATCTCATAACTAAAGGCCCGTTCGCATCGCAACTAATAGAAAAAACAAAGACGACTAGACTAAAGTATAGCCTTGTTGTTCGGATCTTGACCGGATCCGAGCTTCCTAAGCACTATGATGTTGGGGAACTCTGCAAGGGTCTTACCACCTTCTTGATTGACTATACTTGAGTCTTTGGAGTACTTTGGGATTATATTCCCCGTCGAGGATTTGTGCTTGTGGGAAAGGGTGAATATTGTAGACCAGCGGATCTGGTGGTCGACAATCGTTCAGACTTGGTAAAAGTTGTCGCGGCACCTATAGTAGGACAGAGGACTTATCGTGAAACCCGCGGACCAATTTACGATGTCTCTGTCGCTGACTTTCATCAAGCAGGCCACGTGGATTGGCCAAGGTCTTCTTCAGCTAATGAGACCCTGATCCCAAAGCCTTCGGAGTATTTTTTTGATAGGCGCCTCTATTTGTATGGAAAATTCGCTGCTGATAGATCTCGTCCTATGAGACCCCATATTTTATCTTTACCTCGATTTGCGTATTTTGCCTCAACTTGTATGATTTGACCTGTTTATGTGTTATATGAGTTAGAATGTGTTAAATATGTGATTTATATTCCTAATACATGCTATATGTACATTCATAAAATTTTCATCAAAATCGGCACTAGAAATTTTATCGCTGATTTTAGTGAATAGTATTTTTAACACCTGTCCGCTAAAATTTTTACAGGGGTGTTTTAAACGTTTTAAAACCTAGTCATCGGGTATTAATAGACCCGTGTTTGATTAAAATGGATTTGGAATCGGTTTTGGAATTTTAAAGGTCTTTACACTTTCTTTTTCAAAAATTGGGTTTTAGGCCGACTCGGGTGAAAATGTTTGAAGGTAAAACTCTTTGTCACCTAAAATATATTATCTAGAATTAGTTTAAGTGTCAAATTAATGTTTGAGCAAGAAATAGTCTAAAAATAGAATTAAAAGACAAGAAAATACTAAAAATAAACTAGCTTCCACCTTTGCATTTGAAGGCCAAACTTCATCATCCAAAGCTTGATTCTACTTGTTGGGCATTCATTGAGCATCTTTCTAGCTTTATACACATCAAAGGTGAGAGAAAAGTTCTAGATCTCAAATGTCATTTTTTATGTTTTTGCATATAATTGAATTTTGAACCATTAGAAAGTTGAATTGATGTTATATTATTGCTCAGTGCATGCTAAGGATCGTTTATATGTATTTATATAAGATTTGAACCGTTGTAACATGAATTTTATTTTTCGGGTATTAAAAGTTGAGTTGTTGGCTATTTGTTGAATATATGGAGTTGTGGTGGTTGGAATCGATTGTTGTTAGCTTGTAAAAGCTTGTTAAATACATGGTAGTAATGTTGTAATGCCGAAATTTTGATTGTGATGTTGGTGTGAAAGTTCGGAAATTTCAGCCTAGGTACATTGAGGTTATAGGGTTGTTGGGCTTGATGTGGATGGTTTATGGTTGGTTTCCGAGGGGGTGAATGTTGTTGATTGAGTGGGTGAGTGATAGAAATTGGTTTGGAGGTTATTGGATTAGTAGAATGTAAGTTATGACTTTTAGAAGTTTGGGTTGTCTTTCTTTAAAATGTTGATATATGCCTTTAGATGTTTGGGTAGTGTTTGAGTGATTGAATTGTGAATTGTTGATGGTTGGACTAGGGTTTGGTTGTGTGTTTAATGCATGTTTAGTTGGGTGGCCTACTTTGTCATCTAACTTAGTTGTTTGTCGTTTAATTGAATAGTTGTTGTTATGTTGTTGAATTGATGATTATCGATTGATTATTGTTGAACCGGGAGATAGGCAACCTACTTTGTTGTCCTCCTATGATAATTGATTATTGATGAACCGGGAGATAGTCAACGGAAAAGGTTGTCCTCCTGTGATTGAATGTTTATTATTATTGCTAAGTCTTGGTATGTGTGTGCCACCTCTCGGGCAGTATCGGGCTGCTGGGTTGGAACCGACATGACTACCATAGGCTACTCCCAGCTCGCCTGATGGAGGTGTCATGGAGGGAGGGGCTAGTGAGGTACCTCAGGTGCGTGAGTAATGGGAAGTTACAAGAAGAATGGTTGAGATCGTGATGGCGTTTGGAGCTACACCAACTAGAGTATCCTTTATTGATTGGTCATTATAGTTAATGTGCTTATATTGTTATTGATAATTGTTGTGTGTTTACTGCTCAAAGGATGATTTCCAAGTAGTATAGTAAATACTGTTAGAGATCTATCGAATCCTCGCTGGGCTTGTTTATATAAGCTCACTCTCAATTATTGCATGCATACATGTGTTACTGATCCATGTTATGGGTACGTGCCTCCAGAAGATGATTATGTGCCATATGTGGACGACTCCTATGTGCCAGAGTCTTGTCCCTGATTTATGATGTTGTACTCCTTTGTTATATTATATATTAAACTTAGTTGTCATGTACTTCACTTAAAAGTTTATGTTATATAAGATGTTGTAAAGATAATAGATTAAATGTTGCTAGTTTAGTGGTCTCGTTTTCGGAATATGATTAGGCTACTAGATTGGTTATAATTTATTTTGGGATTGTATGTTATATAGTAAATGTATGATATTGGAACGGAGGCGTATAACCTATGGATGAAATGGTAAAGAATATTTATTGTATGTTGTGGTTGTGTTGTTAATTGTTGAATTATTGTGGAGTTGGATGTATGAGTTTCGAAGAGGTTGGTTTAGAGCCTCAGTGTTCTAATTACTGTCGTTATACTGTCGAAATTCCATTGCGTCCTGACTGATCGTAGGAGGGGTCGAGTTGGGGCGTTACACGTCCAGTGTCCCTCTCCTTCCCCCATAGCCTTATACCCCATGGGAGTATACAATGACAACTTCCGAGTATGAGTGCCCGATCGTGAGACTGCCTGTTGAACGTCTGATGGCACCTTGCTCTGACCTGAGCTATGCAACAACGAGATCCCCCTTGATCCTTGCTGGATGTGCTTGACGGTCCCCCATAATACGCTCACTTGGGGACTTCTTACTCTAGCTGTTCCAAGAGTCTCCGCTAGTTGAACCACGTCCAGTAGACTCCTTGTTCCGCTCATCCCCTTCGTCAGTTGTTTGATCGAGATACTATTACCTAGGTTCCTAAACTTGGAATGGATGGTGGAGCGTAGGTGGCAAGTAGTTATACGGATACGGTGCTTTACCCGTAGATACTTCTCCAACTCTCGCAAGAATTGTATGGGAGTCATCCTCGGAAGGACTTCCCGAATGATTGTACCGAGGAATTCTACCATATTCCGTGCAACTATTGTTCTTGATCCTGCAGAGTCTACCAAAAGGTTCAGGCTGGATTGTAGGAAGTGGGCGATATGTTTTTGTATTTCTATGAGAAGCTCTATGGCACCCACGATTCCCAGTAGAAAGTCGTCGGCATATCGTGTGTAACAAATCCTTATTAAGTAATGGGTTTTTAAGGGGGCCAGCTTACGGGCCAGGCCTTTCTCTGACCTGATAACTAGTATCGCCTCCCTGCCTAGCTCTATCAGCAGGCCCCTACTTTTACAATACTTTAAAAAGTCTCTCATGGCCCAATTATTATTACAGCCTTCTCTACCATAGAATTCGGCCTTCGGGGTCAACCCGGTGGCTTCTATGAGGAAGACGGTGCAAAAAAAGGCTCGAGGGCTTGTTAAGGAAAGCGGCAAGGGCTGACAAAGGGGGGAAAACGAAAGGCGTTTTCTTGTCCCCGCTGAGTCGGGGGGTGCTTGTGGGAGGGGAGGGGAGGGGAGGGGAGGGGGGGTGTACCACGACGAAACAAGGGAATGAAAGGCCGCTTTGCGTTGGATGCTCTTTACCCTTCCCACAATGATGGCTCTATTTTCTTGGGGAGCGTTGAAGCTTGCTTCTTCTCCAGAGTTTTCTTCGTCATCAATAGGACCTGTCCTTAATAGAACCAATCTGATTCTCTGAACAATCGGAATTTCGTACTTCTGTCAGATCCTTCCTATCTCCTGATCGAGCTTGTGTAGGTAGATGTTGCCTGGTAGGGCCGATGTAATACATTGTGTAGGACGGAGTAAGGTAACTTCTCACCTTCTACGAGTCCTCCGGCGTAAAAGACTTTCTGAATGGAGTAAAAGAACTTGGGATCGTCGATCTCTTCCTTAAAGATTGGGATGAGTTGATGTTGGTCGATGGTGTGAAAACACTTCCTGATGTTGAATTCCAAAAGCTAGCGAGAGGTTTCCCATTCTTCTTTGATCCGTCTTAGGACCGCGTGGAAGCCTCGACCCGAGCAGAAGTGCTATGTGTCTGGAAACTCGGGATCGTAAATGGATTTGAGTACCATTCTGATCGCCTCATTCATGATCCTTTCTATAGGTAGAACTACTGTGAGCGGTCTAAACTTCGAGCCTTATTTCTTTCTTCATATTGTAAAAGGGAGCAAAGCCCATTTTTTGCCCCCTCTATTGATAGATCAAGGGCCCTCCTACTGTCGTTTCAGTGACTCATAGGGCTTTCCTCAGCTCAGTATTTTTCTTTCTTGAGAATGGTAACCACCTGCCCGATGGGTCTACATCCATCCCTGAATGTCGTCGGGTACTATTAACTTCCCTGCCATTCTTGTAACTGTCACCTGCAATCCGCGCAGGTGTGTTCGCACCCCCTTGAGTGGACGAGAAAGAAAGGATTTCTCAGAGCAACCCCCCAGGTTCCAGACCCAAGAGTTAACTTTCCCGTATGAGCATTAGGTACATGTATCAGTCCGTGTAAGAGTGAAAGGGTCACCACTACTAAGGATCTCTCCCCTAATCTTAGATAGGTCGTCTGAGGGTTCACCACAGTTCATTGCTGTGCTTACACACTAGGCTACCCTTTTCCGAAAGCTCCGCAGGACCACCTACCACTAGTCTTCGGCTAAAGGGGTTTATTGCACTAAAATGTTGGGACGCAGGCTGTAACGCCCCTGCTCCCAGGGTGGAGCCCACCACGGAGTCTCACGGGACACGTCACTACAACAATATTGGCCGCTATTGGCAGTCCCCAGCCCGCAGGCACAGGTCCCTCACGGCTTTGTTTCTCCCACAATCTCCCATGGGAAAAGGTCTTGTTGCTAATACAAAGGACTTCGTCCTATATATTCAAGAGGAATCACTTCAAATCTTCCGATGTGGGATTGTGTTACCATATTCTACCCCCCTTAAGAGGCCCCGCGCCCTCGCGGGCACGAGCACAAGGGAAGACCCGCTCTGATACCACTTTGTAACGCCCCCGCTCCCCGAGTGGAGCCCACCACGGATTCTCACGGGACACGTCACTACAACAATATTGTCCGCTATTGGCAGTCCCTGGCCCGCAGGAACAGGTCCCTCACGGCTCTGTTTCTCCCACAATCTCCCATGGGAAAAGGCCTTGTTGCTAATACAAAGGACTTCGTCCTATATATTCAAGAGGAATCACTTCAAATCTTCCGATGTGGGATTGTGTTACCACACAGGCTCCTGAAGAAGAAAGCCCAACGTATGTCAAATGCAAAGCCCCGCACCTCATTAAGATCATATTGGCATACTCTCCCAAAAAAGAAAGAGCAGTCCCCATTGAAGATGCGAGTGAGGTACAACAAGGCTATTTCTGTCCAACGCCCTTCTCACGGAGCCAAACGTGGACGTTACCGCTCATACAGCTCCCGGCTAGCAAGCAGTTAGCCTTCCTCTCCAAGGAATGGAAGTGTTAATGAATCGACATCAAATAGAGGCATTTTTTTTTCTTTTCAGCAATAACATGATAAGAGCATCCCTTTCACAAAAACCTACGGACCCCCCTATCCTGCCACTTCAGTACCTTGTGATATTCTCAAAGATCATTACAAGCCCTCTCTGTCAATGTTTTTATAGATTCCAAATATTCCATGGTGGATCAGGACAAAAATGAATCCAGGAATTCAGAACATACTCATCCTGGAGCTTCTGCTCTCCTCCAGGGATGGGTTTTTTTTATAGAGAAAGAGGTGTGTAGAGGGTAGCCTCCCGCTTGACTGACTTCTCAGAGTCGGAGGAAGATCTCTCATCTGATGACCCTGAACAAGAAGGAGCTACTCTCAATGTGAGATCAACAACAAAAGAAAGAAGATGAATTGGATGCCCCAGAGCCGGATAAGCCTTAAAAAAACACACACAACGGACAGGACACAAACAAAAGAAAGAAGAAAAGGGCCATGATCCTATGTTCGTTTTTGCCCTGCCCTGATGATGCGCTCCTAGCTCGCGGAGCTACATACTGGAAAAAGAAAAGGACTATCTCCATTACTTTGAGAAGAGAATCGTTGGTTTGACCGACGGACTACGTAGGAAATATGAGATCTAGGCAAGCCCTTACATGTTCTCCCTTTTCCCTTTTTCAATAGAAGGACTACTTATCCTCTCTTAGGTAGCGGTTGATCGGTTCGCATCTATAGTCAATCAATAAGACCACGGATCTCTTCTTCTATACGATAAATCACCATCTCGTAGCACCACCACGACACGGATTCTCCGACAAAACCCCTGATTTCCTGATAGTTATGTAGCCGATAGTAGTAGAAGCTCTAAGGCCACTATTCCTGACAAGGAATATAGTAAGGCCTTTACCGATCTGTTCTAGTCATCCATTCTCCAAACGTTGTCTATATCAAAATAACCTAGTGAACATGATGCCTCTTCGAAGAATTGTTTATTTAGATTTGATTTATCTTTTTGTATTTTTTATTCGAATTAGGACTTTTGTTTTTCTCCGGTATGCTATTCCATCATCTTCTATCCTGCGCCTAAGTAGTTGAAGAGGCCAAGTTGCATAATCGTTTTGGCTTCTGATTCTACTTCGCTTGCTTGTGCGAACTCCTCTTTGCTTGAAAAAGAATATATTACTTCGCTACCTTTTTCTAAGCTCCTAGGCAACATATCCTACTCCCTAAGAAGTGTCATTAAGATAGAGGGATCCTGTAATACCCCGATCCCTCTCGAGACCGGGAGTTCTATCAATCGATCTAAACACAACCCAAACCAAACCCGGGCATAAATTTTCATGGAAAACGGACGGAGTCTCCCCTGTTTCTAGGCGAAAAGTAAAACCTGCGACAGCATATAAGTGGACCAATACCATGTCCAAACATTCAACCACCTCAAGGCCATCCGAGCCTTGGTTCACAACAAGCAAAATACAAGTAAATATACATTCAAGCTTAGCAATTAAACTACACCAACCTATATCATAAGCTAGACTATCATACCTTTCTATCTCTTTTCCTTTGTCATTACAAATATACATTGAAGTTAAGCTACATTAACTAAATACATAATCTAGTGAAACTTAAATTACATCCCCTTTAACATTAAATACATATAATACATAAAAGCATACAACTTTGACAACTCAAGTCACATAGGCACGCAGGACAACTCTTCAAGCACGGACTTTCACGAAATCATGAACTTTCTAGCTAACATGGCATTTCCTGAAATGTGGTGGTGAGGAGTGAGTATACACAACACGTATACTCAGTGAGGGCGAAACAGATATCGAATTGGAGAGAAAGAAAGTCGTGCAATGCAAATAAGACAGTTAAGCAGTATAACTGATAAATAAGCAATCAAAACAAATAATCAATACAATAAGCAATTACTGAAAGCATTAACACAACCATTCAAAGCTATACCACACTTTGAAGGCTATGGTTCACTCATACGACCAATGTACCATTTCACGAGCGATACATCAATCTCGAGCTTGATGTTGACAATGATGACAATAAGCGCGCATCCACCTTATAACACCAGTTTGGAATACCCCGGAAGTATCCATCAATCTACGACCCAAATCTCCCTGGGAGGCAGCCCAAGCGAGAAGAGGGAATAGCTACGGAGCTAGAGCAACCAACACTGGCAACCCGAGGCTACCCAGAGAGGCCCATCACTCACGTGCTGACACTATGCAATGCAAGACTCGATACAAGGCAATAAACGAGCGATAGCACAACAATACAAACTAGTGACAACAAACGAGATAACAAGCAATCACAATCAATACTAACATTCAACTAACTTTTCAAGCATAACAAGCAATAATAAGCAACAATAACACCAATTAAACAAGTATATCAAGCAATCCTAAGCATTCTATAGGCATAATATCAAGATAACAAGCAAAATCACAAATCGGCCCCAACTATCAAAACACTACCATTTCCAAACGAGCCACGAGTTCTGGAAACCGACTTCGCCAATCCTCCTAGGACACCATAAGGCACGTCCAAGGACCCCGAAACCCTACTTTACCCTAGAATTCGCGCAAAGCCCCGATTTCCCCCTTTGCTCGTTTGAACTACAACTACACCAACCAAACACCCAACCAATGCCATAATTGCACCAAAAGTGCTTCCATGGCCTCCCGAAACAATGCCAACACACAAAACGAGAAAACGCCAAACTCGACCTAAACGACCCCGACTTTCACTAAGCCGTTTTTCTCCGTTTTTCCATTACACATTCCAATTAAACCACACATTTAGGCATTCTAGCATATCTAGCATCTTCCTACATCAACAGAACGCGTAACGGAGCAACTTCATCGAAACGGGGGTTTACTATTCATAATTTACTATTCATCACACAATTTATATTTCAATTCCAATATTTAACCACAGAAAATGTTAAAAAGCTATAAATACATGTTCTACAATCAACAAGGAACATTCTTTAAGCAACAAAACGATTAAAACAACAATCTACGCATAAAATCCAAAAATCAAAGTTTAGATACAAATATTTCAAATGCGCAAATAACGATGAAACTCTCACCTTAGACGCTCCTAGACGCTAGGAAAACCTCGTAGAGTGCCTCGGAAACCACCCCGCACAAGCCCACGCGGAGAATCGAAGATTTGAAGTTGAGATTTTCTTTTCTTTTTTCTCCTTCTTTTCCTCATGGTTTCAAGCCTTTTTTTCTCTGTTTTTTTCGTGTGCATTCTGCTTATTTAGAAAAAAAAATGACAAGAAGTCAAAGGTCAAAATTCGGTCAACCCGCTAAACCAAAACAGCTATGCGCGACCTTACGAAAACGGCCATAACTTCTTCTAGAAAACTCCAATTCACGAACGGTTTGAAGCCTCAGAAACTAGACTCGTAGAGCTTTCCAACCATATATAATTTACTACCTTAATCTTCCTCAATTGGTTCAGATTTAATTCCAAAGTTGACCCAAAATCTGACTAACTTAACATTGCATTTTTTTTATTTCTAATCCCAAGTTTGCCTTTTATTAAACATTTCAAAAATTCCCACCTTGTCCTAGTTGGTCAATGTAGATGAAAAGTCAACTAGTTTGGTCAAAGAAGGTGAAAGGTCAATAAAATGCAATTTAAATGAACTTTAAATGCTATTGAATACATGCCAGGTTCGGGGTATCACAGATCCATTTAAAGGAATTCGTACTGTTTGTGCTTATTTACCTATTTGCTTATTAATATAACAAACAAACACAGCCATCTTCGCTTACCCCTTTGCCTACCAATGATATAGGAAGGCTTACCTCAGACCCGAAGCCCCTGCTGCCTGCCTAGGATGAACGTCCTCTGATCTAAGTACGAGCTCCTATTTGCTTTCTGGCAATAAGCTAGCTTAACCCTGATTGTTTAAGGCTTAATACAGTCATGTTGGATCTCCTATTCGTACTGCTACCAGGAAGATAAAGACGAATTGCGTATATGATATGGTTTGCTATCTTCCCGAGCTGCTGCCTTTACCTTCTTCGGGGGTCTCTTGTACATTCTAATGCGAGTTCAGATGCTTGTATAGAGATTCTACCAAATTCGATTTCATCAGATTAGATGGGCTGGGCATCAACTCAGAGCGATATCCCTACTGAGCTTGCATAGCGAGGATTGCTTTTTATTTATTTATTGCTTATTGCTCTCTCTTTCCGTCGTACATACGGGGGGAAGTTTCGGGTTGTTAGGAAAAAACAAGGCAGAAAAAACCCGAACGAATGAAAGCAAGATAAGAACCATCTTTCCATAGTTTAGAAACTAAGTGATTTACATACCTATGTTGCATTTTTTTTCTTCTTTTAAATCGATCGTTGGTTGAAGAATAAACATAAGGTAGGTTTTAGTTAAATTCATGACATGGTATGACGTAGTATACCTAACACAGTAGGAAACCCATCAATCTTGGGTTTCAATTCTTTGATCGACTTGAGGTTTTTCTTCTTCCAACGAAGTCCTTTGCTAGGTGCAGAATGCGTCCATTCTTTTTTAGTCGAGTCAGGAGATCTGCTTTTCAGTCGAACAACTTCCGTCAAATCATGAGTTCGGACATTGGCCCTTGATTTGTACCAGCAATTAGGAGATCGTCCTCCGACAAAGAGCTCAACAGCCTTAGATTTCATGCCGACTTTGGATCAAACCACTTCTTTGGCAGAGCACTCAAATCAGTAGAGACACAGGAATCGAATATGGTAGCTAAAAAAATCAATTATTGGTGTGTTAAACATAGTTGTCTGATCCGTTTGAGATTTTACTTCCGTTGTGAACAAATCCCCAGCATCATGATTCGCTGTTGGAGGTCCAACAACAGTAGCCGCTAGTATGAGGATCCGTTGCTCAGATCATATGCAAACAAGCTTAGTCTCAATATGCGCATTAGAGAGGGGGTTGGCGCTTCGGTCAAGAGGCTAGCGAGCGTCCCACCTTCCTGTCTTGACTGGTAGGCACAATCGCTTGAGTTTAGTTCTTGAGCGAAGGAATCGCTTTTAATGAAAATTTGGCTTTAGCAGTCAGCCATCAACCCTCTTCAAGCTGTCGAATATAGATAGGAGATCCACTTCAATTTCTCTTCTCTACTACATCTCCAGCTTGGGAATACTTCTTTCTAATGGTTGTATATGTGTAGTCATAATGCCAGTTCAAGCTATCTTCTGGATAGAGTCAAAAAAGGTATGCGCAGTTGTAGTAGTTCAAGGTGGGCAGGTAGTAAAGGCAAGCACATAGGTAGGGGATAGGCATTCAAATCACTATCTTCAGATAGTATAAGTGTATATAAGAGAAAGAGTGGCTCGTGCATCTTTTCTTAGACAAGTCTAGTAGGAAAGGGAATTGTTATAGCAAGCATGAGCGGGAATGGGCAATAACTTGACTTTTGTTCTGGAGTTCGAGCGGGGGTGGCAGGACAGCTTTGCTTAAGACCGTAATGCCCGGCCATACGTCCTCTTTAGTCAGTTGCATATCGGTAAGCATAATTCTAACAATACAAATAGGCGTGGTAGACGAAGGAGCTGTTTTCAACAAATCAATATATGGGTACTTGGTGAATCCGAATGATTCCGCCTCAGAATGCCCTTCGTTCCTAAAAGGTTAGTTCAAGGGCTTTGATAGGAAATGCACATACTAGTTATCATTTCATATTCGATTCTATTTTTTTTTCTCACCCCCGGTCAGCATGACAACCTCGGAATCAGTCATACTTGATTTGACTAGGTTAGAGAAGATGACGGGAAGACTAATCCAATCAGCAAAAATCATATCAAGTGGTATGTCTGCAATGCATTCGGCATTCCTCTAATCCCAAGTAGCTCATTCGTCACTCTACAATCCTCCGAACATCAGTTCTCCCATATCCGCCTTCATAAATCCACAAAAGTTCCCTCCCATAAATTCTCAAAATCCATATGCTAGTCACAATACTTATATTAGGTGGATCATGATGCAGAAACTGAGGCCCGAAATACATAGAATATTGCTATGGCTTCTCACCCCTTGTCTTCCTCTTTCAAAATATGCTACTCCATGAGTCCCGTAAAGGAAAGAGTACATGGTCATTCCTTGATTCTCGGCACCATCGGGTCTGCTTCTTCCCAAGCATCATCGTCATCTCAGCTCATGCCATTTCAACCCATATCTAATGTAGTCCACAGCGCGCCCCAAAGCCTACCAGCTTTCCAGGCCATTCAATTCCCATCATTCCACTTTAGCTCACCTCCAACCACCTCGCCCCTATAGCTTATGGCCAAATCCCATTCCCCTAGGATGATGGACGAGTATGCAGAGAGATTAAAGAAGGTTTAGGATTTTTAGAAGAAAAGGCAAGGCCCATTTCAGCAATTGAATAGGGGAGGAGAAAGCGACAGATACATAGGCAAACCTATTTTGCGCATGTATCTGTGTAGAACTCAACTTACATGAGGCTCCTAATCGATTTGACAACTCCTAGTTGGAGAAAAGAGTTCAATAATATTGTAAACACAAGCTTTGGACTATGAACAGCTACCCTTGTAATGAATACGGCCGGGGGATGATGTCCAAAACAAAACAAAACTATCCAACTACTAAATTCCAATCAGACGGAAGTACACCTGATCAACCTTTACTTTTGAATTCGCCATGGAAGAAAGAACAATTGTTTAGTCTCAACAACTAAAACATAATCCCACATAGAATATAAGGAATTTAGATGGTCCGTTGACACAGAGGGGAAGTCAACCTAGGGAGGTGACACAAACCTATCAATGCGGTGGGAGGACTGAAAGAAAGAAGCAAGATACGGGAAGTTGAAATCCACTCTATCAATGATAGAATTCAGAATAACCAAAGTGAAATCTTACAAGATCTACCACTTCAACAGTTCTACAATAATGAAGAAAAAATAATTGACAAAGGTAAGCGAGTCCACCCGGAATTGAGAAACTCGTAATTAGAAAGTAAGGCAGTAAAAACTCATTTCCAACAAGAAATGAGAAGGAAGAGGATCGATCAAAATGGCTAGTGATTCTGACTGATACATTGAAATTGTCTCCCCTATTTATAAAGTACTCAAGAGACAAAAAAGACCCGGTCAGGATGAACTGGTTATCTTATGAAGAAACTTCTCCTAGAACATATTCGGCTTAGGAAACAGAAGAAAATGAGAAAGATAGTAGAACAAGATTAGATTGACTATTATTGCTGGAAATTCCACTAGGTAGCCCAGCCAACTAAGCCAAGGATACCTACTGGAGTCGCTTTCAGTAGTATTTATCCCTATTCCAACACCCCTTTAATAAACTAAAAATTGGCCTGATTCAGAAAAAGAGAATGAAGGCCTCGCTTTCCAACAATGAAACTAACGACTCCTTATTGGAGAAAATTGGGCATACCAAAAAACTCTGGCTCATTGATTGACATCCCCATTTATATGGATAAAGATTATCCCGCATTAAAAAGGCAATAACTAACAATTTGGATATGGAATGTTTATACATGGGGGATTCTAACCAGATCAGACTCACCTTTAACTAGATAAGGATAAAAGGGTGGTCGAAGATCTGCTGATCATCTTATGTCTACATTCAGAGAACTGCTCAATATAATCTAACTAGAATTAAAGAATTTGGTTTTTACCTAGTCTAATCGACAAGATTGAGTAGAATCCGGGAAAGGACTGGGAAGGTATCGTGGAGAACGAATCTATCTTACTTGAATCCATTCCTACCACTACTTGGAAGGGCTGATCATAGACCTATATTAATGACAACCAAGGATAAGCCCTATACTTTTGAGGATGGATCAACAATAATGGCTTCTGAGTGCAGAATGTATACAATTGATTGAGGAAACTTGGAATGAAACTTCTAGGAATTTAAAAGCTCCTGCCTACTACTACTAGTACTAGTAGCAGTAGCAATACAACAAATGACTAAAGGCCCTACTGAAGATTCAAAAGGCGAAGGAAATGTCAGTACAAAACAAGCACAAAACACGTGAATGGAAAAGGAAGATTGGAAGCTCAGCTTTAAGTCAAGAAGGGTAGGGGAGCCGCTGCACCTACAATCTCGACAGTTTTGGTTAAAAGGTTTTTTCTTTTTTCCACGCATCTATTAAGAAATGCGGAATCCACACTTTCATCAATTTGAAATGCCCAATAGGCCGGGTTTTGGTTCAGCATGAGGAGATAAGGATAGAAGTTATGAAATTATTCTCACACTTATCCATCTTATCAAGCCAAGAGCAAATAGCAGTAGTCCATCAAATATTTAAAAAGTTTTCAGGGAAAAAATTTCTTCAATCTGGTAAGCTATCTATCAACAACAGGGGGGCTACTCAAAGTAAAAAACTAGACGACTAGATGGATTCCAACTGAACATCAACTTCTACTTGGTTGATTAATTCAGGGGCAGTGCTGGAACATAATTAAGGATGATCTCCATCTCCATATGGTAATTGAAGTCAAACAGGAGCAAACCTAGTGCAATTCAATCATTCTTCCTAGCAATGATTCCCAAAAAAGCAAAACCTCACTAGACCGGGGCCCATTGCTATGGGGACTACACTGTATAAGAGAATGACTAAGGTAATTGCCAATATATTGAAAGACAGGCTGGCTCTTTAAAAAAAAAAGGGCGCCCTTATAATCTCATTTTGATAAGAAAATATATTGATAATTATCCCAAGGAGGCTTACTACTCAACTGATAGATCAGATGAGCCATCCATGATCACTAAACTCGCCAAAGCAGCAGCATATGAAAATGTTAATCATGGGTTTCTATATGCTTAAGGAAAATGGGATTTGCAAAGTAGGATACGAAAGTTTATTTATATACAATGGACATCACCTATAATCCATGGACGACCAGTGGAGTTCATAAAAGAAACCAAAGAAAGGTTGGTGATAAAGCTATCCATTCTCTTCATATCTCTACTTACTGACTGGGTGAAGATAAGATTGTAATAATAACAAAGCCAGATAGAGATACTGTTCATTCGAGGCTTCAAAACTATATTTCTTGTTTCCCCGGGGGAAGACTTTTTCTATACTTTGGTCATTTAAAAAAACCCTAGACGACGACGGATACTAAAACAACTGGGATTCAAAGAAGGATTAACAGATGATCTACGGACTTACTTTGCTTGGTCCTAGTTTATAGGCATTAAGACAATCTATAACTAGTTGGAAGGGGTGCAAGGTTTGAAGACGCTCGACCAACGGGAGAGGAACAAAGCTACAGTAAGAAAAAATGCAATCAAAAGAAGCCTGCCTTAGTCTCAAATAGGGCTTTGCCTCAGTGGCAGACAACTCTTATTAAACATGTCTTTTCGGCTTATACCAATCACATGGCTAGCATACTACTGGCATAAATTTGGTTTAGGAAGAAAGTTTTCCCGGTTGTCGAAAGCAGAGTCTACCGAAACTATTGTTGGGGAATAAAGGAGCAAAGAAAGACAATGAAATAAAATCTTTTCATTGGTAGCCCAACCCAAGGAAGACGGGGGATTGGATATACAACCGTTTGGTAGTTACAATAGAGCGTTGAACGACATGAAAATGGCTAGCATAGGATTCAGTTGGATGGAAACAAATACTATTGAAAAAAATAGTAATAAATCGAGGAATTAACTAAAACTACATTTGACTAACTATACTCTCTTTGTCCTCCGCCGGGTGAACCTAATATTAATAACAGCTCTAAAGGAAAGGATGATACACGTCTTGGAGTGAAGGATAGAGCACAAAAAGCTTTTTTTTTCTGGAGATGGAGAAAAAGTAAGAGGGGTGCTTTATCTCTTCCCTCCTGGTGTCCCCATTAGTTGATATATGGAATTGGAAAGGAATTTCAGATCATTCAGATTTAAGGTTCGGGTTCTGGATATGGATGGAATCAAGAGGGAAGAAAGAGTTTGGTTTCAGAGGCTTGATCAGTTGTGTAATCATGGATCATCAACAAATCCCTAAATATTTCTTTATACTGTCGCCACGGAAAAGGTTCAAGTAGGTTGAACTCTTAGATTATCAAGTTTTAGAAAGCCTTTATGAAAATCCATATCCACCTATGTTGTACCCTTCCTTCCAAACCATTCTGGCATCTGTTATTCCAGGTCTCACCCTGTAAAGCAAAGTCAGACAAGGGGGAAAGACATGGAATTGATAGGGAACCGTAGCCAAGTGGCTAAGGCATGAGTCTACTAAACTTCTATTCGTCGGTTCAAATCTGACCAGTTCCTACAACGCCATTCTATCCATCATTTTTTTTACATGGTTAGTGGATAGAACGGGGGTCCTCGGATCAAAGGTTCAAAGTTGAGAATTCTCGAAGTTATATTTTCTTTTTAAAAATTCCAGTTTCATTCATTTATACCTAAAATATCCATGCCGGCGGGTTCTTACCCCTTTCAGTGCATACCTTTTAGCTCTCTCCCCCAAGGTCAATCTATTTTTTAAGGAGTTTTTCCATTCCGAAGTTTACGTATACAGATCAACTTCTCCCAGCTTGGAGAGGTTCATGCTTGATCTCAATGCCCTTATGAGGTAGTGGGTTCTCATGGAGGAAGAGCCACACGAACGAACTTAGATCCAGTTAAAAAACGAAATGGAATACTCTAAGATGCTTCATAGCTCCTTACTCTTTCGAGCCAACTCCATTCCTCTCCCTATCAGTCAAGCATCTTCAAACCTCGCCCCTTTCTAAAATCTTTATATATATAAGGGAAGCTCGAAGAGCTTTCTTCGCTTAGTAAGGTTGCTTGAGCATATTAATATTCTATTAATATCATATCGATCAAGCATTTCCTTTAGTTTGATTGCAGCTCGTGGTTTCAGAATATTCATTGCGCTATGCGGTTGTGCTAAGTCTTCCTTGGCTCTCTTCTCCTTTATAGCTTTTGTTTGAGATGAGCTTTCGACTTTGGCGATTGCACTTTCCATCCCTTACAACATAGGGCTTGCGGAAAGAGTAGTTGAAGAAGTTGAGACGAGAAAGAAAAACAAGTACCGCTTCGCTTTAAAGGATAGGGGGGGAGAAAAACTATCTTCAGTAGTTCGTAGGTGCTTTATTTGATCTAGTAAGGAGAGCTATTGTAAGACTCCCAAGCACTATCCTCAGTTACAGCCCTAGGTCCATATAAAGTAGTCAATCTACCAGCAGCAGAAGCTGCAGATACATGTCCACTTGTTTATCTACTACCATAAGCGAGAGCAGTTGCAGGTATCCAGTGTTGTGAGGGCTTTCATTTTCACGTTAAGGGCAGTTTGTTATAGCACTAGGAATCGGTGCCGTTAGTCTAAGCTAAAACTGGGGGGCTTTGGAATCCATTCCGTATTCCGTACGCTAGGAAGTCGATCCAAACTTTTATCATAGCCTTTGCTTGAACCGAAGAGAGCGATGCAAACAGTTCAGGAGGTCACAGATAAAACCCTTAGCCGGGTTTTATAAGTACTCTCGGTCAATCATATCATTGTGCAATCCCAGATTTTACCTTTGCATAAGATTGCATGTTTTGACCTGTTTATGTGTTATATGAGTTAGAATACGCTACTTCTGTGATGGATATTCCTATTACCTTCTATGTGTGCATTCATGAAATTTTTATAAAAAAAGGCATGGAAAATTTTATCGTCGGTTTTTGTGAATAGTATTTTGAACGCACGTCCTCTAAAATTTTTACACGGGTATTTTAAACATCTTGAAACCTAGTCCTCGGATATTAATAGACCCGTGTCTGATTGAAATGGATTTTAAATCGGATTAAGAAATTTAAAGGTTTTCACACCTTCTTTTGCAAAAACCGAGTTTTTAACTGAGTCGGGTGTAAATGTTTGCATGTAAAACTCCTTGTCAACAAAAGATATGATACCTAAAATAGTCTAAGTGTTAATTGCATGTTGTGAGCAAAATAGTCAAAAATAGAATTAAAAGACTTGAAAATACTAAAAATACTTATTAGTTCAACTTTGACATTTTATTATTTTTGTTGACTAGCCTTATATATGCTTAATATAACAAAAATAACTCATAAAACAAAGCTCAAACACCTTGAAATCTCATACACATGGCCGAAACCTGGTAGGCCATTTTTGCTTGATTTTTGATCAATTTTTCTCATAGGATTTGCAATACAAAGCCAAAACTCTTGAACCAAAGTTGGTTTTTTCCTGTTGGGCACCTATTGCACATCTTTATTCCATCACATAACATCAAAGGTGAGAGAAAAAATCTAGATCTCAAAATGCTATTTTATGTCATTTTAGTATAAATGCATTTTTATCGATGAAATGTTAAAATGTTGATAGATTGTTGCTCATTAGATGCCAAGGATCGTTTATGTGTGTTTATATATGTTTTGACCGGTAGTAGCATGTATTTTTATTTTTCAGGTATTAAAGTTAAGTTATAGCTTCAATGTTGAATAATTGTTGTTGTGGTGGTTGGAATTGATTGTTGATAGCTTCTAAAAATTTGTTAATTGCAGGGTAGTAATGTTGTAATGCTGAATTTTTTATTGGAATGTTGTAGCAAAATCCCGAAACATTCAGCCACGTGTGTTGTCAAAATTAGGGTTGTTGGACTTGTTTTGGATGGCCTTTGGTTGGTTTTCGATGGGTTAAATGTAGATGCATGTGCGGGTGAGTGATAGAAAATGGTTTGGAGGTTATCGGGTTAGTAGATTGTGAGTTATGAAGATTATAAGATTGTGTAGTCTTTTTTTGAAATGTTGAAATGTTGTCTTGAATGTTGGGTAGTGTTTGGGCAGTTGATTTTGGATTGTTGTTGATTGAGATCGGGGTTGAATATTGGTTTAAATGCATGTTGAGTTGGATGGCCTACTTTCGCATCTAACCTAACGCACTGACAACATTCATGGATCTTATGCATCGAGTCTTTCAGCCATACTTGGACTAGTTTGTGGTCGTCTTTATTGATGATATCTTGGTTTATTATAAGACTGAATCGGAGCACGAGCAACATCTACGGCTTGTCCTACAAAAGCTGTTGGAGCATCAATTGTTTGCAAAGTTCACCAAATGTGAATTTTGGCTACAACGGATATCTTTTCTTGGCCATGTGATTACACAGAATGGTATATCAGTAGATCCCACTAAGATTGAAGTGGTGATGTCTTGGAAACGGATGGAGAATGTTTCGAAAAATCGTAGCTTCCTTGGGTTGGCGGGTTATTACCGTAGGTTTGTGAAGGACTTTTCTAAGATTGCAGGGCCAATTTCTAAGTTAACTCAGAAACGAACCAGCTTTACCTGGGATGAGAAATATGAGAGTGGGTTTCAGGAGTTGAAAAAGAGATTGACTACCACTCCAGTACTTGCTCTGCCAAAGGGAACCGATAACATGGTTATTTACAGCGATGCATCCAAGGAGGGGTTGGGTTGTGTACTTATGCAGAATGGTCAAGTTATCGCCTATGCTTCTCGAAAGTTGAAGCTGTATAAGGTTAACTATCCGACTCATGATCTTGAGTAGGCAGCAGTTGTTTTCGCACTGAAAAAGTGGCGTCATTATCTATGGGGCAGTAAGTTCGAGGTTTTCACTGATCATAAAAGTCTAAAATACTTATTCTCACAGAAGGAGTTGAATATGCATCAACGGAGGTGGATGGAACTTCTTGGATATTATAATTGTTCTATCAATTATCTGCCTGGGAAGGCAAATGTTGTAGCAGATGTTCCTAGCCGTAAGGCGAGTATTGCTTGTTTGGCTTTTAAAAAGTGGGAGGTTCTTGAAGAAGTTAGTTATTGGAGACCGGAGTTGACTCAGGTTGGGGTGATGTGTTCACCACTCTGTATTCAACCTTTATTGCTATCTCAAATCAAAGAAGCTCAGCAACTTGATGCAAACTTCAGAAGATCAAAGATCAGATCATGGATGATCAGTCTGACTTCAAGATACATGAGGATGGAATTCTTCAGTTTCGGAATAGGGTTTGTGTTCCCGATGAACCGGAGGAGGCTCATATTTCTAAGTACACCATTCATCCCGGTGGAAACAAGATGTATCGGGATTTGAAACAGCATTACTGGTAGAACAACATGAAAATGGAGGTTGCTCAGTTTGTATCCAGATGTTTGACTTGTCAGCAGGTGAAAGCAGAACATCAACGACCCACAGAGTTACTTCAGCCGTTGGCAGTACCGGAATGGAAGTAGGAACATATTACAATGGACTTCGTCACTGGGTTGCCTAGAACACCGAGAGGTAACGACGCAGTTTGGGTTATTGTAGACCGTTTGTCGAAGAGAACTCATTTTATTCCGATAAGGATGGGAGATGAAGTTGCAAAGTTGACAGATCTTTATTTGGATCAGATTGTTAAACCTCATGGAATTCTATCTAGTATTGTTTCTGATCGAGATCCTCGATTTACTTCTCGATTGTAGGAGAAACTTCAGGAAACTTTAGGTACAAAGTTGAACTTCAGCATCGCGTATCATCCACAGACCGACAGTCAATCTGAGATGACTATTTAGATTTTGGAGGATATGCTCAGGGCTTGTGTTCTGGACTTTGAGAAGAACTGGGAGAAACATCTACCACTTGCCGAGTTTTCCTATAACAATAGTTATCAAGCGACTATTGGAATGGTACCTTATGCAGCTCTCTACGGCTGTAAGCCCCGATCACCTTTGTATTGGGATAAAGTAGGGGAGACGAAGGTTGTTGATTCGACTATTATGCCAGAACTTCTAGAGAAGATTGAGAATGTTCAGTTGATTAGGAAGAGGATGTTGACAACGCATAGTAGATTCAAGAGTTATGCTGATAAGCGCCGTCGGGATTTGGAGTTTGCAGTCGGGGACCAAGTTTTCTTGAAATTGTCTCCTTAAAAGGGGTTTGCTCGTTATGGTAAAGGCGGTAAACTAAGTCCGAGGTTTGCTGGGCCGTTTGAGATTACTGGCAGGGTTGACAAGTTGGCATATCAATTGGCGTTACCGGAGAACTTTTCTAATGTACATGATGTTTTTCATGTATCTACTTTGAGGAAGTATTTTTTGGATCCTTCTCATATTCTTGAACTAGAGCCGTTGCAGCTTCATGAGAATCTGACGTATGATGAGCAGCTGATTCGTATTCTAGATCAGATGGAAAGGGAGTTGAGATCGAAGAAGATCCCGATGGTCAAAGTGTTGTGGAAGCATCACAGGATTGAGGAAGCTACTTGGGAGAGGAGAGATCAGATGCAGTAGCAGTACCCAGATCTGTTCCGTACAACGAGTAAGAATTTTGAGGATGAATTTTCTTTAAGGGGAGGAGAATGTGAACTCCCATATTTCACCTTTGCATAGAATTGCATGTTTTGACCTGTTTATGTGTTATATGAGTTAGAATGCGGTAATTCTATGATTTATATTCCTATTACCTTCTATGTGTGCATTCATGAAATTTTTATCAAAAACGGCATTGAAAATTTTATCGTCGGTTTTTGTGAATAGTATTTTGAATGCATGTCTGCTAAAATTGTTACACAGGTGTTTTAAACATCTTGAAACCTAGTCCTCGGATATTAATAGACCCGTGTCTAATTAAAACGGATTTTAAATCGAATTAGGAGTTTTAAAGGTTTTTACACCTTCTTTTGCAAAAACCAAGTTTTTAACCGAGTCGGGTGTAAATGTTTGCATGTAAAACTCCTTGTCAACTAAAAATATGCTACCTAAAATAGTCTAAGTGTTAATTCCATGTTGTGAGAAAAATAGTCAAAAATAGAATTAAAAGACTAGAAAATACTAAAAATACTATATTAGTTCAACTTTGACTTTTTATTATTTTTGTTGACTAGCCTTATATACGCTTAATATAACAAAAATAACTCATAAAACAAAGCTCAAACACCTTGAAATCTCACACACATGGCCAAAACCTTGTAGGTCATTTCTGCTTGGTTTTTGATCAATTTTTCTCATAGAATTTGCAATACAAAGCCAAAACTCTTGAACCAAAGTTGGTTTTAGCTTGTTGGGCACCTATTGCACATCTTTCTTGCATCACATAACATCAAAGGTGAGAGAAAAAATTCTAGATCTCAAAATGCTATTTTATGTCACTTTAATATAATTGCATTTTTATCCGATGAAAGGTTAAAATAATGTTATATTGTTGCTCAGTAGATGCCAAGGATCGTTTATGTGCGTTTATATAAGTTTTGAATGGTAGTAGCATGTATTTCTATTTTTTGGGTGTTAAAGTTGAGTTATAGCTTCAATGTTGAATAATTGTTGTTGTGGTGGTTGGAATTGATTGATGATAGCTTCTAAAAGTTTGTTAATTGCGGCGTAGTAATGTTGTAATGCCGAATTTTCGATTGGAATGTTGTAGCAAAATCCCGAAAAATTCAGCCATGTGTGTTGTCAAAATTAGGGTTGTTGGACTTGTTTTGGAAGGCCTTTTGTTGGTTCCCGATGGGATAAATGTAGATGCATGTGCGGGTGAGTGATAGGGAGTAGATTGAAGGTTATCGGGTTAGTAGATTGTGAGTTATGAAGATTAGAAGATTGTGTAGTCTTTTCTTGAAATGTTGAAATGTTGTCTTGAATGTTGGGTAGTGTTTGGGTAGTTGATTTTGGATTGTTGTTGATTCAGATCGGGTTGAATATTGGTTTAAATGCATGTTGAGTTGGATGGCCTACTTTGTCATGTAACCTAATTGTTTCATAATTGTATAGTTGTTGATTGTTAAATGTTGTTTATTTGGTTGTTGAAATATGGTTTAATTGATTATTGATTATTAGTTGTTGAATGTGAGAATCGGGCAACCCTCGTTGTTGACTTCTCGAATTGGAATTGTTATTGTTACTATGAGTCAGTAGTCGGGCAACCCTTGTTGTTGACTTCTCGAATTGAGTCTCATTGTTGTGAGCTTTGATAATGTTGTGTCACCTCAGAAGGCATCCTGGGCTGCGGGCACAGTTATCATGGCTAATCCCTATCTAACATGAGCAGAGAGGCCATGGGGTGTGTGTAACACCCCGATCCCTCTCGAGACCGGGAGTTCTATCAATCAATCTAATCACAACCCAAACCAAACCAGGGCATAAATTTTCAGGGAAAACAGACGGAGTCTCCCCTGTTTCTAGGCGAAACGTAAAAACCTGCGACAGCATATAAGTGGACCAATACCATGTCCAAACATTTAACCACCTCAAGGCCATCCGAGCCTTGGTTCTCAACAAGAAAATCACAAGTAAATATACTTTCAAGCTTAGCAATTAAACTACACCAACCTATTTCATAAGCTAGACTATCATACCTTTCTATCCTTTTTCCTTTGTCATTACAATATACATTGAAGTTAAGCTACATTAACTAAATACATAATCTAGTGAAACTTAAATTACATCCCCTTCAACATTAAATACATATAATACATAAAAGCATACAACTTTACAACTTTGACAACTCAAGTCACATAGGCACGCAGGACAACTCTTCAAGCACGGACTTTCACGAAATCACGAACTTTCCAGCTAACAAGGCATTTCCTGAAATGTGGTGGTGAGAAGTGAGTATACACAACACGTATACTCAGTGAGGGCGAGACAGATATCGAATTGGAGAGAAAGAAAGTCGTGCAATGCAAATAAGACAGTTAAGCAATATAACTGATAAATAAGCAATCAAAACAAACAATCAATACAATAAGCAACTACTGAAAGCATTAACACAACCATTCAAAGCTATACCACACTTTGAAGGCTATGGTTCACTCATACGAGCAATGTACCATTACACGAGCGATACATCAATCTCGAGCTTGATGTTGACAACGATGACAATAAGCGCGCATCCACCTTATAACACCAGTTTGGAAAACCCAGGAAGTATCCATCAATTCTACGACCCAAATCTCCCTGGGAGGCAACCCAAGCGAGAAAAGGGAATAGCAGCGGAGCTAGAGCAACCAACACTGGCAACCCGAGGCTACCCAGAGAGGCCCATCACTCACGCGTGAGACACTATGCAATGCAAGACTCGATACAAGGCAATAAACGAGCGATAGCACAACAATACAAACTAGTGACAACAAACGAGATAACAAGCAATCACAATCAATACTAACATTCAACTAACTTTTCAAGCATAACAAGCAATAATAAGCAACAATAACACCAATTAAACAAGTATATCAAGCAACCCTAAGCATTCCATAGGCATAATATCAAGATAACAAGCAAAATCACAAATCGGCCCCAACTATCAAAACACTACCATTTCCAAACAAGCCACGAGTTCTGGAAACCGACTTCGCCAATCCTCCTAGGTCACCATAAGGCACGTCTAAGGACCCCGAAACCCTACTTTACCCTAGAATTCGCGCAAAGCCCCGATTTCCCCCTTTGCTCGTTTGAACTACAACTATACTAACCAAACATCCAACCAACACCATAATCGCACCAAAAGTACTTCCATGGCCTCCCGAAACAATGCCATCACGCAAAACGAGAAAATGCTAAACTCGACCTAAACGACCCCGACTTTCACTAAGCCGTTTTTCTCCGTTTTTCCATTACACATTCCAATTAAACCACACATTTAGGCATTCTATCATACCTAGCACATTTCTACATCAACAAACAGCATAACAATGCAACTTTATCATTTCAAGGGTTTACTATTCATGTTTTACTATTCAACTAACAAATTATATTTCAATTTCAATATTCAACCGCAGAAAATGTTAAAAAGCTATAAATACATGTTCTACGATTTCTAGAGAATATTCTATAAGCCTCAAAACGATCAAAATAACATTCTATGGATAAAACTCAAAAATTAAAGTTAAAGCATAAAACTTTCAAATGCGCAAATAAACATGAAACCCTCACCTTAGACGCTCCTAGACGCTAGGAAAACCTCATAGGATGCCTCGGAAACCACCTCGTGCAAGCTCACGTGAAGAATCGAAGAATTGAAATTGAATTTTTCTTTTTTTCTTCTACCTCATTTTCAGCCCTAGCTGGTTCTATTTTCAGCTTGTTTTCTTTTTTTATTTTGAGCTATTTTAGGCTATTAAATGAGGCACAAGGTCAAAATGGTCAATCCCCTTGGTCAAACCACTTAAAAATTGGTCAAACTAGCCTATTTCATGCATTTTTAGACCAAAACAACTAAGGAAACATCAATTCTAGCTAACAACAATTAAATTATAAAATTTAAGGCACTAAAATACTAGTTTCACTATTTGCTGAGGACTCGAATTCATTTCCTAACTATCTCTCTCGATATGCAATGCACGTTGCGACAACAAAGAAGTAACAATTAATTCCCAAAGAATATAAGAAATATATCATTTTTGGAAAGCATCATAGTTTAAAATTTACTCCGGCTCAGAGTTACTTTCATAATTTATTTGAAAACCGAGTGATTTTAATGCAAGACAACCAAATCCGATTATTAAAATAACCAAAACAATCAAGGTAATCAATATTCATCTAAATTAATTAATTTAACCATTTCTAGAACATTTTAAAGAATTAGGAAGTCAATATTAAGATACTAATGAAAGTTAATATAACACGTAGTCAAATACAATTAAACACTAACATTTAAGATAACACTTAATTAATCACAAGAAAAGGATTTCAATTACTATAATTATTAGAAATAGGTAATAATCTTTTAATTATTCAATACACAACTACTAAATGCTTCCAAGAGAAATATTAAAATAGTACAAATTGGTTGATTTAACTAATTAAACATTTAATCAAATGCAGTCAAGTGCTATTAAATGCATGCTGGGTTCGGGTTATCACATCCTTCCCCCCTTAAATCAATTGCGTCCTCGCAATTCTTCTTCCAATAGAACTCTGCATCATCTGAAATCCAAATCTGACTAATCTTCATTAGCTACTGAACAAGTATTTCATCAAGATGACCAATAGGAAAGTTCAAGTAGAAATGCTAAACGGTAACGCCAAATAAAGGCTCAAAGGTAGATACCGTACAAGAATCCCGTTGACACGAATACCGAAGAAGAATAAATTCCAACCAGAAACGCCGAGATAATACCAATAAAGACTGTAGCAAAGATACTGTAGATATCATTAATACCACACAATAACGACAAGAAGAATACCTCACGCACGAATCTCCAATAGAAGTCTAACTATTACTGCCCGAGAATTCCCAAGCAAGAAGCCAAATAAAAGCTCAAACAAAGGTTCCATCTAGAGGTCCAAAGAATTACTCTGCTGGTCATGAATTTCATAGAAGAATTCCCTGTTAAGAGTGCTGGAGAAAATACCAAGAACCCAATCAAGTATATTTCCAAAGTTCCAAAGAAGCCTTCCAAATAATAACCCCATGGAACAACCAATTAGATTCCGAGTATTGCTATCAAATGCTGAGAGGAATAACAAAGGAAATAGTAGAGAAAATATAATGTGCCTAATAAGACAACCAAGTTGAATAACAACATAGTTTCCCAGATGGATGAAAACTTCAAGGATAAACACCGTACTGGTAAACAATATACCGAAACCAAACTCTGAGGCCTCTTCACTATTTGCCAAATGAGAACTTCATACAATCTTGCCAATAAGGAAAATACCAATAGAACGGCTAATAAGAATTTTAAAGAATACCATAAGTAGTATTATACAATAAGTCTGATAGGAACTCCAAATACCAAACCTACTGAGGAACACTGAAGAAGATATCCGAAACAATGCTCTAATAAGAAAGTAGCCAAGTGTGCCTAATAAGTAAATATTAAATAATTGGCCACAGAGAATTCCAGAAAATACCATTGAAGAATTTCCAATCAGGGATGCCAGTTTCACACCAATAAAGACCGAGACACATATACCCTAGATAATACTGTGCAGTAAGGCCGATTGAAATCCCAATAGCCAAATCCACCGAGAAATGCCAACAGAAGTCTCCAAAGAATACCCATTGAGAAAACCAAAGAATGCTCTAGAGAACAACTAAATAGAACCCCCAAAGATGACTACTCTTTCACAACTGCTAAGCACAGAGGAGGACCCTAGAGTTTCGCCAATAACCGAGCTCCAAAGGCAAACACCAACTCCCAAATAAAGGCTAATTAAATGCCATTCATTTCCTGCCAATCCATACACCTTGAGAAGCCAGCTGTGAACCACTTTCTTCAGGGGAGGAAGAGGACTTACTTACCATTTCCATAAGACATGTATGAATGCCAATATATCACAGTTATACACATGCCTTAAACTATTATGCAAGCAAGTTTATAAAACAGTTTATTCAACAAAGTCACTCAATCAAGACAATCAAGTCAAGCACAACATAATCAATTCAAATCACAGCATAGCTAATTCAAGATATTCTATACACACATTACAAGTAATACTTCAAGCAAATAACAATTCACGAGGTCGATTCGATTCACGATGCCAATTCAATAGGTCAATTCAATGCACAACTAGACTCTTCACTTTACTTAACACACATTTAACACATAACACATAACTATATCACATAGGAGCACACATTCAGGTCAAGACACACAATCTCACATACAAGCATACACTTTCAAGTCACGCTTAACAAGCACACATTCAAGGATCACTACCCACCAGACCGAGGACCCTGTCCTGGCTTATGAGCTAGACAAGCTCTGATACCACCTGTAACACCCCAATCCCTCTCGAGACCGGGTGTTCTATCAATCAATCTAATCACAACCCAAACCAAACCCGGGCATAAATTTTCAGGGAAAACGGACGGAGTCTCCCCTGTTTCTAGGCGAAATGTAAAAACCTACGACAGCATATAAGTGGACCAATACCATGTCCAAACATTTAACCACCTCAAGGCCATCCGAGCCTTGGTTCTCAACAAGAAAATCACAAGTAAATATACATTCAAGCTAAGCAATTAAACTACACCAACCTATTTCATAAGCTAGACTATCATACATTTCTATCTCTTTTCCTTTGTCATTACAATATACATTGAAGTTAAGCTACATTAACTAAATACATAATCTAGTGAAACTTAAATTACATCCCCTTTAACATTAAATACATATAATACATAAAAGCATACAACTTTACAACTTTGACAACTCAAGTCACATAGGCACGCAGGACAACTCTTCAAGCACGGACTTTCCAGAAATCACGAACTTTCCAGCTAACATGGCATTTCCTGAAATGTGGTGGTGAGGAGTGAGTATACACAACACGTATACTCAGTGAGGGCGAGACAGATATCGAATTGGAGAGAAAGAAAGTCGTGCAATGCAAATAAGACAGTTAAGCAATATAACTGATAAATAAGCAATTAAAACAAACAATCAATACAATAAGCAATTACTGAAAGCATTAACACAACCATTCAAAGCTATACCACACTTTGAAGGCTATGGTTCACTCATACGAGCAATGTACCATTACACGAGCGATACATCAATCTCGACCTTGATGTTGACAAGGATGACAATAAGCGCGCATCCACCTTATAACACCAGTTTGGAATACCCCGGAAGTATCCATCAATTGTACGACCCAAATCGCCCTGGGAGGCAACCCAAACGAGAAAAGGGAATAGCAGCGGAGCTAGAGCAACCAACACTGGCAACCCGAGGCTACCCAAAGAGGCCCATCACTCACGCGCGAGACACTATGCAATGCAAGACTCGATACAAGGCAATAAACGAGCGATAGCACAACAATACAAACTAGTGACAACAAACGAGATAACAAGTAATCACAATCAATACTAACATTCAACTAACTTTTCAAGCATAACAAGCAATAATAAGCAACAATAACACCAATTAAACAAGTATATCAAGCAACCCTAAGCATTCCATAGGCATAATATCAAGATAACAAGCAAAATCACAAATCGGCCCCAACTATCAAAACACTACCATTTCCAAACGAGCCACGAGTTCTGGAAACTGACTTCGCCAATCCTCCTAGGTCACCATAAGGCATGTCTAAGGACCCCGAAACCCTACTTTACCCTAGAATTCGCGCAAAGCCCCGATTTTTCCCTTTGCTCGTTTGAACTACAACTATACTAACCAAACATCCAACCAACGCCATAATTACCCCAAAAGTGCTTCCATGGCCTCCCAAAACAATGCCATCACGCAAAAAGAGAAAACGCTAAACTCGACCTAAATGACCCCGACTTTTACTAAGCCATTTTTCTCCGTTTTTCCATTACACATTCCAATTAAACCACACATTTAGGCATTGTAGCATACCTAGCACATTTCTACATCAACAGACAGCATAACAGCGCAACTTTATCGTTTCAAGGGTTTACTATTCATGTTTTACTATTCAACTAACAAATTATATTTCAATTTCAATATTCAACTGCAGAAAATGTTAAAAAGATATAAGTACATGTTCTACGATTGCTAGAGAATATTCTATAAGCCTCAAAACGATCAAAATAACATTCTACGGATAAAACTCAAAAATTAAAGTTAAAGCATAAAACTTTCAAATGCGCAAATAAACATGAAACCCTCACCTTAGACATTCCTAGACGCTAGGAAAACCTCGTAGGATGCCTCGGAAACCACCCCGTGCAAGCTCACGCGAAGAATCGAAGAATTGAAGTTGAATTTTTCTTTTTTTCTTCTCCCTCATTTTCGGGCCTAGCTGGTTCTGTTTTTAGCTTGTTTTCTTTTTTTATTTTGAGCTATTTTAGGCTATTAAATGAGGCACAAGGTCAAAATGATCAATCCCCTTGGTCAAACCACTTAAAAATTGGTCAAACTAACCTATTTCATGCATTTTTAGACTAAAAAAACTAAGGAAACATCAATTCTAGCTAACAACAATTAAATTATAAAATTTAAGGCACTAAAATACTAGTTTCACTATTTGCTGAGGACTCGAATTCATTTCCTAACTATCTCTCTCGATATGCAATGCACGTTGTGACAACAAAGAAGTAACAATTAATTCCCAAAGCATCTAAGAAATATATCATTTTTGGAAAGCATCATAGTTTAAAATTTACTCCAGCTCGGAGTTACTTTCATCATTTATTTGAAAACTGAGTGATTTTAATGCAAGACAACCAAAACCGATTATTAAAATAACCAAAACAATCAAGGTAATCAATATTCATCTAAATTAATTAATTTAACCATTTCTAGAACATTTTAAAGAATTAGGAAGTCAATATTAAGATACAAATGAAAGTTAATATAACACGTAGTCAAATACAATTAAACACTGGCATTTAAGATAACACTTAATTAATCACAAGAAAAGAATTTCAATTACTATAATTATTAGAAATAGGTAATAATCTTTTAATTATTCAATACACAACTACTAAATGCTTCCAAGAGAAATATTAAAATAGTGCAAATTAGTTGATTTAACTAATTAAACATTTAATCAAATGCAGTCAAGTGCTATTAAATGCATGCTGGGTTCGGGTTATCACAGTGTGGGTCTAGGTCAGGGTACCTCAGGGTTGTGTCATTGGGTTGGAGGAGTTGGTGAGCATTAAAAATGGTGTATGGAGCCTCATCAACAAGTGTATCGTATCCTTATTGTGTGTTTACTATTATTGTTATTGTTGCACTTATAATGTTATTCATGTTCATTGTGGGTTTACTGCTCAAGGGATGATTTCCAAGGAGTATAGTAAATACTTTTAAGAGATCTATCGAATCCTCACTGGGCTTTATTTATATAAGCTCACTCTCATTCGTTATCTGCATTCAGGTGTTACAGAATAGGATTACGGGTACGTGCCTCAGGAAGTTGAGAATGTGCCTTATGTGGACGAGTCCTATGTGCCAGAGTCTTGTCCATGATATTTGAGATGTTGTTCTCTTTTGTTATCTTGTATGTTAAAACTAATTAAGTTTGTATTTACTTAGAAGTTTATGATGTATAAGATGTTTTAAAGATAGTGGTTTACATGTTGCTAGCTTAGTAGTCTTGTTTTTGGAACATTATTAGATTGCTAGATTGGTTATAGTCTATTTTGGAAATGTATGATATAGCCTATGGATTGATGTTGGAATGGAGGCGTACAACTTATAAATGAACTGTTGTATGGTTGCTGAATATATATGGAAGTGGTTATGTTGTTTATTGTTGAATTGGTTGTGGAGTTGCTGTTGATTTTGATGTTGGTTGTATGAGCTACAAAAGAGATTGGTTTAGAGCCTCGGTGTCTAAGTTACTATTGTTATACTACAGAAATTCCGTTGTGTCCTGACTGATTATAGGTGGGGTCGAGTTGGGGTGTGACAATCATTCTCCAGACTGGGTGGGTGTGGGCACGTTTATTGGAGCAGTTGGGAAGAACACTGAACGATTTCTTTTTTCAATCCTTAGAAAAATGAGCTTGGTCAGCCATGTTCCCTATGTACCCTCTTGTTATTCCCATGATTCCCCGTTGCACCTATTCTCTGTTAGAGATATGCCCTAATTCTATATAGTTAGATGACCTATATAGGGCATTTTGATGTAAATCTGAATGGCATGTTAATTGGATGTTCATATTCTCCGTTCAATTATATGAATATCTCCCTAAAGTTTTTCTGAGAAAAAGTATATTCTTCAAGTGTTGAGAATATGACTGCATATTTCTTTGACATGATAAACATTCAAAAGTATTCATAGTCCTTAGATTATTCGACCAGGACTAGAATAATCAAGTACGGACTATCATATGTAGTTACATTTGATTAACATAGAGATGTTAATGATAGATGGTAGCGAGCGTTGAGCTACAACAGCATAGGGATGCGATTAACTGACATATAAATGATTGTTGGTTGAACGGATCATTGAATGTGATCGGACTGACGAAACTACATGACTTTGGATTAATAGTTTGTCATTCGTTACAAACTGTGCAAATTAATCCTTTGACTTGAGAAATTACGGTTGCCGGCTATATTAGGGGCTAAATCTTGCGTTTGGACAATGCTCGCCTTCTTTGAGGCAGAGATACGGCCTCTTGCAGTTTAGTCTTCTGATATGAGTCCGACAGGTAATTGTCAAGATAGGATCTGTTAACCTCCGACAGTAAGGCGATTTTCTATGCGATCTAGTATCGATCGTCTGAAATGAGAAATCCTCAGCCGGGGTAGTTGAACGATGCAAAGGTGTTTTTCCATAGATGTCATCTTTCATTCCACCGAATTAGATCTATGCATATAATCGTATAGCGGACTTAATCATTTCATGGTCCCCACAACGATCGGGACATTTTAACAGAAGGATCAGACTACATGTTAATTTGCGACTATAAATAGGTTCGTTGGAATTTGACTTCTTTACTGTACATATTGCCATGATACGTTCGTTGCTAGCGCGTCACTCATGAACATGAAGGTATTCCAGAAAATGACGGAGACATTTTCAGAATCAATCCTTTATTGCTGTACGGTCATGAACTTAGAAAGTCACACACTTAGGGTATCATTAATAAAGCAAATTCTGAGCTTGGTATTGAGTTGGAAACACGTTAAAGTGTTAACGGTGTGATTTTGGACATTACCGGTAAAGTGGGCCAAAATTGTAATTTTCAAAAGTTTTGGGATCAAAGTATAAATACTGAAAAGTATTGGGTCAATAGTGTAAATAGATTGAGTGGTCAATAAAAAAATTAATTATTCTGAAAGGGTTTAGAAATAATTAATGATTGTCTTCACTAGAAGACAAAAGAAAAGTTGCACAAAAAGACAAAACACAAAAGGACAAAAGGCAACTTGCACTAAAAGACAAACAACAAGTTACAAGTAAAATTTGTCCAAATTGCCCTCCTTTAGCCGGCCATGCATAGGATTAGGACACTTGGCTTCTGGATTTGCTTAGATCATGATACTTGGCATTTGATGAGCATGTTCATGCATCTATAAATAGAAGACAAGTTCTTCATTCATGTTTGCACCTTATGGCCGAAATTCTCTCTCTTTAGAAGCATATTGTTCTCTCTTTTCTCTTGTTGTTTTCGGCCAAGTCTAATAGAGATAGGAAACTTTTGCTTCTAGGTTTTAAACTCTTAATTTACTAAACTCTTGGACTTAACTAGGCTAGCACTATAATTAGTTAAGTTGTCCTTTGCTTTTGGATACCCGTGGACCGACTAGGACCTTTTCACATGCGAAGGAGCGTTGCCCGAGTCAAGATCTTCTTCAAGTGTCTACATTCAGGTTCTCCATGCGAGGTATTTCGTTTTTAAATACATTTGTATATAGTTGTATATACTTTCTTGTATTTTCTTTTAATGTACTTTTTACGGATTTACTCCTGAGTTTATGTAAATAGAAACTTGTTTACATGCAAATTTTAATTGTTTTTATTTCTGCTGCGCTTGCATATTTTTGTTATTTACATATCTCGAGATGATCCCGTTGCGCTCCTGCTTATGAAGCTGACGCCTTTATAGCGCCTTCAAGTGGTATCAAAGCCACGGTTTTGAAAGTCCGTAATATGTACATTAGATCTAATCTTTTAATGTTTATTGACATGTTTATGCAAAAGATATGAGTTGATTCCATCACACATGGAAAGATCGACTTTGATTGTAGCGAGCCAGAAGTTTTCTATGATCGGGCCTGATGATCCCTTTATATGGAGATCTCGATTTACGTGTCATATCAAGACTATATGGCTTGTGAACTCGGTTGGTCTTGGAATGCTTGGTTGATGTTAGAGTCAATTCTCTTTCAAGCATAGTGTCAAAACACTAATAGAAGATTAGATGGACTTTGTTTATCTTTTGTATATGATGCGTTAAGATGTTTATTGATTATTTTCATTTAGCTTTGATTATCTATGTGATAAGTTTAATCTAGCTACATGATGCATAAATGGTGAACTTGATCATGGACTTAGTGAATACCCGGTTTGTAATTGAGACATAAGTCTCATTTTATTTTTCTTGCTTTCGAGAGAACTTTGTAGTGAGGACTATTTGTAAATTCTCAAGAAGAAATGCAAAGAGGCAACCGGATGAATCCAAAGGAGTTGGAGATCTTGAAGACATAGTGATGTGTTTTAAGATAGTTTTTGTAACCCCCCGATCCCTCACGAGACCGGAGGCTCTAATGACCATGCTATTCTCAACCCAATACCAGACCCGGTCACAAAATTTTAGGGAAAAAACGGACAGAGTTTCCCCTGTACTATGGACATTCTGAAAACCTGTAAATTCTCAAATAAGGTAACTACAAGGTAAACAAACTTTTCATGGTAAAATATTTAAAGATTCAAGGCCATCCGAGCCTTGAAGCAAACAACAGTTCCAAAACCACACAAGCGTGCAAGTAACTTGTTTATAATATAGTCTAATAACCATGCCATTCTAGGATAACATTAAAACATACTTAGAGATAAAACATTCTACACTAAGCCATTCACTCCCAAGCATGCAAAGCAACTAGAAATAGAAATATAAGTTATTACAAGCCATAGAATTACCACTGCTACTACATTATCAGACTTCCAGCTTACATATTACTCAAATACATACATGAGCTTTAAGGCCCCAAAATAGATTATACATAGAACAACAAATTCTTCACATAGCAACCAGAAAGCACATCCGCCTCAGACAAATATCACACAGCAGTTAAGGCAACTCCACCAACTGTGCCACCTGAAACATGTTAGCGAGGTATGAGCAACCACTGTTGCCCAGTGAGGGATATAGTCCCGGGGCGTGCAATGCAACAGATAATACAGTTATGCAACAGTATCACTTAGACAATTTAAGAAACAATGATAACTTAAGTAACCACACATTTAAAAGGATACATTTCAACAATCCCCTATACACCAATCTTCACTGGTCTTCAATCACGATCCACGAACCACGAGCACGATCACGATAAGCCGGCATAACCCCAATCACTCCAGTGGGTGTACTCCGGATGTACCCCGATAATCCTACGACCCAACATCCCCTGGCAATCTCCGGACCAGGCGAATGAGGGAATAGGGCACGGAGTTTGAATATCCACTGGCAAGCCCTCTGCCGCCCAGCCGATATTCAACACATCCGCCCCTGACACTATGGTTGCGCAACCACTATGCAATGCACTTAACGATGGCAAGTTAATAGCAATAATATAAGCATTAACACATATGAGGATCAACAAAGTAGGTTGACCTCGTTACAATTAGGATAGAAGCAAATATAGAAGTTAATAAGCAGTTTACAAATGAACATATACCAAATAAGCATAGAATCATACCAAAAGCTCCAAATAAATTTAAAATCACATATAAACACTCAAGAAGTCCTGACATGGGTTTAGAAGTGTGAGACAACTTAAATTGCACCTAAATCCCTTTGTTTTTCGAACTATTTCTCTTCCAAACCAAAGTTAATTATTTCATTTTCAAAGGAAACTCTCCCAACCTTCTAACTAACCCCCAAGGTACCCTCTCAACCCTCTAACTCATTCAAATGCCCGCGTTTACCCCGAAAACCCCAATTTCCCTCTTTTGGCTTTAAACCACACCTACATTGTCCGGGCTTCAAACAAGGGATATCAAGACATCTATAGCACCTAGATAGCCTAAGGATACTATAATTGAAGCCCGAATCCACCCGGATTCGCATTAACCTCGAAAGCCCCAAATTAAAGTCGGCTATTTTCCATTTTTAAGCGATTTAAGGCAATGCAAGTGCACGGGGCTATTAGGTTATCTTCACTAGAACCTAAGGCATCTATTAGAAGCATTAAATCAAGCTAATTCGAGCAATTACACAAAACCCTAGAATTTCCGTCACTATTCACCCTAACGAACTAACTATCGATTTCTACCGTTTAATTCATGAAACAATAGCATGAAAGTGGTCTCTACTACGTATACACAACATATATAAGCTTATTTGGGCCTTGCAATAGCATTAAACATCATTTCTAACAAATTAAGAAAATAGCAACTATTTTGAAATACGAAAATAAGCAATGAAATCCCTCACCAATACGCGTAGGAGCACCTAGGAACCTTGCACACACCCTAATCCACTAGCTCAAGGGTTGGGGAGGCTTGGATTGAAGGATTGAAGAGCAAAATTTCTCCCAAATGCACAAGGAAGGCTGTCGGGTTCTGCACAGTGTTTTTTCAGCTTTTATTTTTTTTTTCTTTGCTAAGTTATGAGCTAAAGTTGATATATAAGGAATATGGTTGGGTGGGGTCAATTTTGGGTGTTTAAGTGGCTTCTAAAATGCGCGTTGAAAGCTTAGAAACGAGCCTAAGGTGATACATGTGTGCTAGATAATTAAATCTTTAAGTTAGTTACGTAACACTATTCATTGAACTACTAAAATCATTTTCTAAACGAGTGCTCCTATCGTTCCTAGCTCAATTGCACAATTTTCACATTCCTTTAACAATTAATATGATTTAAAAAAATGCTAATTCACTAATATAATGCAGTTTAAAAATTGAATGAATAGTGACCAAGAAAGACAACAGGTAAAGCACATAATTTAATGCACAATTAATGGATGCAACATTTAAAAATGTGTACGGTAGAATCTCGGGCGTCACATCCTCTCCCCCTTAAACAAATTGCGTCCACGCAATTCTTCTTCACAAGGGAACTCCACAACAACTGAAAACCAACTCCGATTACTCGTCATCAATTGCTAAGCAAGAATACCATATACGAACTCTCGTGGGAGCTCATTAAGAAATCCCAGTAGTATTGCCTGCGAACCTCACGTAATAAGGCCAAATAAAGGCTCCAATAGAGATGCTACTTCGAAATCCAAATAGGAATCCCGCTGGCACGAATACCATAGAAGAATAGAATCCCAACTAACAGTGGCGAGAAAATACCAATAAGAATTTAGAGTACAAATACCGAAGATAATTCCATATAATAAGGCTGATTAGAATCCCAAACTAAGTCTTCCGAGTAATGCCAGCAAGAAAATACTAGAAGAATACCCAATAAGAAAACCGAGAGAACGGTCATATAGAAATCCCAAAGGAAGCCATTCATTTCTGACTACTAAGCGTAGAAGAATGCCTTGGAAGAAATCCCAATAACTGAGCTCCGCTTACAACATTCTCATTCCCGCTAATCCACACAACTTGGAGGGCTTGTTGCTAATCACTTCTCTTCAGGGGGAGGAAGAAGTCTTTCTTACCATTTCAACGGGACATGTATGAATGCCAAGATATCACATTTACACATATATGTTTTAAACTATTATGCAAACATGTTTATATAAGAGTTTATGAAACAGTGTAATCATCAAAGTCATTCAAGCACAACAATCAAGTCCATTATAACACAACTCAATCAAAGACATTCAAATACAGACATTACAAGCAACAGTTCAAGCAATTAATAATTCACGAAGTCAATTTGATGCATAACTAGCCACTTTACTTCACTTAGCACACATTTAGCACGTAACACATAATTATATCACATAGGTGCACACATTCAATACAAGACACACAATCAAACATGCAGGCATACACTTTTAAGACACACACTTAATCAAGCACACACGCAAGGGTTACTACCCGACAGGCCGAGGACCCTGTCCCGGCTTAGAGCTAACTAAGCTCTGATACCACCTGTAACGCCCCGATCCCTCACGAGACCGGAGGCTCTAATGACCATGCTATTCTCAACCCAATACCAGACCCGGTCACAAAATTTTAGGGAAAAACGGACAGAGTTTCCCCTGTACTATGGACATTCTGAAAACCTGTAAATTCTCAAATAAGGTAACTACAAGGTAAACAAACTTTTCATGGTAAAATATTTAAAGATTCAAGGCCATCCGAGCCTTGAAGCAAACAACAGTTCCAAAACCACACAAGCGTGCAAGTAACTTGTTTATAATATAGTCTAATAACCATGCCATTCTAGGATAACATTAAAACATACTTAGAGATAAAACATTCTACACTAAGCCATTCACTCCCAAGCATGCAAAGCAACTAGAAATAGAAATATAAGTTATTACAAGCCATAGAATTACCACTGCTACTACATTATCAGACTTCCAGCTTACATATTACTCAAATACATACATGAGCTTTAAGGCCCCAAAATAGATTATACATAGAACAACAAATTCTTCACATAGCAACCAGAAAGCACATCCGCCTCAGACAAATATCACACAGCAGTTAAGGCAACTCCACCAACTGTGCCACCTGAAACATGTTAGCGAGGTATGAGCAACCACTGTTGCCCAGTGAGGGATATAGTCCCGGGGCGTGCAATGCAACAGATAATACAGTTATGCAACAGTATCACTTAGACAATTTAAGAAACAATGATAACTTAAGTAACCACACATTTAAAAGGATACATTTCAACAATCCCCTATACACCAATCTTCACTGGTCTTCAATCACGATCCACGAACCACGAGCACGATCACGATAAGCCGGCATAACCCCAATCACTCCAGTGGGTGTACTCCGGATGTACCCCGATAATCCTACGACCCAACATCCCCTGGCAATCTCCGGACCAGGCGAATGAGGGAATAGGGCACGGAGTTTGAATATCCACTGGCAAGCCCTCTGCCGCCCAGCCGATATTCAATACATCCGCCCCTGACACTATGGTTGCGCAACCACTATGCAATGCACTTAACGATGGCAAGTTAATAGCAATAATATAAGCATTAACACATATGAGGATCAACAAAGTAGGTTGACCTCGTTACAATTAGGATAGAAGCAAATATAGAAGTTAATAAGCAGTTTACAAATGAACATATACCAAATAAGCATAGAATCATACCAAAAGCTCCAATTAAATTTAAAATCACATATAAACACTCAAGAAGTCCTGACATGGGTTTAGAAGTGTGAGACAACTTAAATTGCACCTAAACCCCTTTGTTTTTCGAACTATTTCTCTTCCAAACCAAAGTTAATTATTTCATTTTCAAAGGAAACTCACCCAACCTTCTAACTAACCCCCAAGGTACCCTCTCAACCCTCTAACTCATTCAAATGCCCGCGTTTACCCCGAAAACCCCAATTTCCCTCTTTTGGCTTTAAACCACACCTACATTGTCCGGGCTTCAAACAAGGGATATCAAGACATCTATAGCACCTAGATAGCCTAAGGATACTAGAATTGAAGCCCGAATCCACCCAGATTCGCATTAACCCCGAAAGCCCCAAATTAAAGTCGGCTATTTTCCATTTTTAAGCGATTTAAGGCAATGCAAGTGCACGGGGCTATTAGGTTATCTTCACTAGCACCTAAGGCATCTATTAGAAGCATTAAATCAAGCTAATTCGAGCAATTACACAAAACCCTAGAATTTTCGTCACTATTCACCCCAACGAACTAACTATCGATTTCTACCATTTAATTCATGAAACAATAGCATGAAAGTGGTCTCTACTACGTATACACAACATATATAAGCTTATTTGGGCCTTGCAATAGCATTAAACATCATTTCTAACAAATCAAAAAAATAGCAACTATTTTGAAATACGAAAATAAGCCATGAAATCCCTCACCAATACGCGTAGGAGCACCTAGGAACCTTGCACACACCCTAATACACTAGCTCAAGGGTTGGGAAGGCTTGGATTGAAGGATTGAAGAGCAAAATTTCTACCAAATGCACAAGGAAGGCTGTCGGGTTCTGCACAGTGTTTTTTCAGCTTTTTTTTTTTCTTTGCTAAGTTATGAGCTAAAGTTGATATATAAGGCATATGGTTGGGTGGGGTCAAGTTTGGGTGTTTAAGTGGCTTCTAAAATGAGCGTTGAAAGCTTAGAAACGAGCCTAAGGTGATACATGTGTGCTAGATAATTAAATCTTTAAGTTAGTTACGTAACACTATTCATTGAACTACTAAAATCATTTTCTAAACGAGTGCTCCTATCGTTCCTAGCTCAATTGCACAATTTTCACATTCCTTTAACAATTAATATGATTTAATAAAAATGCTAATTCACTAATATAATGCAGTTTAAAAATTGAATGAATAGTGACCAAGAAAGACAACAGGTAAAGCACATAATTTAATGCACAATTAATGGATGCAACATTTAAAAATGTGTACGGTAGAATCTCGGGCGTCACAGTTTTTCTTTTTTATTCCAAAGTCCATGATCCACCATTTATACTTGTTGCATGCATTATATACTATATGATTGTTAATGTATGCATGATGAGATCTATTACAAAACTCCCAAATGTGCAAATCAATATTAGATCTGTTGTCCTCCGCCATCCTAGGACTTAATGAACCCAAAGCGATCATGTTCGGTCTTGCCCAAAGGTAGAGGGACATGATTCGTACTAAGTTTAATTAAGTTGCTAGTATAACATAGTGATGTGGTTGTCTGCCAAAATCTAATGGCCAACATAGCCACAAAGGCTTGAGGCTATTGATTCAATTTGTGGGATAACTGTGAGATGGCGGGTCGGGTCTAACTGAATTACTTAATCAACATAGCCACAAAGGTTTGAGACCAAAGTAATTTAGGGACTGATATGACCATAACCTATTTTGTTGAATAGACAACAAAAAGTTGTTGACTCTTGATATTTCTATCCCAACATAGCCATAAAGGTTTGAGGGATGTAAATTATTGTGAGAATTTGGTCACCCACTACAGGATTCTAACGGATTCGCGTTTCTCATTTTGGGAGTATTAGATTCGATAAAGTTAGTGGGAGTTACTATTTTTGTAAAGACCATACTTAAGTAGTTATGCATTTTTACATCAACTAGCAGTCTTACTTTCTATACTACTTATTTATGCTGTACTTTTATATTGGCTTCTATTTTAAATCCCATTGCCTGCATCCTTGATAAAAATGCTTTAACCGGACCAAACTTTCCCGATTGGTTTCGCAATCATAAAATTGTTTTGGGATTGGAAAAGATTGAATATGTTTTGGATAAGGCCTCTCCTGCTACCCTTCCTGAAACTACAACTAAAGAAGAGAAAGAAACATATCAGCTCTAGGTAGAACATGACTTGAGAGCAAAGGCTTACATTCTTGCTTCAATGTCAAATGAACTGCAAAAGCAGCATGAGAATATGTCTGATGCTGCTAGCATGATTCTGAACTTGAAAGAGCTGTATGGTGAGCAAAATGATGTTGCCAGATATGAACTGTCAAAGCAGTTGTTCAGAGCTAGATTGGAATAAGGTGGTGATGTCAACAAGCATGTTCTCAGGATGATTAATCTGATTACTCAACTTGAGATGCATGAGTTTGATAAGGACTGTAAGCTGCACACAGATCTTATTCTGCAGTCCCTCCCACTTTCCTTCAATCAGTTCATAGTGAATTTTCAAATGAACAAGCTCTCTGATTTTCTGCCTGAGTTGGCCAATATGCTGATCACTACGCAGTCACAGTTCAAAGGAAAGGGTGAGGAGACTGTCCTCGTTGTTACCTCTTCTTCTGGGTTTAGGTGTGATACCCCGAACCCGACATGCATTGAATAGCATTTGACTGCATTTAATTAAGTGTTTAATTAGTTAAATCATCCATTACGCACTATTTTCATGTTTCTTTTAAAAGTATTCAACTAATACTTGGATTAATTATTTTAAATAAGTATTAACTATGTTATTATATTTAATACTCGGTTTCATTTCCTTGTATTTAACTAATTGATTATTTTACTTAACCTATTTATTTAAATTATTATTTTGATATTTCTTTTAAAAATATTCAAATAATTTTTATATTGATTAATTAAAAGATTATTACCTATTTTTATTGTTTATAGTAATTAGATTTATTTTATTGTGTTTAATTAAGTGTCATCTTAAATGTTAGTATTTAATTGCGTTTGACTACGTGCTATATTAACTTGTTCATTCGTATCTTAGCATTAATTTCATAATTCTTGGAAATATTTTAGAAATAGTTAAATTATTTATTTTTAAATGAATATTGATTATTCTGATTGTTTTGACTATTTTAATAATCGGTTTTATTTTCTTGCATTTAATTACTCGGTTTTCAATTAAATGAGAAAAGTAACTCCGAGCCGGAGTGAATTTTAAACTAAATTACTTTTCAAAAATTATATTTTTAAGAAAATTGTTTATCATTCTAATAGTGATCGTTTATTGATCGTTTGATCGTAGCGTTTCGAAAATGAAAGTTAGAAGAATATTTCTCGGATTTCGTGAATAGCGTTTCTAGTTTAATTTAGCTAGTTTTAGTTGGTTTTCATTAAAATTGCATTGTTTTAACTTGAATTAGACTAAATGCTAATTAAATAAGCTTATTTTACCATTTTTTAACTTAAGCTTGACTTTGCACAAAGACCAAAATGCCCTTGAGCCTTGGTCATCTTTTTAAATAAATAAAACAAGGCAAAATTGATATTAAAACAAAACCCAAAATCCCTTTGTATCCCCCCCATGGCCGAAATTCCCAAAGAAAAAAAAAAGAATTTTGCTTCCATTTTTCTTGTGCAATCTTGCGTGGAATTGGACGAGGATCGTGGCTAGGGTCCTTGCAGGTCTTGGCCTTCAATCTCTTTGAGGGTTTTCACATTTTTGTGCATTTTTATTTGAGTTTGATTTTTGATTCAATTTTTCAGATTTGATATTTATTGCGTTATAATGCCTGTTATTGTTTGAAATAACTTCCTTAGGGTTCGTAGAGCATTGCTTGTTAGTTATTTAGCGATTTTTACAGCTAGAAACAGAAATTGAAATTAGGGAAGAATGTGAATAGTAAATATGAATAGTAAAACCCTAGATTTTTGGATTTTTGCTCCGAATTGCGATTTCCTGATTTGGATAGGTGCCATTAATGTTAGAAAGATAAAATGTGCAATAAAAACGAACCGGCCTTTGTTAAAATTGGCAATTAGACAAAGAAACGTAAAGGGGCCGTTTGACCAAGTGTTGACCGTGCTCGAATTGAGTTGGGGGTTTTGCTATTGAGGGCATGGAAGCACTTTTGGTGCTATTGTGGCATTGATTGAGCGACCGGTTAGCATAGTTGTAGTTCAAACGTAGTAGGTGGACTTTCGGGCTTCGTGTGAGAAAGTGAAGTTTCGTGATATAGAAACGTGCCTTGTAGTACCTAAGTGAATGTAGTGAAATCGGTTTCCTAATCCCGTAGCTCGTTTGCTCGTAATTTCCTTTAGAAGTTAGGGATTGAATAGTGATATTTGTCGTTTTCGTGTTTGAACTGCTATTACTTGTTTGATTGATATTATTGTTGATATTAATGATAATCATGCTTGAAAAGTTAATTGAATGCTAATATTGATCGTAAATGCTTGATATCTCGTATATCGCCACTAATTTGTACTTTTGTGCTATCGCTCGTTTATTGCTTGTATCTCGTATTGCATTGCATAGTGTCAGCTGCGTGAGTGATGGGCCTCTCTGGGGAGTCTCGGGCTACCAGGGTTGGTTTGCTCTAGCTCCGTGTCCTATTCCCATTCTCGCTAGGGGTGCTGCCTTGGGAGATTTGGGTCGTAGATGTGTCGGGGTACTTCCGGAGTACACCCAGTAGAAGTTATAAGGTGGTTGCGTGCTTATTGTCATCATTGTCAATATCAAGCTCGAGATTGATGTATATTGCTCGTGAAATGGTACATTGCTCGTATGAGTGAACCATAGCCTTCAAAGTGTGGTATAGCTTTGACTGGTTGTGTTAATGCCTTCTTTAATTGTTATTGAATTGTTAATTATATTGATTATTGTTCTTATTGGATATATTGCTTAACTATCTTATTTGCATTGCACGATCTTCTTTCTCTCCACCTCGATATCTGTTCCGCCCTCACTGACTATACGTGTTATGTATACTCACTCCTCACCACTACATTTCTGGAAATGCCATGTTAGCTTAAAAGTTCGTGGTTATGTGAAAGATCGTGCTTGAAGAGTTGTCTTGCGTGTTATGTGGCTGAGTTGTAGAAAGATGCAAAGATGTATCTTTTCATGTATTGTATGTATTTAGTGTTAAAAGTTATGTAATTAACTTAACTAGGTTTATTAGAATGGCATGATAGTCTATCTTATGCAATAGGTTAGTATAGTTTAATTGCCAAGCATGAATGTACTTGTCAAAGATGAGAAGAGATAGGTTAGCTTTTAAACTGGAAATGTATATATACTTGTTGTGTTTACTTGTTGAGAACCGAGGCTCGGATGGCCTTGAGGAATTTTGAATGGTTGGACACGGTGCTGGTCCACTTATATGTTGTCGCAGGTTTGCATTATGCCTAGAAACAGGGGAGACTTCGTCCGTTTTTCCCTAAATTTTATGCCCGGGTTTGGAATTGGGTTGCGATTAGATTGATTAATAGAACTTCCTATCTCGAGAGGGATCAGGGTGTTACAAGTGGTATCAGAGCTTAGTTAGCTCATAAGCCGGGACAGGGTCCTTGGTTTGGTGGGTAGTGATCCTTGAATGTGTGCTTGTTAAGTGTGTCTTGAAAGTGTATGCTTGTATGTGAGATTGTGTGTCTTGAATTGAATGTATGCACCTATGTGATATAGTTATGTGTTATGTGCTAAATGTGTGCAAAGTGAAGTGAAGTTGCATTGAATCGACCTTGTGAATCGAATCGACCTCGTGAATTGTTAATTGCTTGAATTATTGCTTGTGATGTGTGTATTAGAATGTCTTGAATTGGTTTTGTTGTGATCTGAAGTGATTGTGTTTTGATTGAATTGATTGTCATGCTTGAGTGACTTTGTTGAATAAACTATTTTATAAACTATTTTACAAACATGCTTGCATAATAGATTAAGGCATATATGTATAAATGTGATATCTTGGCATTCATACATGTCCGGTTGAAATGGTAAGAAAGATTTCTTCTTCCCCTGAAGAGAAGTGGTTAGTAGCAGGCCTTCCAAGTTATATGGATTGACGGGAATGAGCAGTATTTGACTAGCCTTTATTTAGGAGTTGGTGTTTGCTTTTGGAGCTCGGTTATTGGCGAATTTCTAAGGTCCTCCTCTGTGCTTAACAGTTGTGAAAGAGTAGCTTTCTTTTGGGTTATATTTGGTAGTTCTTTGGAGTATTCTTTGGTTTCCTTATTGTGTATTCTTTGGAGACTTCTGTTGGCACTTCTTGGTAGACTTGGCTATTGGGTTTTCAATCGGAATTACTGCATGGTATTATCTATGGCATATGTGTCTCGGTCTTTATTGGTGTGTTACTGGCATCCCTGATTGGAAATTCTTCAATGGCATTCTATAGAATTCTTAGTGGTCATTTATCTAGTACTTACTTACTGGGCAATCCTTGCTACTTTCTTATTGGAGCATTGTTTCGGGTATTTTCTTTAGTGTTCCTCAGTAGGTTTGGTATTTGGAATTCCTATCATACTTATTGTATAGTACTACTTACGGTATTCTGTGGAATTCTTAGTGGGCATTCTACTAGTATTTTCCTTGATGGCACTTATTGGAAGTTTTACACTTGGAAACTTGTTCAGACTTATTATCTCATATTGCTTACGGTATGCTGTGGAGTACTTTGGGCTTTCTTGGTGGTAAGTTGTATAAAGTTTGCACTCGGCAAATGGTGATGAGGTCTTGGAGTTTGGTCTTATATGTACTGCATCTACTCTGGCTTTGAACTTCTACTGGAGATTCGTATGTAGGGTATTTCTTTGGCATCCTTCTTGTCATTAATATGTGGTGTTAATTTTATCTACAGTATCTCTGCTTCAGTCTTTAGTTGGTATTTTCTTGGCATTCTTGGTTGGGATTTCTATTGGGGTTTTCCTACGAGTATCTTATTCAGTATACTTGCTCAACAACCGATGAAGATTAGTCAGAGTTGGATTCAGTGGATGCAGAGTCCTATTGGAAGAAGAATTGCGAGGACGCAATTGTTTTAAGGGGGCAAGGATGTGATACCCCGAACCCGGCATGCATTTAATAGCATTTGACTGCATTTAATTAAGTGTTTAATTAGTTAAATCATCAATTATGCACTATTTTCATGTTTCTTTTCAAAGTATTCAACTAATACTTGGATTAATTATTTTAAATAAGTATTAACTATGTTATTATATTTAATACTCGGTTTCATTTCCTTGTATTTAGCTAATTGATTATTTTACTTAACCTATTTATTTAAAGTATTAATTTGATATTTCTTTTAAAAATATTAAAATTATATTTTATATTGATTGATTTAAAAGACTATTACCTATTTTTATTGTTTATAGTAATTAGATTTATTTTCTTGTATTTAATTAAGTCATATTAAATGTTAGTATTTAATTACATTTGATTACGTTCTATATTAACTTGTTCATTCGTATTTTAGCATTAATTTCATAATTCTTGCAAAGATTCTAGAAATAGGTAAATTATTTATTTTTAAATGAATATTGATTATTTTGATTATTTTAATAATCGGTTTTATTTTCTTTGCATTTAATTACTCAATTTTCAATTAAATGAGTAAAGTAACTCCGAGCCAGAGTGAATTTTAAACTACATTACTTTTCAAAAATTATATTTTTAAGAAAATTGTTTATCATTCTAATAGTGATCGTTTATTGATCGTTTGATCGTAGCGTTTCGAAAATGAAAGTTAGAAGAATATTTCTCAGATTTCGTGAATAGCGTTTCTAGTTTAATTTAGCTAGTTTTAGTTGGTTTTCATTAAAATTGCATTTTTTTAACTTGAATTAGACTAAATGCTAATTGAATAAGCTTATTTGACCATTTTTTAACTTAAGCTTGACTTTGCAAAAAGACCAAAATGCCCTTGAGCCTTTGTCATCTTTTTAAATAAATAAAACAAGGCAAAATTGATATCAAAACAAAACCCAAAATTCCCTTTGTATCCCTCCCATGGCCGAAATTCCCAAAGAAAAAAAATAATAATTTTGCTTCCATTTTTCTTGTGCAATCTTGCGTTGAATTGGACGAGGATCGTGGCTAGGGTCCTTGCGGGTCTTGGTCTTCAATCTCTGTGAGGGTTTTCACATTTTTGTGCATTTTTATTTGAGTTTGATTTTTTATTCAATTTTTCAGATTTGATATTTATTGCTTTATAATGCCTGTTATTGCTTGAAATAACTTCCTTAGGGTTCGTAGAGCATTTTTTGTTAGTTATTTAGCAATTTTTACGGCTAGAAACAGAAATTGAAATTAGGGAAGAATGTGAATAGTAAAAATGAATAGTAAAACCCTAGATTTTTGGATTTTTGCTCCGAATTGCGATTTCTTGATTTGGATAGGTGCCATTAATGTTAGAAAGATAAAATGTGCAATAAAAACGAACTAGCCTTTGTTAAAATTGGAAATTAGACAAAGAAACGTAAAGGGGCCGTTTGACCAAGTGTTGACCGTGCTCGAATTGAGTTGGGAGTTTTGCTATTAAGGACATGGAAGCACTTTTGGCGCTGTTATGGCGTTGATTGAGCGACCGGTTAGCATAATTGTAGTTCAAACGCAGTAGGTGGACTTTCGGGTGAGAAAGTGAAGTTTCGTGATATAGAAACGTGCCTTGTAGTACCTAAGTGAATGTAGTGAAATCGGTTTCCTAATCCCGTAGATCGTTTGCTCGTAATTGCCTTTGGAAGTTAGGGATTGAATAGTGATATTTGTCGTTGTCGTGTTTGAACTGCTATTACTTGTTTGATTGATGTTATTGTTGATATTAATGATAATCATGCTTGAAAAGTTAATTGAATGCTAATATTGATCGTAAATGCTTGATATCTTGTATATCGCCACTAATTTGTACTTTTGTGCTATCGCTCGTTTATTGCTTGTATCTCGTATTGCATTGCATAGTATCAGGCGCGTGAGTGATGGGCCTCTTTGGGCAGTCTCGGGTTGCCAGGGTTGGTTTGCTCTAGCTCTGTGTCCTATTCCCATTCTCGCTAGGGGTGCCGCCTTGGGAGATTTGGGTTATAGATGTGTCGGGGTACTTCCGGAGTACACCCAGTGGAAGTTATAAGGTGGTTGCGCGCTTATTGTCATCGTTGTCAACATCAAGCTTGAGATTGATGTATCGCTCGTGAAATGGTACATTGCTCGTATGAGTGAACCATAGCCTTCAAAGTGTGGTATAGCTTTGACTGGTTGTGTTAATGCCTTCTTTAATTGTTATTGAATTGTTAATTATATTGATTATTGTTCTTATTGGATATATTGCTTAACTGTCTTATTTGCATTGCACGATCTTCTTTCTCTCTATCTCGATATATGTTCCGCCCTCACTGAGTATACGTGTTGTGTATACTTACTCCTCACCATCACATTTCAGGAAATGCCATGTTAGCTGGAAAGTTCGTGGTTATGTGAAAGATCGTGCTTGAAGAGTTGTCTTGCGTGTTATGTGGCTGAGTTGTAGAAAGATGCAAAGATGTATGTTTTCATGTATTGTATGTATTTAGTGTTAAAAGTTATGTAATTAACTTATCTAGGTTTATTAGAATGGCATGATAGTCTATTTTATGCAATAGGTTAATATAGTTTAATTGCCAAGCATGAATGTACTTGTCAAAGATGAGAAGAGATATGTTAGCTTTTAAACTGGAAATGTATATATACTTGTTGTGTTTACTTGTTGAGAATCGAGGCTCGGATGGCCTTGAGGAATTTTGAATGGTTGGACACGGTGCTGGTCCACTTATATGCTGTCGCAGGTTTGCATTATGCCTAGAAACAGGGGAGACTCCGTCCGTTTTTCCCTAAATTTTATGCCCGGGTTTGGAATTGGGTTGCGATTAGATTGATTAATAGAACTTCCGGTCTCGAGAGGGATTAGGGTGTTATATTAGGCCCAAGAATAGAAGAAGGAGGAAGAACAAGAAGAAGAAGGACACTGCTCCTAAGCCCACTGGAGGTGTTAAGAAGAAAGAAGTCATCCCTAAAGGGCAGTGTTATCACTGCAAGGGTGATGGCCATTGGAGAAGAAATTGTCCCTTGTACCTTCAAGAGTTGAAAGAGAAATAGATTGCTGCCAATGCGTGATGTACAACTTCTTTTTTTTTGTGAATGAAACTAATTTTTCAATTAGTCCAGCTTGTACATCTTGGATTTTAGATTCTGGTGCTACGATACATGTTTGCATGTCCTCACAGAATCTGAATGACAGGATAATGCTTTGAAAGCGTGAGATTGTTTTGAAGGTTGGTAATGGAGCAAGTGTTGCGGCCCATGCCAAAGGAAATGTTGAAGTTTTTTTACATGTTGGTCATGTTTTGAGTCTTTCAAATGTTTTGTTTGTTCCGAATGCTGTTAGGAATATTGTTTCTATTCCTAAACTTGTTTGTGAGAATTATGAATTTTCCTTTTCAAACAAGAGCTGTAATATTTATTACAGTAATGAATATATCGGCTCAGCTACTTTGTTGAACGGACTTTATCATTTGAATTTGGAAAAAATGCATGCATGTAACTTCAACTTCCACTTCAAATGAGAAACAAACAAAAGATATTCAAATTAATGTGAACCAATTGTGGCACTTGAGACTTGGTCATATTAACGAGAAAAGATTAACATGGATGGCTCAAAATGAACTTATCGAGTCATTGGGATTTGAGCTCGAGCCTACATGTGAGTCTTGTATTCTCGGAAAAATGACCAAGTTATCATTTGTTGGAAAAGGAGCAAAAGCCACTGAATTGTTAGCATTAATACATAGTATTATATGCGGACCCTTTAGAGAAATGGCTCGCGGTGGTTATATCTACTTCATAACCTTTATCGATGACTATTCTCGGTATGGTTATTTGTACATAATGAAGTACAAATCTGAGACTTTTGATAAATTCAAGGAATTTAAAGCTTAAGTAGAAAACCAAACAGGAAAAAGTATTAAAACCTTACGATCCGATCATGGATGTGAATACTTAAGTACCGAATTTCTTAAATATTTTAAACAAGCTGGAATAACTTCACAGACTATTCCACCTGCTACACCACAATTAAATGGAGTATTTGAACGTAGGAATTGTACATTGATGGATATGGTATGATCTATGATCAGTTACACCGATCTTCCAATTTAATTGTAGGGGTATGCACTTCTTACGGCTATTTACTTGTTGAATAGGGCTCCAACTAAAATTGTTCCTACTACACTGTATGAGATGTGGGTTGGTAGGAAACCAAATCTTAATCACATTAGGATTTGGGGCTGTCCCGCTTATGTTAAGAAACGTAAGATGGACAAGTTGGAAGCTAGATCAGATAAAGGAAGATTTGTGGGATATCATAAGGAAACTAAAGGATATTATTTTTATTTTCTCGATGATCAAAGAATATCGATCAGTCGAGATGTCATCTTTCTTGAAAAGGAGTTTGCTCAAGAAGGAGGTAGAGGGAGGAAAATAACAATAGACGAAGAGTCTTCTGAATCACAAATTGACCCAAGTCTTGATCCCGAACCAATTCAACAAGATCCAGAACCAATCATCACACAAGGACCTCGAAGATCTAGTAGAGTATCTCGTCCTCCCAAGAGATATGGTTATCTGCTTGAGGAAACAATAGAGTTGTTTGTGATAGGGGATAAAGATCATTTGGATTATGCTACTGATTATGAGGAAGCAATACAAGATATTGATTTCGAGAAATGGAGGCAGGCTATGCAAACAGAGATAGATTCCATGTATTCAAATGATGTTTGGACCTTAGTTGACCGACCTGAAGGTATTGTACCTATAGGTTATAAATGGGTCTTCAAAAGGAAACTTGGAATAGATGGAAATGTGGAAAATTATAAAGCAAGTCTGGTTGTGAAAGGTTTTCGTCAGAAACAAGGTGTTGATTATGACGAAACTTTTTTCACCAGTTGCCATGCTTAAGTCCATCCGCATCATGCTTGCTATTGCCACACACTATGATTATGAGATATGGTAAATGGATGTTAAAACTGCGTTCCTGAATGGCCATCTTGAGGAAGATATCTATATGGAACAACCTGAAGGTTTTAAATCCAACAAAGATCAAGTGTGTAAGCTTAAAAGATCAATATATGGTCTAAAACAATCCTCTCGTTCTTGGAACATCATATTTAATAATGAGATCAAAGAGATTGGTTTCATTAGAAATGACGATGAAACTTGTGTATACAAAAGGATCAGTGGGAGCATGACCACTATTCTGATTTTGTATGTTGATGACATTCTAATCATGGGAAATGATGTTGGATAGATGATATCTACAAAGATTTGGTTGAATAGCAAGTTCTCCATGAAAGATCTGTGAGATGCCTCTTATATCTTAGGGATTCGTGTCTGTAGAGATAGAACGAAAAGATTGATTGGCTTGTCTCAAAGTCTGTACATAGAGCGAGTATTGAAGAAATTCAATATGGAGAGTTCTAAGAAAGGTCTTCTGCCTATCCGGCATGGAATACATCTTTCCAAGAACATGTCTCCCAAATCCGAGGATGAAAGGCAACGTATAGAACGTGTGCCTTATGCTTCGGCTATTGGCAGTCTCATGTATGCCATGCTATGTACAAGGCCTGATATTGCATATACTGTAAGCCTTGTGAGCAGATATCAGTCAGATCTAGGAGAAGAACACTGGATGGCAGTGAAACATATCTTTAAGTACTTGCAAAAGACTAAGGACCTTGCATAGATTTATGGAGGAGGAGAACTCCGGATAGACAGGTATAGATTCAGATTTTCAATCTGATACGGATGATAGAAAGTCTACATCTGGATTTGTGTTTGTTTGTAATAGAGGAGTAGTAAGTTGGAAAAGTTCCAAGTAGCCAGTTACTATAGACTCCACTACGGAAGCCAAGTACATTGCTGCATCTGATGCAGGAAAAGAAGCTGTTTGGATGAGGAAATTCTTGTTAGAGCTAGAAGTGGTACCTTCCATCGAGTTGTCGATACCGATGTATTACGACAACAATGGAGCTATTGCACAAGCTAAGGAACCTAGATCTCACCAGAAATCCAAACACATAGAAAGGCATTTTCATATCATTCGAGAGATAGTTGCTCGAAAAGATATAAGTCTACAGAAAGTTCCTACATTAGAGAATGTAGCTGGCCCACTTACTAGGCCCATGAGTCAATCGCAGTTAGAACGTCATCTTGAAAAGATGGGGATGCGATACCATGTAGATATGCGCTGAAGGCTATATTCTATAGCATCAGTGCAAGTGGGGGATTGTTAGAGATATGCCCTAATGCTATATAGTTAGATGACCTATATAGGGCATTTTGATGTAAATCTAAATGGCATGTTAATTAGATGTTCATATTCTCCATTCAATTATATGAATATGTCCTTAATGTTTTTCTGAGAAATGGTATATTCTTAAAGTGTTGAGAATTCGATTGCATATTTCTTCGACATGATAAACATTCAAAAGCATTCATAGTCCTTAGATTATTCGACCAGGACTAGAATAATCAAGTGCGGACTATCATATGTAGTTACATTTGATTAACATAGAGATGTTAATGATAAAGGGTTGTGAGCGTTGAGCTACAACAGCATAAGGATGCGATTAATTGACATATGAATGATCGTTGGTTGAATGGATCATTGAATGTGACCGGTGTCACGCCCCAACTCGACCCCACCTACGATCAGTCAGAACGCAACGGAATTTCGGCAGTATAACGACAGTAAATAGGATACCGAGGCTCTAAACCAACCTCATTAGAACATCATACATCAACACCATAACCATACAATAAACAACTCCTCAATAAAGTAACAACATACAACATAACCATATTACACCATAATCATTCTTTGTTGTACGCCTCCGTTCCAACATAATACATGAACTTTAATGTACATTACAAAACATATTGATACCAACCTAGCAACCTAAACATAGACAAAAGAAAGATTACTAAGATAGCATCAACTAATTCATTATCTTTTCAACATCTTTTACATTATGAACTACAAAGCATATAAAAGTCAACTAGATAATATACAAGCTAGTAAAACAATACAACATCAAGGATAAGACTCCGAAACATAAGACTCATCCACGTAAGGCACATTTTCCACATTTTTCTCTTCAGGAGGCACGTACCCGTAGTCTTGCGAAAGAATACCTGTAAGCATGCAATAATAGAGAGTGAGCTTATATAAAATAAGCCCAGTGAGGATCCGATAGATCTCTAACAGTATTCACTATACTCCTTGGAAATAATCCTTTGAGCAAGTAAACATACAATAACATCAATAATACTATCATCACATAATCTATAATGACCATTCAATAAAGGATACACTAGTTGGTGTAGCTCCAAACACCATCATGATCATAACAGCCTTCTTGTGACTCCCATAAACTCACGCACCCGAGGTACCTCACTAGCCTCGCCCTCCATGACACCTCCGTCATGCGAGCTGGAGGTAATCTCTGGTAGTCATGCCGTTATCAACCCGACAGCCCGATGCTGCCCGAGAGGTGACACACACATACCAAAGACTCAGCAATAATAATAAACATCAATCATTCACAGGAGGACAGTCTAGCAGAACTTCCTACCTCCCGGCATCAATCATCAATCAATAATCATCAATAATCATCAATAATCATATTATCATCATAATAACATCAATAATCAATTTAACAACAAATAACTAAGTTATATGACAAAGTAGGCCATCCAACCGAACATGCATTAAACACACAATCAAACCCTAGTTTACCCATCAACAACTCACAATTCAATCACTCAAACCACACCCGTTCAACTAAGGCTCAATTCAATAATTTAAAGAAAGATAACCTAAACTTCAAATAATCATATCTTACATTCTACTAATCCAAACAACTCCAAATCAGTTTCAAACACTCACCCATTCAATCAACTACACTAACCCCCTCGGAAACCAACCAAAACATATCCAAATCATGCCCAATAACCCTAAAACCCTAGTGTGTCATGGCTGAAATTTCTGGATTTTAGCACGGACATCACAATTGAAAATTCGGCATTACAACGGCGCTACCACGTAATTAACAAACTTTTAGAAATCAACGACAATTGATTCCGATCAACACAACTCAAAATAATCAACATTTAGCAAATTATTCAACTTTAAATACTCGAAAATAAATAATTATGCTCCAACGGTTCAAATCTCGTAGGATTACATATAAATAATCCCTAGTATGCATGGAGCAATAATCTAACATCAGATTAACATTCTAACAGTTCGATAATCAATTCTACGCAAAAACACAAAAGATGAGTTTTGAGATCCAGAATTTTTCTCTCACCTTAGATACGATATAAGCCTAGGAATGCGTGCAATGCATGCCCAACAAGTGGAATCCAACTCGGCACGAAGTTCTACGCACAAAAACTAGGTTTTTCTTTGAAAATTTGCTTTGAAAACCTTGAAAACTCCTTGGCTTATTCTCCCATGAAGCTCTCGGCCATCTAGGTGTTTTTGAGTGTGTTTTTTTGCTTTGTTGGTAGGTGTTGATGATATAAGCTTAAAGGTCAACATTTTAAATAAAGTCAAAGTTGAATTAACTTAGTATTTTTAGTGTTTTCTTGACTTTAAATGCATTTTCTTGATCACCAATGTTCAAAACAATTATGCAACACCCAAGATAGCTCAAGTAGGTTATTTTTAGGTGACAAGAAGTTTTACAATCAAACAATTTCACCCGAGTCGGCTTAAAACTCGGTTTTCGCAAAAGTCAGTGTAAAAACCCTAATAAATTCCTAAGCCGATTTGAAATCCGTTTTCATCAAACACAGGTCTATTAAAGTCCGTGGACTAGGTCTAGAAGGGTTAAAAAGACCAATTTTCAAAATTTTAGCGGACGTGTTTTGAAAACACTATTCACTCATAATCGACGATAAAATTTCTGACTCCGTTTTTTATGAAAATTTCATGAATGCACATTTAGCATGTTCTAGGAGTATTAATATCAAAATTATCGCATTCTAAGTCATATAGCGCATAAACAGGTCAATTCACGCAAAACGAAGTAAAGCACGCAAAACGTGATAAAGCAAAAATATAGGGTTTCACATTCTCCCCTCCTTAAAACAATTGCGTTCGTGCAATTCTGCATCGATCTGAAGACAAACTCAGGTGCTGACTCAAACATACTGATTGAAAGACCAAATACCAACCAAGAAAACCAAGTAGGAACACCGAATAAGATCATCGAATAAGAATCCCCAAACAAGAAGCTTAAATAAGAACGCTGAATAAGAACACTGACTAGAATTTCTGAATAAGAATCTCAAATAAATTACCGAAGAAGAACGCCAAACATAGATCCCGTAATAGAGCACCAATCAAGAATACCAATTGAGAACTTCGAACAAGATTACCGTTGGAGAATACCGAATAATAATCCCGAAATAAGAACTCGGGATAACACCATATAAGAATTCCGCATAAGAATACTGATAGAAAATACCAAAGAATAATTCCAATCAAGTATACCGAATAAGAATATTCATATGGAAATCCAAAGGAAGAATGCCGAATAAGATCACCAAATGAGAATTCCAATAGTCAATATGTAGTCGTAAAGTAGCTTGACCCCCTAATCGGAATTTCATATGCTTCAGCGTCACATATTACTCAGTCGCCAACTGATATAATGCACGTGCTAACTTCAACCATATAGGGCAAACTTTCTACTCGCATACTAGCGCATTGCACTCAAGTAGACATGATAAAAGAATATGTAGCACTGGAATCATTCAATACCTTAACTAATTGATTGAGAATAAGAAATTACCTTTCACTACTGCCGTTGAGATTCACTGCCCGTAGGTTTACCCTGGTAACCCTGGGTCACTGACCGACCCTTAGACCTCGGATACCTAGGACAATTCCTCGCTCTGTGTTGATTGCTGCCGCAACCCAAACATGTTCCTGCCTTATTCCAACAGTTAGACTCGAGATGGCCTTTTCGGCAACATAAAGTACAATGTATGACTTGATCCGCAGCACGATTCCCAGAAGAATTTGGAACCAAGGAGGTAACTGAATCATCTTGTTGAGCTCTCACTATAGTAGGCTTTTCCTAGGCATCCCTGACTGTAGTCAAACCCCGATCATTTTGCCATTTATGACAGTCCTCTTTCATGTGTTGATCACTACCGCAACTTAGACATTTTCCCAATTTCTTCCAGCATCCGGTCTCAACATGACCCCTCTTGGTACAGAAATCACAAAATGGAACACGAAGAGCAACACTATTACCCACGAAACCCTGAACGGGCGAAACCGTTAAACTGCTCCACTGTATCCTCAAGTCTACTGGCCTATTTTGCCTCTGGAGCTGACTCTGACGACTTCGAGGATGAAAATATCTTTACTGGTCCTAAGGCTGAGAAAGTCTTCTACTCGATTGACTCGGCCCTGCACCTATCTCATTCTTTCCTTTCTCAACTCTTGTTGCAGTAGTAAGGGCTTCACCGTATGTGGAAAACTGAAAAGAAGTCAAACTATCTCGAACCTCTGGCCTCAACCCTCAAATGAATCTATTAATCCTCTTTTCAGTAGTTTGCACCATACCCGGAGCATAATGTGACAGATTATGAAATCGGGCTTCATACTGCGTAACAGACAGACTACCCTGTTTCAAAGACATGAATTCATTCCTACGGAGTCTTCTTCTGATTCAAAGAGCTCTGACAGTCATCCTTACTTCACCCAAAAGAGTCACCCGCAGTTATAACATATATACAATTATATCACATGAAGACAAGTACAACATAATACATAATGAACATATAAAACAACATTGTCATATAACACACAATTCAGCACATAAGAAGCCAATATCACGTAAACAAGTTATATCACATAATAAGTTATAAGCAATTAAGGTCTCATAAGCAACAACTACCCATAGGTCAAATTGATTATGTAACTCACATTAATCACTCAAAGTGCCTTGCGCACCTAAAGCACGTTGTTTCACATAAGCAGGATATAAACAATTAAAACCACATAAACAACTAACTTCACACAGACACTTCAATCACATAAAACACATTTATCACATAATACACATTAATCACAAAAAGCATATTAACTACCAACACATTGAGTACATAAGACACGTTATCACATAAAACACATTGACCACATTAGTTCACTTAACACATAAAGCATATTGGTCACATAGAAACTTAGACACATAAGTAAATTAATCACATAAACATATTACCATATATTTCACTTTTCTTTCACTTAATACATACTTGCATGCTTAGACCACAACCCACATTCCGAGGATACCCCGGCTGACAGCTAACATGCGCTCTGATACCACTTAAATGTCACGCCTCAACTCGACCCCACCTACGATCAGTCAGGACGCAACGGAATTTCGGCAGTATAACAACAGTAAATAGGATACCGAGGCTCTAAACCAACCTCATTAGAACATCATACATCAACTCCATAACTATACAATAAACAACTCCTCAATAAAGTAACAACATACAACATAACCATATTACACAATAATCATTCTTTGTTATACACCTCCGTTCCAACATAATACATGAACTTTAATGTACATTACAAAACATATTGATACCAACCTAGCAACCTAAACATAGACAAAAGAAAGATTACTAAGATAGCATCAACTAATTCATTATCTTTTCAACATCTTTTACATTATGAACTACAAAGCATATAAAAGTCAACTAGATAATATACAAGCTAGTAAAACAATACAACATCAAGGATAAGACTCCGAAACATAAGACTCATCCACGTAAGGCACATTTTCCACATTTTCCTCTTCAGGAGGCACGTACCCGTAGTCTTGCGAAAGAATACCTGTAAGCATGCAATAATAGAGAGTGAGCTTATATAAAATAAGCCCAGTGAGGATCCGATAGATCTCTAACAGTATTCACTATACTCCTTGGAAATAATCCTTTGATCAAGTAAACACACAATAACATCAATAATACTATCATCACATAATCTATAATGACCATTCAATAAAGGATACACTAGTTGGTGTAGCTCCAAACACCATCATGATCATAACAGCCTTCTTGTGACTCCCATAAACTCACGCACCAGAGGTACCTCACTAACCTTGCCCTCCATGACACCTCCGTCATGCGAGCTGGAGGTAGTCTCTGGTACTCATGCCGTTATCAACCCGACAGCCCGATGCTACCCGAGAGGTGGCACACACATACCAAAGACTCAGCAATAATAATAAACATCAATCATTCACAGGAGGACAGTCTACCAGAACTGCCTACCTCCCGGCATCAATCATCAATCAATAATCATCAATAATCATATTATCATCATAATAACATCGATAATCAATTTAACAACAAATAACTAAGTTAGATGACAAAGTAGGCCATCCAACCAAACATGCATTAAACACACAATCAAACCCTAGTTTACCCATCAACAACTCACAATTCAATCACTCAAACCACACCCGTTCAACTAAGGCTCAATTCAATAATTTAAAGAAAGATAACCTAAACTTCAAATAATCATATCTTACATTCTACTAATCCAAACAACTCCAAATCAGTTTCAAACACTCACCTATTCAATCAACTACACTAGCCCCCTCGAAAACCAACCAAAACACATCCAAATCATGCCCAATAACCCTAAAACCCTAGTGTGTCATGGCTGAAATTTTTGGATTTTAGCACGGACATCACAATCGAAAATTCAGCATTACAACGGCGCTACCACGTAATTAACAAACTTTTAGAAATCGACGGCAATCGATTCCGATCAACACAACTCAAAATAATCAACATTTAGCAAATTATTCAACTTTAAATACTCGAAAATAAATAATTATGCTACAACGGTTCAAATCTCGTAGTATTACATATAAATGATCCCTAGCATGCATGGAGCAATAATCTAACATCAGATTAACATTCTAACAGTTCGATAATCAATTCTGCGCAAAAACACAAAAGATGAGTTTTGAGATCCAGAATTTTTCTCTCACCTTAGATGTGATATAAGCCTAGGAATGCGTGCCCAACAAGCGGAATCCAACTCGGCATGAAGTTCTACGGACAAAAACTAGGTTTTTCTTTGAAAATTTGCTTTGAAAATCTTGAAAACTCCTTGGCTTATTCTCCCATGAAGCTCTCGGCCATCTAGGTGTTTTTGAGTGTGTTTTTGTGCTTTGTTGGTAGGTGTTGATGATATAAGCTTAAAGGTCAACATTTTAAATAAAGTCAAAGTTGAATTAACTTAGTATTTTTAGTGTTTTCTTGACTTTAAATGCATTTTCTTGATCACCAATGTTCAAAAAAATTATGAAACACCCAAGATAGCTCAAGTAGGTTATTTTTAGGTGACAAGAAGTTTTACAATCAAACAATTTCACCCGAGTCGGCTTAAAACTCGGTTTTCACAAAAGTTGGTGTAAAAACCCTAATAAATTCCTAAGCCGATTTGAAATCCGTTTTCATCAAACACAGGTCTATTAAAGTCCGTGGACCAGGTCTAGAAGGGTTAAAAAGACCAGTTTTCAAAATTTTAGCAGACGTGTTTCGAAAACACTATTCACTCATAATCGACGATAAAATTTCTGACTCCGTTTTTTATGAAAATTTCATGTATGTACATTTAGCATGTTCTAGGAGTATTAATGTCAAAATTATCACATTCTAAGTCATATAGCACATAAACAGGTCAATTCACGCAAAATGAGGTAAAGCACGCAAAACGAGATAAAGCAAAATATGGGGTTTCACAATCGGAATGACGAAACTACATGACTTTGGATTAATAGTTTGTCATTCGTTGCAAATTGTGCAAATTAATCCTTTGACGTGAGAAATTACGGCTGCCGGCTATATTAGGGACTAAATCTTGCGTTTGGACAATGCTTGCCTTCTTTGAGGGTGAGATACGGCCTTTTACAATTTAGTCTTTTAATATGAGTCCGACAGATAATTGTCAAGATAGGATCTGTTAACCTTTGACAGTGAGGCGGTGTCCCATGCGATCTAGTATCGGTTGTCTAAAAAGAGAAATCCTTGGTCGAGGTAGTTGAACGATGGAAAAGTGTTTTTCCATAGATGTCATCTCTCATTCCACCAAATTAGATCTATTCATAGAATCGTATAGCGAACTTAATCATTTCATGGTCCCCACAACGACCGGGACATTTTAACAAAATGATCGGACTGCACGTTAATTTGCGATTATAAATAGGTTCGTTGGAATTTGACTTTATTACTGTACATATTGTCATGATATGTTCGTTGCTAGCGCGTCACTCATGAACATGAAGGTATTCCAGAAAATGACGGAGACATTTTCAGAATCGATCCTTTATTGATGTACGGTCACGAACCTAGAAAGTCACACACTTAGGGTATCATGAATAAAGCAAATTCTGAGCTTGGTATTAGGTTGGAAACACGTTAAAGTGTTAACAATGTGAGTTTGGACATTACCAGTTAAGTGGGCCAAAATCATAATTTTCAAATATTTTGGGACTAAAGTGTAAATACTGAAAAGTATTGGGTCAATAGTGCAAATAGATTGAGGGGTCAATCTTGAATTAATTATTCTAAAAGGGTTTAGAAATAATTAATGATTGTCTTCACTAGAAGACAAAAGACAAGTTGCACAAAAGGACAAAGCAGACAAGGGCAAAAGACAACTTGCACTAAAAGACAAACAACAACTTGCAAGTGAAATTTGTCCAAATTGCCCCCATTTGGTCGGCCATGCATAGGATTAGGACACTTGGCTTCTTGATTTGCTTAGATCATGAGACTTGGCATTTGATAAGCATGTTCATGCATCTATAAATAGAAGACAAGTTCTTCATTCATGTTTACACCTTATTGCCGAAATTTTCTCTCTTTAGAAGCATATTGTTCTCTCTTTTCTCTTGGTGTTTTCGGCCAAGTCTAGTAGAGATAGGAAACTTTTGCTTCTAAGTTTTTAATTCTTAATTTACTAAGCTCTTGGACTTAACTAAGCTAGCACTATAATTAGTTAAGTTGTCATTTGCTTTTGGATACCTGTGGACCGACTAGGACCTTTTCACGTGCGAAAAAGCTTTGCCCGAGTCCAGATCTTCTTCAAGTGTCTACATCCGAGTTCTCCACGCGAGGTATTTCGTTTTTAAATACATTTGTATATAGTTGTCTATACTTTCTTGTATTTTCTTTTAATGTACTTTTTACAGATTTACTCTTGAGTTTATGTAAATACAAACTTGTTTACATGCAAATTTTAATTGTTATTATTTCCGTTGCGCTTGCATGTTTTTGTTAATTACATATCTCGAGACGATCCCGTTGCGCTCCCGCTAATGAAGCTGACGCCTTTATAGCGCCTTAATTCTCCGTAATTGTCTGTTCAGATCTATCTCGGGTATGGTCACTACACTCCAATCTCTGCCTCGTTTGGTGCACCTATGGTTCTTAAGGTTGTTGATGCCAAGAAAGATAAGAAAAATGTTCATAATTCTCCTCTAGTTGCGAACGATATTGCTTACTACATATTCGAGTGAAATGGCTAGTGGTAATGATGCGTGGTAAGGTCGCTGCTAATGAATCATATGTGCGTGGAGAATGATATGGATTCGAGCTCTATTTCCCTCCGGTACTTAGATTTTCCTCTCAAATTTATCCCATTCTTTGTTTCCTTTGTTCCGCCGACTATATTGATTTGATACCGCTGGGCCTGCCTATGAAGAAAGTATACCGATTATCTCATAAAGTCATTAAATTCACCTTGGTTGTCCTACCCATTTGTTATATCTTATTCCCACCTTGTTCTATTGCTCTTTCTCGATGGTATTCCGGGGCCCTACACCTCATTCTCTTTGATACGCTCATTCAATTGATAGTGGTCCCTCCTTACCTTACTTTAATTGGGGAGGATTGGAGTAAATAGTGGGTATGGAAGCTTGACCAGGAACAAGATAACGAGAAGTAGGTTTGCCTGGGGCAGGCTCACTTTTCTGCCCTTTCCTCCCACGATTTAAGGATTTGCTCAAGCAACCTATCAACCTAAAAATAAGAAAGGGGTTGATAGTTGTAGTGCGCTTTCGCCCCTATAGATTAAGGATTTTCTTCTGCGAGACTCCATCCAAATCTGCCACTCGTAGGTTGGTTTTGAATTCTTTTTATTGAGCTATGCTCTCAATTCCATTCTTCGTCTTCCTAGTCGTAGTATTCTTGCTCAACCCAATATGAATTTTAGAGTGTCGTGCCGGGGCGATAGGCGCGCTGCAGTCACGCATTCGAGCAAGAGCCTTTGCCTTTCTTCGCTATGTAAATAGAGGGCTAGAAAAAGTGCAAGACCCTCAACAAACGAATGGATTAAGGTGATAGAGTGTTATCAAGAGACGCTAGGCTTCAGAATTGAAAAAAATGCTCTTTTTTTTGTCAACGGATTTCACTCATCAAGTTCTTGTTTGATCTGGCTTAGAATACCACAATATTCGTCTTTTTGAGGTTAATTCTCTCAATGGTGAATCGATCATTCGATATCCTTTGACTTTTGAGAGGACGGAATGGAATAAAAGTAATGAAACCTGCCATGGCTACTGAATAACCTCCTTTTACTTTCTTAATAATAAAGCCTTTGACCTTTGTATTCGTTCATCAAATCTTGTTCAGTTCCATCAAAGCTCGCTTTTGCCTGAATCTTCGTGAAAGAAGAAGAAGCGGTTCACCAGCCACTACATATGTGGATCCTACCAAATCATTAAACCTGGCGGCTGCTCGCTCTTTGATCAGTGATTCACCGGCCACTAGATCCAGGGATCCCACCTTATTCTCAAACCTGGTGGCTCGGTTGATTGGCACACCTGTAGGCTCATTTTGCTTACAAATTCTAGGGGTCCCAAGTCTTGTATCCACCAAGAACATTTCTTCCCTTAAGCATAAAACTTCAGATTGTAAGGCGTTTCCACTACATAAGAAAAAACTGGAATTAGATCTTGGAAATGATCGACTCAAATAGATGCTGATCATAAGCTTTTTTTTCCTCATCTTCCTATTGATCAAAAGCATCTAGCAGTGCCATGCCAGTAGAAAGAGTTAAGCTACTAAGCTAAGCTACTGTTGGGGAACTCGGTAGAAGCGATTTGCCGCTTCCGCCTTTCTAGGCTTCACAATAGTTCCCCCCTCAAAGTACGCCACCGCTTAGGCCTAGAAAACTCACCCGCTTGTCAATTCTTGGTGTAATACTCACTCGTAAATGATTGGTGTCATAATTTTTCACTGATCAGGTGTGATCAGTCTCATCCATGTAAGAATTAAGAATTCATCTTCCAAGTCATCCTAGTATGGGCATTATGGCAAAGAACAAGAAGAAAACAAAAGGAGAAATTTGTCCAATAGTAACAAATGGTGCCTCCACATGTTGACATCCGATCCAACCTAGTAGTAAGCGTCCGCCAAAAGCAACCAAAATATTCCTTGGTGAATCAGGCGAAAACTTGAACTACGTACATACATACTTTTAAAAAAAGGTAAAGCCAACAGACATATAAAAACTGGTGCTATTGCGGCTACGCCTCCCGCTTTGTCAAGTATACTACGAAGAATGGCATGGATCGGTAGGAAATACCATTCCGATACAATATGAGATGGGGTGGGCATCAGATTAGCACGTATATAATTGTCGAGATGCCCCAAAACATTAGGAGCATAAAAAATCCAAATGGAAAAAAAGATAGCAAAAGCTACCCAACCTACTAGATCTTTTACATAGAAATAAGGGTAAGAAGCTATTTTATCCATCTCTGAATGTACACCCAATGGATTATTTGATCCATATTGATGCAATACGGCCAAATGAAGAAGACTGGCACCTACTAAAATAAAGGGGAATAAATGATGAAGACTAAAAAAATCATTTAAGGTGGCATTGTCCACGGAGAAACCACCCCAAAGCCAAGTTACTATGGTATCTCCTACTACAGGTATGGCGGTAGCTAAGCTTGTAATTACTGTAGCTCCCCAAAAGCTCATTTGACCCCAAGGTAGTACATATCCTATAAAAGCTATCACAATCATTAATAAGAAGATTACAACTCTGAGACACCGAACAAATTCCCTAAGACTGCTATAACTCGTATGATATAGACCACGAAAAATATGAAGGTAAACCACAATGAGAAACATACTTGCCCCATTAGCATGCATATAACAGAGCAACCTGCCCCATTCAACATCTCTCATAATGTGTTCTACGCTGTTGAAAGCTAGATCCACATGAGGTGTGTAATGTATAGCTAAAAAAATACCAGTCACTATTTGAATGACTAAATAAATACCAACTAACGAACCGAACCCCCACCAATAACTAAGATTGCTCAGGGTTGGATAATCTATCAAATGTTGATTAAGTGTGGATGATATAGGTTGTTTAAGAAGAGATAATCGTTGGTTCCTTTTAGTCATTTCTTTCTTTTTTATTTTCTATCGTGACAACTCTTGTTCCCCCACCTTTTAGCGTTCTGGGGCCCTACTATATATATTAAAAGATAGAGTACCCTTTCTTCCACCTCCGAATGATAGAAGGGGTATACAGCAAAAGAAGCGTCGAAGGGGTCGGGTCATCCTGGGTTACTGAAGAGTCGTCTGACTGCTCGGTGATCGAATCAGAGAGGTTTTTTCCGCTTTCTCTTCTCTCCAGCACTCTCGGATTGATCATCTTGCTGCAACAAAGCAAGCTTAGGAATGAATCTAATTGAAATTTAGGTCTCTATCCACTTGGAATATTATTCTTTCCTCCTCGGTGAAAGAGGGCAAGGGTGTGTGGGAGAAAGAATTCTAAAAAGAGAGAAGATTTCGTCCACCAAGCGGGACAGGGTACGACCCCTAAGCAATTGGGGGTTCTTGCCCATCTCTTGGGGGTCTATATCATCTGAAAACTTTTCCTCTTCCATTAGCATAGCTAAATTTGAATCGGATAACTCAGCCTCAGGAAAAGTAAGCCCCCTTGCCTTGATTGAATTTGGCTTCGCTCCGCGCTCAATCAATCAAAATATTGATTTGATTCATCCCACATTTCATTTGGGCGAGAAGGAGGCTGTGAGTCACTTGGGCTACGGATTTTTTGGTTGGTTGATTCTTGAAATCACCTCTTGAAAAAAAAATGCCAAAGGGTCCAGACCCACAAATGAATAGGAAGCGAGGCGAGGGTCTTTCATTAAAGGGAAGAAAAGAGAGGTAGGGCTTTGTTCTGGGGGGACCGTCTTGTGCAGCTTTAGAAATGAGAGAATCTCAGAAAGTCACTCTCTCCAACCTTTTCTATCTATCTTTAGAAGTAGGGCGAGAGAAAGTCAATATGATATTTGCCTTGGTTTTTCCAATGAAACTAAGCACTCTTTTTCTTTCTCATTCGGAAGGCTCAGTTCCACACTCTGACTACAATGATGAGAACAACCTCCGCACTCCGGCGCTTCAATGAACAAGAGTTCTCCACCTTACTATATTTAGAATAGTGGTCGATCCCTTGGAAGTTACATTCGTAACGTTATGTTCACGCGGTGATATTATATCCTTCCAAGAGTACTACCCTATACGTAGTCTATGTTTGGGAAGCATACTTGATAGGAGGTGGTAGAGAGGTCCCCTACTTCGATTCCCACCACGTTAGCATCTCCGATCCGAGATAAGGGATTACTCTGTTAGGTCTTTTCGGTCTGGAGCCGGCCAGTAATGGACTTACTCACCTTGCTTGTAGACTAGCTGCGAAGCTAAGCCTTGTTCTATTGGTTTGGTGGTTGCTACCAAGACGATTTCTTTATGCCCATCAAAGGACCTCGAGATGCTAATCCATGAAAAATGATACGAGAAATTCGAAAGAACTCATATACAGAACGAGGGCGACCCGTGAAAATACATCGGTTTCTTACTCGTGCAAAGGAACTATTTCTTGGCAACTTGGACAACTTATAACGATGTTTGGCTCGCATATCAGACAAAAGATCGGGATCTTTACAAAAGGCTTTATAAAGCTTTCGTCTCAATTCATATTTTGCCGCGAGCAGTCTACGTTTGTGATCTCGTATATTTCGCTTCTCCAACCTCTTACTGAGTTTTCCCCTCATCATTTTTTAAAAAGCTGCTCCATAGTGGTAAAGTCTCATCTTGTGTGTTGTCCGAATTGACAATAGTCACATTGAACCCTCAAATATGTTCGAAGATCTTGAAATGATCTTCCAGTTCCGGGGAAAATTCACAAAACTCCATTTCTATAAAGAATTGAATGGAGTTTTCCTGTATTTCGACCGGAGAATCTAATAGAGACATTATTGTGGAGATTCTGACCAAAAAATTAGACATTCCATGCCCTTGGAGAGTGCTTTGTTGTGCTAGGTCACTGACATATCCTTTTTTGTCTTTATTTGACCCCAAGAATAGATTGGATCGAAATGACTTTCCTGTCGAAGCCCTTTGTGTCTTTATTAATTTCTGACCGTGCAGAATCTCCATAGCCAATTTTCCATTTTTGATAGAAGATGCTGCCTTTGGTACTACTCTTATTTTACATGATCCAGGAACTTCCATAACGTTGTCATGATTCGGTTTGAGCTACGGATCTTGACGTGATACATCTTCGTAATGAAAATAGAATGGAAACATGAGTTGGCTTTTCTAGTATCTATAGAATAAGCACTGTGAACTATCTGCTTCAAAAAGATAGTTGGTTGAATGAAAAACCTTCTTTCTTTGATCGGAATACGGATGAGATCAAAAAGGCCATCATTGGGGAAAATAATGCAATAGCTTCAGTTAGAGCAAAGCCCAAAATGGTATAACCAAATAATTGTTTAGCCAATGATGGATTTTGCTCCACGAAATGAATCGAGGAACTAAGGACGTTTCTAGTACCGACAGTAGCTCCCGTTGAAGCACTTGTAGCAGCTCCGGCACCCATTGATTTTTCCCCTTCTACCTAAACTTCCTCTTCCATTTTTAGTAACAAAATGAAGCAAAAGTAGGACCAAATCGAGAGTTAGTAGCATAAACAAAGATGGATTTGTGAATGAGAAAGGCAAGTCTATACGACAAAGGAAAAACTGTGCAAGTAGGCTATTGGGCGTTACCACATATTGATTACCTAAGGCCTCGAGCCCTTCTTTAAAATAAGGGCTGGTCTCCCCATTTCTAAGGAGATCCGCATGAATGTTTTCCAAAATGGAAACATTCGTTCTTTCTGAATGAACCCATTGCCCCAAAACATGGGAACTGTCCCCAAAACATGGCACTTTCTTTCTTTTTTCTAGTATTTCCGCTTCTTTCTCAAAAAATGAAGAAAGACTTGTCGTAAATTGCTGGTTGTTCTAACCAAGAAAGACATGGGAGTTTTTAGGCATTAATATAAACGGAGTCTGCTTTATAGGACCAGGTTCTTCTTATATCTAATATAATTAGGATCGGTTGTTTTCCATAGTAGTAACTACATTACAAATGTGGTGTGGTTTGATGTAACCGGCGAGCCGGGATCAAAGAAAGACTGTACCCGATGTCCTGTCCTCTCATCAGGCAGCTATCTCGAGCTCACTGAACACCCACCTAATCTATAGTACACCCTTCTAAGAGAAGGCTTTTCATGTCATGTCAACTGACTGATGCTTTATCAATTCCTTTCTTTAATCCGCCTTGATCCTATCTATATACAGGATACCCCAGAGCCAAAGGTGTGTAGCAGATTCAACCTGAACTATGTGAGAAAACTAATCGAATCCTTACTTTTTGTTATCCTGCTCCAAATCCATAGTCACTAGGATCCAAAGTAACGGCTAATTACTTCCTTTGGATCAATCACTTTTATCTGTATCCCTTATTTTTGCTAAAGTTCCCCTCTCTTATGCCAGATCTGAGGGGGGTTATTTTAATTTCCTGGAGCGAGCCAGGTCTGAGATCTTTCCCACACGCCTTCTTTATCTTTTATCACCTGGTCTTTCTTTTGTATGGGGCGTGGGATCTTTCTTTCCTAAATTTATTTACCTTACTAGCCTAATAAGAGTTATCCCCTCTAACCAAAGGGAACCCTAGGAAAGCAATCAAGCCGAAACTCGTGTCATCTTCAAATACCCCAATCCAATGGGCGTATGAATATCCGCTTTGAAAGGATCAAGGTAGTCTTTTTTTATGTTTACGCTATTCTTCGCATCTCGAGATATACAGTCAATTAGTGAGCATCCCATCTCATAAGGAATTAAGGCTTGGTTGCACGTGATAAGAACTAAGGATCAGTCCAATGTGACCTATAGGATATAGAAGTTGTAATTCTTTTTTTTAGTTGCCTGCCCTTGGGCTGAACTACTGACTGACAAAATGATTTATTAAGTTAAGAGTAGCCTAGCGGGAAGGATTACTTCTAGATTCTATACCAACAAATGCATTCTCTCATCTCTATGAAAGAAGGAAAAATTTAATGGGCTTTAGTGACAAAGCTATGAAAAGAAATCTACCCAGGCCAATCTCGCTGACAAGTAACGAAAAACTACCAGCTTTTTCAACGCTAAAGCCCTTCTTTTTCTATATCCCCTTTCTACCTATTCTAGATAGGATACGTACAGCTACGCTCCTCTTCCTCTTTTGAGCCTTTCCTCTTTTCTGTTTACCTGAACAAACTCTTTTCTCTATTGTAGCTGAGTCCCCAACAAAAAGAGAAAACTGTCTCGCGGCACACAAGCTATATTCCGCAGAGGTTGGCAAGAGCTTATTTCACAGCTTCACAAGACTGAATTGAATTAGTATCGGGGAACTGAACTACATTGATCTAAATCCCTGGAACTCACAGAAGACCAAGACAAGTCCACTCTCGATTCAGCATAAGCTTGGGATATTTCTTTCCTAAAATAAAGCATTTCCTTTGAAGCCAGGACTTTCTTCTCTTCTTTAAAGCCAGGAGCTGGACATCTTCTTCCTGACTCGATTCACAGTTTAATCACACTAAGCCAGAGCCCAACTAGGGTGAGAGAGATAGGAGAGTAGGGATGGGGAACCAATGTCACCAATTTAACTAGCTGTTTTGGATCTTTGAATAGACAGAGAGAGATGTTTTTCCTACGGCCCAAGAGCGTATTAGTTCAAAGAGTTAGCAATGACTTTCTTCCCATCCGAAAATCGTAGTAAGCCGAGAGAAAGTGCTTTAGCGGATAGCCGGGAAAACTACTGAATACGATAACGAAACCATTCACTGCGGAACAGCAAGAATCACAGTCGACTCAACTTGACGAGTCAGTTCAATAGCTGCCTTTAGAGCTGGGATAAGTATGGTAGCAGTTAGGATTAACTAAAATGCATCTCCTCAACCCTCAACCGAGACATAGAACTCCTAGCTCTGGAGCTGATTGAATTGATTCTTTTTTATTTAAGAGCCACCGAAAGGTTTCGCTCTTCGCTCACAGAACTCTCCCCAGTAGTCTCAGGTCAAGAGAGAAGAGCGATGGCATACCTTGAGTTACTCGCTTGTTTGGGGCAAACTTTCATATGTTCTCTTTCCTTCTTTTTGGTTTTTTGTTAAAAACAAACGTTATCACAGTTCGATTTTCTTTAATTCTTATCTTGTTCAGTCTTGATGGCCGCTAGTTGATTTATTTATTACGTCGTTAAGTTCAAAGAGTCATTCTGGCATCTGCTTTCAATGCTTGCTAGTAAACAATTGGTGTCTCTTTCCTCGCACCCTTACTTAACGTATTTGCTTCCTTTGAAGTAATACGATACGTTGTGAAGAGTGGATTCAACAAGAAGAATCAAAGCTTCCCTTTCTAGTAACTTCGCTACTTTGAGAACAGCGAGAGCAGAACCCAAAGCAGACTTTAAGATAGATGTCACTAACTTGCATTCCTTCCTTACTAAAGAAATGCCCTTTCGCCTTCTGCTCCTAGTCCGTTTTTTTATTTAGTAAGAGAATCTCGCTTTATCATTTAAAATTCTTCTTATTTTCCTGCGAGAAATGCCAAAACTAAGACTAATTCATTCAGTCTAATATGCCCACCTTAGGTCACGAGCTGCTTTAAGGCATTCCTTTATCTCTACTAACTACTCCTAAGGGCGTACCCCATCACAAACAGCGGAGTAAGCTCTCATGCCTTCCTTTCTTTGGCATTCATTCGTCTCAAAATAATCTTGGGCTATATTGCTACGGTTGAGAGAAGCAATCCTCCTTCTAGGTTATCTAAGGCACTAAGATCTCTTTCAAACTACCAAAAAAACCCCTATGGCGGTTGAGGAGTAGCGGACCGAAAGGAAAGCAGGTAGGCCGCCTTTGATTTTTTGTTGAGCGGATAGGGGAGTATACGTTGGGCAAAAGCTTCACCGAGTCCCAATGGAGCTCCGGCGGTAGTTCGATCATTGACAAGGTTCAAAGAAAGGGTGGGACATTGATAAAGAATACATGACTAACCACAATGAATATCTTTCGCCGATTATCACCTTATCTTTACCCATTGTCGTTTAAGGTAATGAATAGGGAGAGTCTAGGATCTAAGCAGATTGAAGTTAAGAAAGGCCTCCCTGTAGGCCAACGAAAGCTGTAAGTTGTGGACCTTGACTTGGAAGCCAAGGCGAACTGTCTAAGATAGTGGCCGTCCAAAAGCCATACCCTTTTCTTCAAGCCTACTGGAAGCCATGGGTGAAGTTGTCAAATAAGATCCCGCTAAATTGGCTAAGTGAACCATACTTCAAATATCGTTCGGAGTAAGACCAGTCGCTGAATTAAGACTAAAAACCTGACCATTCCTTATCGCCCAGCAAAAGACTTCACTACGTACCTCGGCCTCAGGATTTAAGCTAGGGTTCCTGCTATAAGAAAGAAAGTAGAGTTAGGCAAAGTCTTCTATAAGTGAACGAGATGAGGATTTAGGTAGTTAAGTTCCCCAAGGGGGAGTTGCTTTCCAATATAAAAAATATTCTTTCTTCTTCGCTTCGCACATTTTTTTCTAATGCTTTTTCCCTTGCGGGCTTTCCACCATTAACTCTTGTTTACTTCCTGCCCTATTCGTTAGCATTGAACTATTCTCCTGCAGTCCCACGCTTGGAACTAGAAGAACTATTCACTTTCCACTATGCACTATGCTTGAAATTGTAATTGCCATTCGCTAGCTAACTACTAATAGTGAAACTATTATAAATACAAAGTAAAATTTTACCCCTTTCCTTTATAGCCCGCCAAGGAACAAGTAGCCTTCACCACCTATTCTTGCCTGAAGGAAATGCATAAGCAAAAGACTATTTCAGTTGCAATTCTTTCTTTACGCGCAAACCCTTTCAAAATTTTAGTCAAGCTTTCTTGACGTCTTTCTATGCGAAAAGCTCTAGATTCATAGATCGTTCGTTCAAGATGAGATGTTGCACCGATCAGCGCAATAAATATCTAAAGCGAGGCCAGTTCCTCTTTATATGATTACGATAAAGATTGAGCCGATTAGTCAACTTTTCCCTGTTGATATGCTAAAGCATATTAGCTCTAGAACTCACGAACTGAAGAGCTCACGTCACAAACTAAAGATACTACGTGACGCTTCATATGCGGATACAAGGGCCCAACCCATTATGATTAATGAAGGCTACTTTTTTGTTTGCTTGATGAGTCAGGTTCCACCCATTCGACTGGCAAAGTTCATGAGCAGGTCTTCCTTCAATTGATTGAGATCAATATTTTCTTTTTCATTCCGCCAGACTGGAAAATGGAATTTTTTTACCATTTATTAAGTCTTTAGAAAGAGTCTTTCTCCACGGCAAGCATCTCAAGTAGGATCGAGTGGATAAAATAGGTGAGGATAACATCCGACAATTGATCAGCTAGGCCTTGAGTATTTAGACCCTTTATTATTGACGCGTATAAAGAAGTAAAAGAAGCATGCATGTTAGGAGGATAAATTGATTACTTAACGAGTCTTGGATAAGTTGATTCTTTTATTGTGGGGACCTATCTTCCAGAAGTCATAAACTAGAGAGACCAATATCACAATAGCGTGCTCCAAAACAAGTTAATATATATCTTATAGTTAATAATAACTAACAAACAATAAAAAAGAACTACTTGAATAGAGATATAATAACTTGAATCTATATAGAATATCAAATTCAGAGATAGATAATCAGTAAGTTATCTTTATCTTTATATAACTCGTTATCTACTTGTAAGGGCGAAGCTGCAGTTCTAAAGTTGTTCGGGCAAAAACCCTGCCTGCCGGAAGATTTATTGATTTGATTGAACCTAGCGGGAGAAAGGAATTTTCAAAACGCTTTTTCAATGGTTCACTTGATCTTTCCACTATTTCACTAGAAATGGAGTGGAGGAGGCAGAGGTGACTGCTAGGGAAGTAGTAGTAGTGCATGCAGTTAACTCGGGACCTGTTCCAACATCCATTCATGTCCTTCCAGATCCGAAGCATCATACGAATCCAAATATGAATGAAACACCTGCCCATCTTTAATTGCCGAAAAGCGGCTGACAAACAACTGAGATTCTGAATCTGAGTTGGCTTCTTTCTATTCCCTTATCTGATTCAAAAGGGGTTGCTCCTCGAAGTCTAACTCGGGCTGCGGAGCTTCTTGATGACTGAGAAGGTGATACCGAATCGATGAGAGAATTGGATCAATACGCTAGAAGATATTTGAGATCCTGTCCTAACTCATGAATAGATTGTTTTTTATGTTGACGTTTACACCGATGTATACTTTTGTATACTGTCCCTTATGGGTCCGGGCTTTTCTGTTTGAATAGTCCCCACCGTGAGTCAATGCGTTAATGCACAATTCCATATGTCATGAAATGAAATCCCAAGTCAGTAATGTATTGAATAGTTAACACGCGCTAATGGAATAGATTGTATTGTTGGATCGTACGTGAGTCTAGTAGTCCAATAAGAATGCCTAACGCAATCCAAAATGAAAGCACCACAAGTGAGCTGAGGGCATTAGTCATTCTCAGACCAATGTCCATTTAACACATCCTAATCAGAACAGCCACCCAGAAGGCCTAGCTTTAGCTGCCACAATTCTCTTCCCTCAGAGGTTTCCCAAGGGGTATCCTCTTTTAATAAGTTTGTTTCTTTTAATTCATCGAAAGACTTCCTCAGATAGAGGTCCTTCTTTTCTTGCTCTAGGGACGATGTTGAAGAAAGGAGTTCTCTTCCTAGTACCGCAGTTTCCTTTTTCTCCTTACTGATCATTAGTAGTGGCCATGTTGCATAATCGCACTTCTCATTATAATCACCAAATTGTTGACACTCCGGCCAGAAGATCTATGAATGAGGAATTGACCACTGGCGCACTTTAAAGGCATCATAACTAGAAACTTCCCATTCATTCTCAATTTGCTTCTTTCTTACTTTTGGCTTTTTGAGCGGTATGATCGAAAAGTTCAATAAAGAAAGGCTCGGCTGGTTGTTAAGGTTGAAAAGGTCTATGTTTCATCGGAAGATGCTCAATGATGACACCCATTTCCCTATTTTTTTGATAAGACCAACTTCCTGACCCCTTTGACTTTTTGCTAACCGGGGTTTCTGTCTTTCAGATGAATAATGAATCTTGGTTGTAGTTGATGTGGATTTCAGGAGTCAGCGCCTTATACCCAAAGCTTTGTTCCCAGGTGCTTCAGATACACCTTTTAAACCACCTTCGGATACAAGCATAGAATATGGCGATTATCTATTCTTCAGCTAAGTCCGGTATGGTTTTCTTTGCGGTGAGTCTGATAAACCACCTCTGAAAGGGCCCCTTTCCTCTCCCTCTAAGGCTGAAAGGTATCTTGTTTGCTGTCATGACTATTGGTACATTGCACTTCCTGGTAAATACTCTCTTGTACTTAGAATCAAGTCGGCACTCCTTCCCATCTTTCGCTGTGTAGGGCTTTTGGGGAAGCTTTTCCTTCTTGTGTGCCTTTCGCCTGAAAAGGAGGATTCTGAACTGCTTTGGCCCCGTCGGTGTTTTTGATGTCATTCTACTGGCTGGGATAAAGACAGATGGTCCAATTTTACAATCGTAGATTCAAGAAGAAAATGATCAGACGTTAAGGTAAGCCGATTCGAAATTTTCTTGTTATCTTTATTGTTGCTTCCCTAAAAGAGGTTTTCAATCCCTATGGTTGGAATCTTTTCCTTTTTCATTTCTCCGTTGAAACGATTTCCTCAAATGTCATTGACTTTGTTTTCCACCCCATATACCATTGCTTGTCGTCAACCCCATCGGCCTGAAAATGGTAGTTATCATTAGCACTGTTTCTTGCTTTGATCTTGGGACAAAGAGAGATCATCAAATATAGAGTTCAATATCGAAGAACAGGTTTTCCCATACTAGAGACTGATCTCATTACTCAATAAAGTGCAATTTTGTCAGAGATGCTTTTTTTGATCTCGCTTCTGAGCGCTTAGCTACTACCGATCGGTTAACCAGGTGAGACAACCACTATAGGGCCCAATCTTCTTCTGACAAGACCAATCCAACTTGAATTTGCGTAAATAAGAGAATTGGCTACGCTGCTGAAACTGCGAATTCGGCTGTAGCTGGTGGAGAATGTGAATCAATCATGAATGTGGTTCTTGCCTGCTTTTTCAGAGGGGGAAGACTCGAGAGTGTATCAGATGGAAGTGAGATGGCCAAGCCTTGGATGAATGGAATCGGCCCTTTCCTATTTCTTTTAGTATACCTGCTTTCAAGCATTGGTTCCATGGATGGGACAAGAGATGGGGATAGAAGTAAAACAGGAGCTTCCGAGCCCAGTACATCTGGTTTCGGCCTATTATGGGGGACCTAAGGTTAGCCTTCCCGAGAGAAGGCGTTAGAGCTAGAGGTTAAGGGGGATCAGGAGATTGAAAAGAAAAAGATGAAGGGTTGCACTTACTCGCTTTCACCTGTTAGATACAGCTACACCAGGTACCGGTGATGAGCTAACTAAAGGACTCAAAGAAAGGTTATGCAGGTGGGTGTTCATTTGCAGTTGCTGGTCGGGACCGTGGGTATGGAAAGAAAGATGAATAGTTTGATTGGCCTTTGCCTGGCACTAGAACCGGAGATGGAGACAAAGGTGGACTTCTCACCTGAAAGAGGCTACAACTTTACCTTCAAGAAGCGAACTATGGGCATCAATGCACTAATGCTGTCTTGCTCGCCTTTCTTCCGTTTGACAGGAACAGACTCCCACTCGGATTGACCGATGGAATTTTTTCCCTGGCCTACCATCCAAGGGCAAGGGAACTCAATAGCACTTTCAAGAAGAAATCCACCTGAACTGACCATTCAAGTTGTCTTTATCAATAAGGCCTTACATCTTATTCATCTCTACTTGTTCTTCCAAGTTTTCTACTCCTTCTTCCGATCACTACCAACCACAACAAGGTGAACCAGCTCCCGGAGATGAGCATTCTTGCCATACCATTCAACGAGTCCAGTCAAGTTCTTCACACGGTCCAACCTTGCCATTGTGAAGAAGATCGGCTTGCTCCAATCCTTTAACACACATCAGTGTTCTTTGTTCTCAACATGGCTGTAAATTAACTCATCTCTTTACAGTCGAGTGGATTTCACTCCTCAATCTAAGGATAGAAGTAAGTCCAACCTCTTGTTTTTCTCTGTGTAGGGGAAGTCAAGACTCGTATCAGCACTAGGTGAAAAAAATGTTTTACTTGGGATCAAAAACATCAATCCCATGAACAACTCGGTAGAGCCCAATAAGAGTGAAAGCATTGTGACTCTCATCTTGTCCAAGAGTGTCCTTGCTTCGATCGATTTCTTGAAAGGTACTGGCGATGATGAAATCTGTATGATGAATCACGGCAATGAGATCAGCAGTTAATTGGCAGGAAAACTCCTCCAACCTCTTTTAGACACTAGAGCGCCTGAACGTCTTTATTTTACTTTTGCGGGATTATATTCATAGATAATGTTCTCACTACACTTGACACTTCCTTTGTTGCTTTATGTGAGGAGTTAAGGGCAATGAAAGTCTTTGTATCATATTCTCCCGCTATAAAGCAGTTGTTGCCTCTTAATTGCTTATTTCGTATAGTCGGATAATCGTTCATTTATGACAGCGATGGTACTGAGTGAACTCAGGCTTTGGTCCCCACTTTCCTATATTCGATCCAAGTATCCGAATCCGAAGTCAGTCTTGGAGCTGGTAAGGGCAGGCATATTAGCGTATTGTGGTGACTTGGGGTCTAAGGGAAGTGCCAGGCTGGGTTTTAGAGCGATAGTCCCTTTCGTTTCATAGGCGATCCATCTCTGGATCTACTGATATTTTCTTTTCTAACAAGACAGTTCTCATCAGGCAGCTATCTCGAGCTCACTGAATACCCACCTAATCTATACTACACCCTTCTAAGAGAAAGCTTTTCATGTCATGTCAACTGACTGATGCTTTATCAATTCCTTTCTTTAATCTGCCTTGATCCTATCTATATACAGGATACCCCAGAGCCAAAGGTGTGTAGCAGATTCAACCTGAACTACGTGAGAAAACTAATCGAATCCTTACTTTTTGTTATCCTGCTCCTGATCCATAATCACTAGGATCCAAAGTAACGGCTAATTACTTCCTTTGGATCAATCACTTTTATCTGCATCCCTTATTTTCGCTAAAGTCCCCCTCTCTTATGCCAGATCTGAGGGGGGTTATTTTAATTTCCTGGAGCGAGCCAGGTCAGAGATCTTTCCCACGCGCCTTCTTTATCTTTTATCACCTGGTCTTTCTTTTGTATGGGACGTGGGATCTTTCTTTCCTAAATTTATTTACCTTACTAGCCTAATAAGAGTTATCCCCTCTAACCAAAGGGAACCCTAGGAAAGAAATCAAGCCGAAACTCGTGTCATCTTTAAATAACCCAATCCAATGGGCGTATGAATATCCGCTTTGAAAGGATCAAGGTAGTCTTTTTTTATGTTTACGCTATTCTTCGCATCTCAAGATATACAATCAATTAGTGAGCATCCCATCTCATAAGGAATTAAGGCTTGGTTGCACGTGAGAAGAACTAAGGATCAGTCCAATGTGACCTATAGGATATAGAAGCTGTAATTCTTTCTTTTAGTTGCCTGCCCTTGGGCTGAACTACTGACTGACAAAATGATTTATTAAGTTAAGAGTAGCCTAGCGGGAAGGATTACTTCTAGATTCTATACCAACAAACGCATTCTCTCATCTCTATCAAAGAATGAAAAATCGAAAGTGTCACGCCCCGACCCAACCCCAAGCTAAAGGTTAAGTCCAGACCCGACCCACGGACAGAGTCTCCCCTGTACCGTGGACATTTTGAAAACCTGTAAACTCACAAATAAGGCAACTACAAGGTAAACAAACTTTTCATAGCTATATATTTAAAGATTTAAGGCCATCCGAGCCTTGAAGTAAACAACAGTTCCAAAACCACACAAGCATGCAAGTAACTTACTTACAATATGGCTAATAGCCATGCCATTCTAGGATAACATCAAAACATACTTAGAAGATAAAACATTCTACATTAAGCCATTCACTCCTAAGCATACAAATTGAATAAAAGAAGAAACATAAGTTATTACAAGACATAGGTTCTCAAATATACACTACAACCAACTATCCTTCAACTTCTTACAACAACCAATATAAACAAATCCCTTAGGCCACAAAATAGATACACAAGTACCAAATAGAAACAAGAAGGCACAGCCACCTCAGAACAACACACAGCAACTAGGGTAAAGGCTCTATCTGCACCTCTTCCTCTTCCACTAATACCTCAACAAGCTGGGGATCACCCTCAGCATCTCCTGAAACATATATCGAGGTATGAGCAACCACTGTTGCCCAGTGAGGGATATAGTCCTGGGGCGTGCAATGCAACAGGTAAAACAGTTAAACAACAATAACAATTAGACAATTAAAGAACCAGTGATAGCTTAAATAACCACACATTTAAAAGGATACATTTCACATAACCCCTATACACCAATCTTCACTGGTCTTCATTCACGATCCACGAACCACGATCACGATCACGATAAGCCGGCATAGCCCCAAACACTCCAGTGGGTGTACTCCAGATGTACCCCGATAATCCTACGACCCAACATCCCCTGAAAATCTCCAGACCAGGCGAATGAGGGACTAGGGCACGGAGTTTGAATATCCACCGGCAAGCCCTCTACCGCCCAGCCGATATTCAACACATCTGCCCCTGACACTATGGTTGCACAACCACTATGCAATGCACTTTACAATGGCAAGTTAATGTCAATGATATAAGCAATAACACATAGGAGGATCAACAAAGTAGGTTGACCTCGATGCAATTAGAATAGAAATAATTATATAAGCAAATATGCAGTTTTACAAAGGGACATATGCAAGATAAGTATAGAATCATACCAAAAGCTCCAATTCAACTTGAAACCACATATAAACACTCAAGAAGTCATGCCATGGGATTAGAAGCGTGAGTCAACCGAAATTGCACCTAAACCCCTTTGTTTTTCAAGCTATTTCTCTTCCAAACCAAAGTTAATGATTCCATTTTCAAGGGAAACTCTCCCAACCTTCTAACTAACCCTCAAGGAACCCTCTCAACCCTCTAATTCATTCAAACGCCCGCAAATACCCCAAAAGCCCCAAATTCCCTCTTATGGCTTTAAACTACACATACCTTATCCGGGCTTCAACCAAGGGTTATCAAAGCTTCTATAGCACCTAGATAGCCTAAGAATACTAGAAGTGAAGCCCGAATCCACCCGGATTCGCATTAACCCCGAAAGTCCTATGTTAAAGTCGGCTATTTCACGTTTTATGCGATTTTAGGACAATGCAAGTGCACGGGGCTATTAGACTACCTTCACTAGCACCTAAGGCATCTATTAGAAGCATTGAATCAAGTTAAAAAGCACGATTTCACAAAACCCTAGAATTTCTGTCACTATTCACTCCTACGAATTAACTATCGATTTCTACCGTTTAAAACATGAAACAATAGCATAAATGTGGTCTCTACTACTTGTACACAACATATATAAGCTTATTTGAGCCTTGCAATAGAATTTAACATCATTTTCAACAAATCAAGAAAATAGCAACTATTTAGAAATGCGAAAATAAGCCGTGAAATCCCTCACCAATGCGCGTAGGAGCACCTAGGAACCTTGCACATATCCTAATCCACTTGCTCAAGGCTTGGGAAGGCTTGGATTGAAGAGTTGAAGACCAATTTTTTCTCCTTGAGCTGCTAGAAAGTTTCGGCCCTGCTACAGTGCCTTTTCAGCATTTTTTGTTTTGATTTTTGCTAGTTATGAGCTAAGGTGAGTTGTGTGTGTGTTATATAAGCTTAGGTGAGTTATTTTAGTTCAAGTGTATGGTCAAAATGTGAGTCAAACTAGTTAGAAACAAGTCCTAAGCATAAATTTAATGTTAGCTAATTAAACTCTAAGTTAGTTACGTAACACTATTCATTTGACTACAAAAATCATTTTCTAAACGAGCTCTCCTATCGCCTCTAGCTCAATTGTACATTTTTCCCACTACTCTAACAATTAATATGATTTAATAAAAATGCTAATTCACTAATAGAATGCAGTTTAAAAAATGGAGTGAATAGTAATTTAAGAAGACAGTTAATAAAGCACAGAAGGAAATGCGCAAACAAGGTATGCAACAGTAATTGAATGCATGGCTAAATCTCGGGCGTCACATCCTTTCCCCCTTAAACTAATTGCGTCCACGCAATTCTTACATGATTCGGTGAATAACTCTGGATAGCGCTCCCGTATCTGATCCTCTCTCTCCCATGTCGCATCATCTACGCCGTGATGATCCCACAGAACTTTAACCATCGGAATGCTTTTAGTCCTCAGCTCCTAAACTTTCTGATCTACAATCCGAAGAGGTTTCTCTGTCTAGGTCAAAGGTTCACTGATCTCTAAAGGTTCGGGCTCAAAAATATGAGAGGGGTCTGGCTGATACTTCCGAAGCACAGATACATGGAAGACATCATGGATTCTACCCAGACTGGGAGGCAAAGCTAAATGGTAAGCCAAATCACCAATAGTTTCGGTTATCTCAAATGGTCCCACATATCGAGGACTGAGTTTACCTCCTTTACCATGTCGAATCAAACCCTTACGAGGAGAGATTTTCAGAAATACTCGATCCCCCACGCATAATTTCAGATCACGACAGCGTCTATCTGCATAACTCTTTTGCCGGCTCTGTGCTGTAAGCATTCTTTTTCTGATAAGCTACACATGATCAATCATTTTGTTCATTTCAGGTAAGAGAGTAGGATCGACCATCTTCATTTTACCAACATCATCCCAATAGAGAGGAGACCGGCATTTACGTCCATACAGTGCCTCATAAGGTGCCATACCAATAGTAGCTTGATAACTATTGTTGTAGGTGAACTCTGCGAGTGGCAAATACTTCTCCCAACTCTTACCGAAGTCTAGAATACAAGCCCGTAACATATCCTCGAGGATTAAGATAGTTCTCTCGGATTTACCATCTGTCTGAGGATGATAAGCTGTACTGAAACTCAAAGTCGTGCCCAAAGCTTTCTGAATCTTCTCCCATAACTAAGATGTGAATCTGGGATCTCTATCTGACACAATACTCTTTGGAATTCCATGAAGTCGAACAACATTCTCAATATACAACTCTACTAGCTTATCAAGAGAATCAGACTTCTTTTTAGCAATGAAGTGAGAAGTCTTGGTCAATCTATCCACAATAACCCAAACTGAGTCATTACCCTTCGAAGACCTCGGTAAATCTGATACGAAATCCATGGTAATATGATCCCATTTCCAAACAGGAATAGCCAAAGGCTGCAACAACCCTGCAGGCCTCTGATGCTCTACTCTAACTTTCTGACAAGTAAGACATCGAGCAACATAGTCAGCAATTTCTCTCTTCATATTATTCCACCATAAGTTTTGCTTTAAATCTTTATACATTTTAGTACTGCCTGGGTGGATAGTATATCTAGAATTGTGTGCCTCAGCAAGAATATCCTTCTTCAAAGTTGGATCACTCGGAATACAGATTCTGCCTTTGAATTTGATAATACCATCGTCGTGCAGTTTGAAATCTGACTCTCCCCCTTTTGAATTCTCTAAGACTTTCAACAATTGAAGATCAGCCTGTTGAGCTTCTCGAATCCTGGATAATAATAGAGATTGAATCTGCAAACTTGCGAATTGAATACCAGAATCTGAAGTATTAGGCTTCCATAAGCATAATTCTTCCATGAATTCCCAATTCTTGATAACCAAGCTAGCAACAGTAGCCTTTCGGCTCAAAGCATCAACAACAATATTGGCCTTACCCGGAAGATAGTTAATAGTGCAGTTATAGTCCTCAAGTAATTCCAGCCAACGCCTCTGCCTCATGTTCAACTCTTTCTATGAAAACAGATATTTCAAACTCTTATGATCTGTAAAGATTTCAAACTTGTTGCCCCAGAGATAATGACACCATTTCTTTAATGCAAGAATGATAGCTGCAAGCTCAAGATCATGAGTCGGATAGTTGAGTTCATAAGGTTTCAGTTTCCTGGAAGCATAAGCAATAACCCTGCCATTCTGCATCAATACACAACCCAGACCATCCTTCGAAGCATCACTATAGATCACCAGATTATCATAACCTTCAGGTAAAGCAAGAATAGGAGCTGTAGTCAATCTCTTCTTCAATTCCTGGAAGCTGGCCTTGCATTTATCACTCCAGTGAAATACTATTTTCTTCTGAGTAAGTTGAGTTAAAGGCCCTGCGATTTTAGAGAAATCCTTGACAAACCTCCAATAATACCCAGCTAAACCAAGGAAGCTACGAATCTCCGTGACAGTTTCAGGTCGTTTCCAAGATAACACAACTTCAATCTTCGCTGGGTCAACAGAAATACCATCCTGCGAGATAATATGGCCAAGAAAAGCAACTTGCTTAAGCAAGAATTCACATTTGCTAAGCTTTGCAAATAATTGATGCTCCTGAAGAGTTTGCAACACAATTCTGAGATGCTGTTCATGTTCCGCCTCAGATCTAGAGTAAACAAGAATATCATCAATGAAGATAACCACAAATTGGTCCAGATAAGGACAGAATACCCTCTGCATTAAGTCCATGAATGCGGCGGGAGCATTAGTAAGACCAAACGGTAAGACAACAAACTCATAATGGCCATATCGAGTTCTGAAAGCAGTTTTAGAAACATAATCTTTCTTAATCCTCAGCTGATAATAGCCTTGCCTCAGATCGAATTTAGAGAATACATTGGCGCCTTGCAAATGATCAAATAACTTTTCAATTAAAGGCAAAGGATATTTATTTTTGATGGTTACCTGATTAAGACCCCGATAATCAATGCATAAGCGAAGAGATCTGTCTTTCTTTTTAACAAATAGGACTGGCGCACCCCAAGGTGAAGAACTCAGCTGAATGAATCCCTTCTCAAGCAAGCCCTGCAATTGAACTTTCAATTCCTGCAATTTGGGTGGAGCCATTCTATACGGAGTCCTAGAGATAGGTAAAGTCCTCGATAGTAAGTCAACCATGAACTCTATCTCCCTATCAGGCAGTAACCACGGTAATTCCTCAGGAAAGACCCCCGGAAATTCCCTCACGATAGGTACATCATTCAATTTCAATTGATCCATAGGTTGATTAATCAAATATGCAAGATAAGCCTCACAACCTTTGCTCAATAATTTAGATGCTCTAATAGAAGAAATAATAGGAGTTCCCGTAGATTTTCTACTACCAACTATTTTAAGTACAGGCTGGTCGGGCATTTCTAGATACACAATCTTCTTTCTACAATCAAGCTGGGCATAATATTTACTTAACCAGTCCATCCCCAATATAATTTCAAAGTCGCGAAAAGGTAGAATAATTAAATCAGCAGGAAAAACACGACCTTGAATATAAATATTACATGCCTTGCAGATAGATTTGGTGACAAACTTCGGCCCCATAGGAGTGTAAACCACAATATCATGCAACAATTTATCATGTTTCAACTTAGCATTTTGTGCACAAATAGGTGTAATAAATGAATGCGAAGCCCCGGAATCAATTAAAACCTTAACTAATTGATCATTAAGAAGAAAAATACCTTCTACCACAGCGGTCGTATCCGGAAGCTCCTCAGCATCCAAAGCAAATACACGGGCCTGACCTCGTGGGGGTGGTGCTGTAGCTGGTGCCCTGGTCTGAGAGTTCTGAGCTAACATCTGACCCCTAGGGTTCTTATATTTCTGACAATCCTTAACCCTGTGCTGATCACTGCCGCAGCCTGTACACTTGTTCTGTTTCTTCCAACAAACATCCTCATTATGGCCCTGACGCTGACAGAAGCTGCACTGCTGGTGACGTCTTAGAGTAGTGCCTCCCGAAGGAGCTCTATAAGTAGAGGTAGCTGAACTACCCTGCTACGAACGGGATACTGTTGGACGGAAATGACTCTGAGTCTGACTCTGAACTGGTCGTGTCTGAGTCTGAGTAGGCCCTGTATAACTCTGAGTCTGCCTCGGCTGTGAACTCTACCCAACTGATATATCCTGACTCTGGTACCCCTGACTCTGAGTCTAAAACCGCTTACTTGATTGACTGGTCTCGGCTAACACATCGGCCTTGCGTTTCTCATATCTCGAGGCGGCTCGGACCACTGCAGCATAATTGGGGAAATCATTCGCAGATAGATTAAGCATAATATCCCTTCTCAATCCCAAGATGAATCTCTGGATCTTCATGTCCTCTGGCTATATCAAGGCTGGCGCATAACGGGAAAGCCTGGTAAAGGTAGCCTCATATTGATCCACTGTCATACTTCCCTGTTTTAAGTTTATGAACTCTGTTTGACGCCTCTCGCGGGCAACCACCGATATGTACTTGTCTCGGAATTCTCGGACGAAATCAGCCCACAAATGATGAACCCTCTCGGCTTCCCATTTCTCATTGATAGTATGCCACCAATCTTCAGCGTCACCTTCTAGAAGGAATGTGGCATAAGTGATCTTCCTATCATCATGGCACTCGAGTATTGCTGCCACTCTTTCAAACTTCCTCAGCCACATTTCAGCCTTCATGTCATTCGGTTCTCCAAAGAAAGTATAGGCCCCATGATGAATAAACCGGTCATACAGATTACCTGCCATAATGCCACTACCCCCGGCTCTCGTAGCCTGATTACCTCCAACGACCCCTAGCTGACCTTGCTGTGTCACAAACTGGGCGATGGTGTTCATAGCAGTGGCCATTGTGGCTAAGATATGTGCCGTACTCGGTTCCTGAACTGGAGGTGCATTACCTGCCAATCCGGCTTCTTGCCCATGAGCCTCTTCCGGTTCTCTATCGACATTCTGATTCTCAGTACGACGGCGGGGCCCCATCTCGAATAGCTAGAATGCAAAGTATTATGACAGGTATATATATGTATATATGCAATTTATAAGTAAACACATAAAGAAAAGTTCAAATAGATTCACATAAAGTCAAGTATATAGAAGTACATATAAATATTCTACATTATTGAAGTACACATAAGTCACTAGATCATACTTGACATTCTAGACCTCGTGATATTCTATTTCCATGCTAGCATGTTCATTCCTAATTCAAATTTCACTTAGGCAAATCAAAAATCACAGACTCATGCAATCACAAAGTCACATAACAAATCTCTACCCACAGACCGAGAAGTTTAACCTGGCTTCATGCAATCTATAGCTCTGATACCACTTAAATGTCATGCCCCGACCCAACCCCAAGCTAAAGGTTAAGTCCGGACCCGACCCACGGACAGAGTCTCCCCTGTACCGTGGACATTTTGAAAACCTGTAAACTCTCAAATAAGGCAACTATAAGGTAAACAAACTTTTCATGGCTATATATTTAAAGATTCAAGGCCATCCGAGCCTTGAAGTAAACAACAATTCCAAAACCACACAAGCATGCAAGTAACTTACTTACAATATGGCTAATAGCCATGCCATTCTAGGATAACATCAAAACATACTTAGAAGATAAAACATTCTACATTAAGCCATTCACTCCCAAGCATGCAAAGTGAATAAAAGCAGAAACATAAGTTATTACAAGACATAGGTTCTCAAATCTACACTACAACCAACTATCCTTCAACTTCTTACAACAACCAATATAAACAAAGCCCTTAGGCCACAAAATAGATACACAAGTACCAAATAGAAACAAGAAGGCACAACCACCTCAGAACAACACACAGCAACTAGGGTAAAGGCTCTATCTGCACCTCTTCCTCTTCCACTAATACCTCAACAAGCTGGGGATCACCCTCAGCGTCTCCTGAAACATATATCGAGGTATGAGCAACCACTGTTGCCCAGTGAGGGATATAGTCCCAGGGCGTGCAATGCAACAGGTAAAACAGTTAAACAACAATAACAATTAGACAATTAAAGAACCAGTGATAGCTTAAATAACCACACATTTAAAAGGATACATTTCACATAACCCCTATACACCAATCTTCACTAGTCTTCATTCACGATCCACGAACCACGATCACGATCACGATAAGCCGGCATAGCCCCAAACACTCCAGTGGGTGTACTCCGGATGTACCCCGATAATCCTACGACCCAACATCCCCTGAAAATCTCCAGACCAGGCGAATGAGGGACTAGGGCACGGAGTTTGAATATCCACCGGCAAGCCCTCTGCTGCCCAGCCGATATTCAACACATCTGCCCCTGACACTATGGTTGCGCAACCACTATGCAATGCACTTTACAATGGCAAGTTAATGTCAATGATATAAGCAATAACACATAGGAGGATCAACAAAGTAGGTTGACCTCGATGCAATTAGAATAGAAACAATTATATAAGCAAATATGCAGTTTTACAAAGGGACATATGCAAGATAAGTATAGAATCATACCAAAAGCTCAAATTCAACTTGAAACCACATATAAACACTCAAGAAGTCATGCCATGGGCTTAGAAGCATGAGTCAACCGAAATTGCACCTAAACCCCTTTGTTTTTCAAGCTATTTCTCTTCCAAACCAAAGTTAATGATTCCATTTTCAAGGGAAACTCTCCCAACCTTCTAACTAACCCTCAAGGAACCCTCTCAACCCTCTAATTCATTCAAAAGCCCGCAAATACCCCGAAAGCCCCAAATTCCATCTTATGGCTTTAAACTACACATACCTTATCCGGGCTTCAACCAAGGGTTATCAAAGCTTCTATAGTACCTAGGTAGCCTAAGAATACTAGAAGTGAAGCCCGAATCCACCCGAATTCGCATTAACCCCGAAATCCCTATGTTAAAGTCGGCTATTTCACGTTTTATGCGATTTTAGGACAATGCAAGTGCATGGGGCTATTAGACTACCTTCACTAGCACCTAAGGCATCTATTAGAAGCATTGAATCAAGTTAAAACGCGCGATTTCACAAAACCCTAGAATTTTTGTCACTATTCACTCCTACGAATTAACTATCGATTTCTACTGTTTAAAACATGAAACAATAGCATAAATGTGGTCTCTACTACTTGTACACAACATATATAAGCTTATTTGAGCCTTGCAATAGCATTTAACATCATTTTCAACAAATCAAGAAAATAGCAACTATTTAGAAATGCGAAAATAAGCCGTGAAATCCCTCACTAATGCACGTAGGAGCACCTAGGAACCTTGCACACACCCTAATCCACTTGCTCAAGGCTTGGATTGAAGAGTTGAAGACCAATTTTTTCTCCTTGAGCTGCTAGAAAGTTTCGGCCCTACTACAGTGCCTTTTCAGCATTTTTTGTTTTGATTTTTGCTAGTTATAAGCTAAGGTGAGTTGTGTGTGTGTTATATAACCTTAGGTAAGTTATTTTAGTTTAAGTGTATGGTCAAAATGTGAGTCAAACTAGTTAGAAACAAGTCCTAAGCATAAATTTAATGTTAGCTAATTAAACTCTAAGTTAGTTACGTAACACTATTCATTCGACTACAAAAATCATTTTCTAAACGAGCTCTCATATCGCCTCTAGCTCAATTGCACATTTTTCCCACTACTCTAACAATTAATATGATTTAATAAAAATGCTAATTCACTAATAGAATGCAGTTTAAAAAATGGAGTGAATAGTAATTTAAGAAGACAGTTAATAAAGCACAGAAGGAAATGCGCAAACAAGGGATGCAACAGTAATTGAATGCATGGCTAAATCTCGAGCGTCACAGAGAGGGATTTAGCGACAAAGCTATGAAAAAAAATCCACCCAGGCCAATCTTGCTGAGAGGTAAGGAAAAACTACCAGCTTTTTCAACGCTAAAGCCCTTCTTTTTCTATATCCCCTTTCTGCCTATTCTACATGGGATACGTACAGCTACGCTCATCTTCCTCTTTTGAGTCTTTCCTCTTTTCTGTTTACCTGAACAAACTCTTTTCTCTATTGTAGCTGAGTCCCCAACAAAAAGAGAAAACTGTCTCGCGGAACACAGGCTATATTCCGCAGAGGTTGGCAAGAGCTTATTTCACAGCTTCACAAGACTGAATTGAATTAGCATCGGGGAACTGAACTACATTGATCTAAATCCTTGGAACACACAGAAGACCAAGGCAAGTCCACTCTCGATTCAGCATAAGCTTGGGATCTTTCTTTCCTAAAATAAAGCATTTCCTTTGAAGCCAGGACTTTCTTCTCTTCAGCCAGAGCCCAACCAGGGTGAGAGAGATAGGAGAGTAGGGACGGGGAACCAATGTCACCAATTTAACTAACTATTTTGGATCTTTGAATAGACAGAGAGAGATGTTTTTCCTACGGCCCAAGAGCGTATTAGTTCAAAGAGCTAGCAATGACTTTCTTCCCATCCGAAAATCGTAGTAAGCCGAGAGAAAATGCTTTAGCGGATAGTTGGGAAAACTACTGAATACGATAACGAAACCATTCACTGCGGAACAACAAGAATCACAGTCGACTCAACTTGACGAGTCAGTTCAATAGCTGCCTTTAGAGTTGGGATAAGTATGGTAGCAGTTAAGATTAACTAAAAGGCATCTCCTCAACCCTCAACCGAGACATAGAACTCCTAGCTCTGGAGCTGATTGAATTGATTCTTTTTTATTTAAGAGCCACCGAAAGGTTTCGCTCTTCGCTCACAGAACTCTCCCCAGTAGTCTCAGGTCAAGAAAGAAGAGCGATGGCATACCTTGAGTTACTCGTTTCTTTGGGGTGAACTTTCATCTGTTCTCTTTCCTTCTATTTGGTTTTTTGTTAAAAACAAACGTTATCACAGTTCGATTTTCTTTAATTCTTATCTTGTTCAGTCTTGATGGCCGCTAGTTTATTTATTTATTACGTCATTAAGTTCAAAGAGTCATTCTGGCATCTGCTTTTAATGCTTGCTAGTAAACAGTTGGTGTCTCTTTCCTCGCGCCCTTACTTAACGTATTTGCTTCCTTTGAAGTAATACGATACGTTGTGAAGAGTGGATTCAACAAGAAGAATCAGAGCTTCCCTTTCTGGTAACTTCGCTACTTTGAGAACAGCGAGAGCAGAACCCAAAGCAGACTTTAAGATAGATGTCACTAACTTGCATTCCTTCCTTACTAAAGAAATGCCCTTTCGCCTTTTGCTCCTAGTCCATTTTTTTATTTAGTAAGAGAATCTCGCTTTATCATTTAAAATTCTTCTTATTTTCCTGCGAGAAATGCCAAAACTAAGACTAATTCATTCAGTCTAATGTGCCCACCTTAGGTCACGAGCTGCTTTAAGGCATTCCTTTATCTCTACTAACTACTCCTAAGGGCGTACTCCACCACAAACAGCGGAGTAAGCTCTCAGGCCTTCTTTTCTTTGGCATTCATTCGTCTCAAAATAATCTTGGGCTATATTGCTACGGGTGAGAGAAGCAATCCTCCTTCTAGGTTATCTAAGGCACTAAGATCTCTTTCAAACTACCAAAAAAACCCCTATGGCGGTTGAGGAGTAACGGACCAAAAGGAAAGCAGGTAGGCCGCCTTTGATTTTTTGTTGAGCGGATAGGGGAGTATACGTCGGGCAAAAGCTTCACTGATTCCCAATGGAGCTCCGGCGGTAGTTCAATCATTGACAAGGTTCAAAGAAAGGGCGGGACATTGATAAAGAATACATGACTAACCACAATGAATATCTTTCGCCCATTATCACCTTATCTTTACCCATTGTCATTTAAGGTAATGAATAGGGAGAGTCTGGGATCTAAGCAGATTGAAGTTAAGAAAGGCCTCCCTGCAGGCCAACGAAAGCTGTAAGTTGTGGACCTTGACTTAGAAGCCGAGGTGAACTGTCTAACATAGTGGCCGTCCAAAAGCCATACCATTTTCTTCAAGCCTACTGGAAGCCATGGGTGAAGTTGTCAAATAAGATCCCGTTAAATTGGCTAAGTGAACCATACTTCAAATATCGTTCGGAGTAAGACCAGTCACTGAATTAAGACTAAAAAACTGACCATTCTTTATCGCCCAGCAAAAGACCTCACTATGTACCTCGGACTCAGGATTTAAGCTAGGGTTCGTCCTATAAGAAAGAAAGTAGAGTTAGGCAAAGTCTTCTATGAGTGAACGAGATGAGGATCGAGGTAGTTAAGTTCCCCAAGGGGGAGTTGCTTTCCAATATAAAAAATATTCTTTCTTCTTCGCTTCACACGTTTTTTTCTAATGCTTTTTCCCTTGCGGGCTTTCCACCCTTAACTCTTGTTTACTTCCTGCCCTATTCACTGGCATTGAACTATTCTCCCGCAGTCCCACGCTTGGAACTAGAAGAACTATTCGCTTTCCACTATGCACTATGCTTGAAATTGTAATTGCCCTTCGCTAGCTAACTACTAATAGTGAAACTATTATAAATACAAAGTAAAATTTTACCCTTTTCCTTTGTAGCCCGCCAAGGAACAAGTAGCCTTCACCACCTATTCGTGCCTGAAGGAAATGCATGAGCGAAAGACTCTTTCAGTTGCAATTCTTTCTTTACGCGCAAACCCTTTCAAAATTTTAGTCAAGCTTTCTTGATGTCTTTCTACGCGAAAAGCTCTAGATTCATAGATCGTTCGTTCAAGATGAGATGTTGCACCGATCAGCGCAATCAATATCTAAAGCGAGGCCAGTTCCTCTTTATACGATTACGATAAAGATTGAGCCGATTAGTCAACTTTGCCCTGTTGATACGCTAAAGCATATCAGCTCTAGAACTCACGAACTGAAGAGCTCACGTCACAAACTAAAGATGCTACGTGACGCTTCATATGCGGATACAAAGGCCCAACCCATTATGATTAATGAAGCCTACTTTTTTGTTTGCTTGATGAGTCAGGTTCCGCCCATTCGACTGGAAAAGTTCATGAGCAAGTCTTCCTTCAATTGATTGAGATCAATATTATCTTTTTCATTCCGCTTGACTGGAAAATGGAATTCTTTTACCATTTATTAAGTCTTTAGAAAGAGTCTTTCTCCATGGCAAGCATATCAAGCAGGATCGAGTGGATAAAATAGGTGAGGATAACATCCGACAGTTGATCAGCTAGGCCTTGAGTGTTTAGACCCTTTATTACTGAATCATACAAAGAAGTAAAAGAAGCATGCATGTAAGGGGGATAAATTGATTACTTAACGAGTCTTGGATGAGTTGATTCTTTTATTATGGGGACCTATCTTCCAGAAGTGGTGAACTAGAGAGACCAATATCACAATAGCGTGCTCCAAAACAAGTTAATAGATATCTTATAGTTAATAATAACTAACAAACAATAAAAAAGAACTACTTGATTAGAGATATAATAACTTGAATCTATATAGAATATCAAATTCAGAGATAGATAATCAGTAAGTTATCTTTATCTTTATATAACTCGTTATCTACTTGTAAGGGCGAAGCTGCAGTTCTAAAGTTGTTCGGGCAAAAACCCTGCCTGCCGGAAGATTTATTGATTTGATTGAACCTAGCGGGAGAAAGGAATTTTCAAAACGCTTTTTCAATGGTTCACTTGATCTTTCCTCTATTTCATTAGAAATTGAGTGGAGGAGGCAGAGGTGACTGCTAGGGAAGCAGTAGTAGTGCATGCAGTTAACTCGGGACCCGTTCCAACATCCATTCATGTCCCTCCAGATCCGAAGCGTCATACGAATCCAAATATGAATTAAACACCTGCCCCTCTTTAATTGCCGGAAAGCGGCTGATAGACAACTGATATTCTGAATCTGAGCTGGCTTCTTTCTATTCCCTTATCTGATTCAAAAGGGGTTGCTCCTCGACGTCTAACTCGGGCTGCGGAGCTTCTTGATGACTGAGAAGGTGATACCGAATCGATGAGAGAATTGGATCAATACGCTAGAAGATATTTGAGATCCTGTCCTAACTCATGAATAGATTGTTTTTTATGTTGACGTTTACACCGATGTATACTTTTGTATACTGTCCTTTATGGATCTGGGCTTTTCTGTTTGAATAGTCCCCACCGTGAGTCAATGCGTTAATGCACAATTCCATATGTCATGAAATGAAATCCTAAGTCAGTAAAGTATTGAATAGTTAACACGTGCTAATGGAATAGATTGTATTGTTGGATCGCACGTGAGTCTGGTAGTCCAATAAGAATGCCTAACGCAATCCAAAATGAAAGCACCACAAGTGAGCCGAGGGCATTAGTCATTCTTAGACCAATGTCCATTTAACACATCCTAATCAGAACGGCCACCCAGAAGGCCTAGCTTTAGCTGCCACAATTCTCTTCCCTCAGAGGTTTCCCAAGAGGTTTCCCCTTTTAATAAGTTTGTTTCTTTTAATTCATCGAAAGACTTCCTCAGATAGAGGTCCTTCTTTTCTTGCTCTAGGGACGATGTTGAAGAAAGGAGTTCTCTTTCTAGTACTGCAGTTTCCTTTTTCTCCTTACTGATCATTAGTAGTGGCCATGTTGCATAATCGCACTTCTCATTATAATCACCAAATTGTTGACGCTCTGGCCAGAAGATCTATGAATGAGGAATTGACCGCTGGCGCACTTTAAAGGCATCATAACTAGAAATTTCCCATTCATTCTCAATTTGCTTCTTTCTTACTTTTGGCTTTTTGAGCGGTATGATCGAAAAGTTCAATAAAGAAAGGCTCGGCTGGTTGTTAAGGTTGAAAAGGTCTATGTTTCATCGGAAGATGCTCAATGATGACACCCATTTCCCTATTTTTTTGATAAGACCAACTTCCTGACCCCTTTGACTTTTTGCTAACCGGGGTTTCTGTCTTTCAGATGAATAATGAATCTTGGTTGTAGTTGATGTGGATTTCAGGAGTCAGTGCCTTATACCCAAAGCTTTGTTCCCAGGTGCTTCAGATACACCTTTCAAACCGCCTTCGGATACAAGCATAGAGTGTGGCGATTATCCGTTCTTCAGCTAAGTCCGGTATGGTTTTCTTTGCGGTGAGTCTGATAAACCACCCCTGAAAGGGCCCCCTTCCTCTCCCTCTAAGGCTGAGGGGTATCTTGTTTGCTGTCATGACTATTGGTACATTGCACTTCTTGGTAAATACTCTCTCATACTTAGAATCAAGTCGGCACTCCTTCCCATCTTTCGCTAGGTAGGGCTTTTGGGGAAGCTTTTCCTTCTTGTGTTCCTTTCGCCTGAAAAGGAAGATTCTGAACTGCTTTGGCCCCGTCGGTGTTTTTGACGCCATTCTACTGGCTAGGATAAAGATAGATGGTCCAATTTTATAATCGTAGATTCAAGAAGAAAACGATCAAACGCTAAGCTAAGCCGATGCGGAATTTTCTTGTTATCTTTATTGTTGCTTCCCTAAAAGCAGTTTTCAATCCCTATGGTTGGAATCTTTTCCTTTTTCATTTCTCTGTTGAAATGATTCCCTTAAATGTCATTGACTTTGTTTTCCACCCCGTATACCATTGCTTGTCGTCAACCCCATCGGCCTAAAAATGGTAGTTATCATTAGCACTGTTTCTTGCTTTGATCTTGGGACAAAGAGAGATCATCAAATATAGAGTTCAATATCGAAGAACAGGTTTTCCCATACTAGAGACTGATCTCATTACTCAATAAAGTGCAATTTTGTCAGAGATGCTTTTTTGATCTCGCTTCTGAGCGCTTAGCTACTACCGATCGGTTAACCAGGTGAGACAACCACTATAGGGCCCAATCTTCTTCGGACAAGACCAATCCGACTTGAATTTGCGTAAATAAGAGAATAGGCCACGCTGCTGAAACTGCGAATTCGGCTGTAGCTGGTGGAGAACGTGAATCAATCATGAATGCGGTTCTTGCCTACTTATTCAGAGCGGGAAGACTCGAGAGTGTGTCGGATGGAAGTGAGATGGCCAAGCCTTGGATGAATGGAATCGGCCCTTTCCTATTTCTTTTAGTACACCTGATTTCAAGCATTGGTTCCATGGATAGGACAAGAGATGGGGATAGAAGTAAAACAGGAGCTTCCGAGCCTAGTAAATCTGGTTTCGGCCTATTAGGGGGGACCTAAGGTTATCCTTCTCGAGAGAAGGCGTTAGAGCTAGAGGTTAAGTGTGAAACCCCATTTTTCTATCTTATCTCGTTTCGTGTGCTTTATATCGTTTTGCGTGAATTAACCGTCTATGTGCTATGTGACTTAGAATATGGTAATTTTAGTATCAATACTCCTAGAACATGCTAAATGTGCATTCATGAAATTTTCATAAAAAACGGAGTTAGAAATTTTATCGTCGATTTTTAGTGAATAGTGTTTTCAAAACACGTTCGCTAAAATTTTGAAACTGGTCTTTTTAACCCTTCTAGACCTAGTCCACGGACTTTAATAGACCTGTGTTTGATTAAAACGGTTTTAAAATCGGCTTAAGAATTTATTAGGGTTTTTATACCGACTTTTGCGAAAATTGAGTTTTAAGCCGACTCGGGTGAAATTGTTCGATTGTAAAACTTCTTGTCACCTAAAAATAACCTACTTGAGCTATCTTGGGTGTTGAATAATTGTTTTGAACTTTGGTCATAAAAAAAATGCATTTAAAGTCAAGAAAACACTAAAAATACTAAAGTTTCAACTTTGACTTTCATTTAACTTGTTGACTTTCAAGCCTATATCACCAACACACACTCAAAAAGAACAAAAACACCCACAATTACGCACACATTGCCGAGAGGAAGAAGAGAGAAAAGAGAAAAGAGTTTTCAAGGTTTTCAAAGCAAATTTTCAAAGAAAAACCTAGTTTTTGTCTGTAGAACTTCGTGTCGAGTTGGATTCCGCTTGTTGGGCACGCATTGTACGCATTCCTAGGCTTTTATTGCATCAAAGGTAAGAGAAAAATTATGGATCTCAAAACTCATTTTTATGGTTTTGCTTATAACTGCATTTTGAACCGTTAGAATGTTAATCTGATGATAGATTATTGCTCCATGCATGCTAGGGATCGTTTATGTGTATTACTACGAGATTTGAGCCATTGTAGCGAAATTATTTATTTTCGGGTATTTAAAGTTGATAGAATGGCTTTTTGATGATTATTTTGAGTTGTTGTGGTTGGAATCGATTGCCGTTGATTTCTAAAAGTTTATTAATTACGTGGTAACGCCGTTATAATGCCGAATTTTCGATTACGATGTTTGGGTGAAAATCCGGAAATTTCAGCCTAGGTACCTTGAGGTTTTAGGGTTGTTGGGCTTGATTTTGAGGTGTCTTGGTTGGTTTCCGAGAGGGCTAATGTAGTTGATCGAATGGGTTAGTGTTTGGAACTGATTTGGAGTTGTTTGGATTAGTAGAATGTAAGATATGATTATTTGAAGTTTAGGTTTTCTTTCTTTAAATTATTGAATTGAACCTTAGTTGATCAGGTGTGGTTTGAGTGATTGAATTGTGAGTTGTTGATGGGTAAACTAGGGTTTGATTGTGTGTTTAATACATGTTCGGTTGGATGGCCTACTTTGTCATCTAACTTAGTTATTTGTTGTTAAATTGATTATTGATGTTATTATGATGATAATATGATTATTGATGATGATTGATGCCGGGAGGTAGGCAGTTCTGCTAGACTGTCCTCCTGTGAATGATTGATGTTTATTATTATTGTTGAGTCTTTGGTATGTGTGTGCCACCTCTCGGGCAGCATCGGGCTGTCGGGTTGATAACGGCATGACTACCAGAGACTGCTTCCAGCTCGCATGACGGAGGTGTCATGGAGGGAGAGGCTATTGGGGTACCTCGGGTGCGTGAGTTTATGGGAGTCACAAGAAGGCTGTTATGATCGTGATAGTGATTGAAGCTACACTAACTAGTGTATCCTTTATTGAATGGTCATTATAGATTATGTGATGATAGTATTATTGATGTTATTGCGTGTTTACTTGCTCAAAGGATTAAATCCAAGGAGCATAGTGAATACTGTAGAGATCTATCGGATCCTCACTGGGCTTATTTTATATAAGCTCACTCTCTATTATTGCATGCTTTCAGGTGTTCTTTCGCAAGATTTCAGGTACGTGCCTCCTGAAGAGGAAAATGTGGAAAATGTGCCTTACGTGGATGAGTCTTATGTTCCGGAGTCTTATCCTTGATGTTGTACGGTTTTAGTATCTTATAAATTAACTTAGTAGACTTTTATATGCTTTGTAGTTTATAATGTATAAGATGTTGAGAAGTTAATGAATTAGTTGATGCTGTCTTAGTAGCCTTTCTTTTGTTTATGATTAGGTTGCAAGATTGGCTCAATATGTTTTTGTAATGTATATTAAGGGTTCATGTATTATGTTGGAACGGAGGCATATAACGAGGAATGTTTATTGTATAATATGGTTATGATGTATGTTGTTATATTATTGAGGAGTTGTTTGTTGTATAGTTTATGGAGTTGATGTATGATGTCCTATTGAGGTTGGTTTAGAGCCTCAGTGTCCTATTTACTATCGTTATACTGCCGAAATTCCGTTGCGTCCTGACTGATTATAGGAGGGGTCGAGTTGGGGCGTGACATTTAAGTGGTATCAGAGCGCATGTTAGTTGTCAGCCGGGGTATTCTCGGAATGTGGGTAATGGTCTTAGCATGAAAGTATGTATGAAAAGAAAGAAAAATGATCTATGTATTAAAATGATTAAATGATTAAGTGGTTAAGTGATTATGTGATTTAGTACTTATGTGATTATGTGATCAATTTGTTTATGTGTTTTATATGACTTTGTTGTTTATGTGCTAATAGTTGTTCATAACCTGTTTACGTGCTATAACCTGTGCTAACTCTTTGATTAGTAGAATGACGGGCAGACCAAGAACCAGAGGTAGGCCTGAGATGACTGATGAGACTCCTGGTAATGCGGCACCGGGCCGTGATAGGGGTGATGACCGTTTGGGGGCAGCTATGGAGAGGATTGCTGAGTTAGTGGCCAGACAGGCTCAGTTGATAGCAGGGCAGGCTGCCTAGACTCGGGCTTGGCAGGCTCAGTTGTTGAATGTGCAAGGTGGAAACCACGGGCGTGGTACCCTGAAAGAGTTCTTAGGGTATCATCCACCTAGATTTCAGGGGGAACCCGATGATCGGAAGGCGGAAGCGTGGATTAGTAAGTTGGAGAAGATTTTTGATCCTCTTGACTATACCGATGTGCAAAAAGTCTCTTTTGCCGTGTACTTGTTAGATGATGAGGCAGAAGAATGGTGGCGCACAGTGAGAACTAGTTGGGCGACTCAGGGTATTCCGTATGTTTGGGGTGCCTTTCTGTTGGCTTTCCGGGCAAAATATGTCCCGAGGATCGCAAGGGAACGGAGAGAGGCAGAGTTTCTAGCCTTAGTGCAGGGAGATGCTTCAGTGGCATAGTATGAGGCCACCTTTACTTGATTGTCCCGGTATGCACCGGAGTATGTGGCTGATGAGGAGCGGAGGACTCGTAGACTCATGTTGGGGTTAAGGCCCGAGATTTAGGATGTGATGGCTCTGAATCGGTACGATGTATTCACTAAGGCCTTTGAGGCAGCTTCTAGACTAGAGAAGAGGAAGGGGGATCAGCTTGTTTCTAGTCAACCCAGTAAGAGGCCGTATCAGCCGCAGTATCAGCAGAATATGTATAGGCCTCCCGTACAGCAGGTTGTGTACAGGCCACCAGCACAGCAGGGTTCTTTTAGGCCACAGGGGCAGCAGAGTTATCATCGGCCTCAGTTTCAGCAAGGGTCATATTAGGTTCAGTCCCAGTTTAGGCCAGCCCAGTCTCAGGGTCAGTACAGGCCTAGTTTGGTAAGGCCTCAGCAGCAGACTGGTTCAGCTGTTCCTTCAGCTTCTGGTTCTTCCAGGGGCAGTGTTAGTGCATCATCACCGTAGTGTACACGCTGCAAGCGCACGGGGCATGTGGAGGTCGATTGCATGGTGAAAGAAGGGACGTGTTTAGGATGCGGCAGCAATCAGCATAGGGCGAGGGATTGCCCTAGGTATTCGAGGACTGAGGGTCGGACAGCGACTCAGGGTTATCAGGGCCGACCTGCGGCCAGTGCACCTCAGCAGCAGCGGGTTCAGGCTCGGGCCTACGCAGTTGACTTAGAGGAGATGCCTGAGGAGACTGCAGTTGTGGAAGGTAACTTCCTTATACTTGATCAACTTGTTAAAGTGTTGATTGATTCTGGTGTTACACATTCTTTCATTACTCCTGCTTGTGTGCAACGTGTTAATTTGCAACCTGAAAGATTGCCTTATGTGGTTTAGATTAGTACCTCTTTGACTGATAAGTATGTTACTGGCTTAGTATGTAAGGATTGTATAATACATGTTAAGGGGCATAATTTTCCTTCGAACCTTATCTTATTTCCTATCCGGGGGTATGATGTTATCTTGGGTATGGATTGGCTTTCTAAGTATGATGCCCAGTTGAACTGTAGAACCAAGGTAGTACAGTTTCGTTTGCCTGATCAGCCAATAGTTGGGATAGTAAGGAATCGGGGTACAAAGACGAGCTTCGTTATCTCAGCAACTAAAGCCGTTAAGTTGGTGAGTAAGGGGTGTTCGGGTTATCTAGCTTATTTGATCAACAAGCCATCTGATAAGCTACAGCTAGAGGAAGTCCCTATTATTCGAGAATATCCCAATGCATTTCCCGAGGAATTGCCAGGGTTACCGCCAGAGAGAGATGTAGAGTTTGTGATCAATCTTATTCCCGGTACTCAACCTATTTCTAAATCAGCATATCGGATGGCACCAGCTGAGTTGAAGGAGTTGAAGACCCAGTTACAGGAGTTATTGGAGAAGGGATTCATTCAGCAGAGTTCTTCACCTTGGGGAGCTCCTGTTTTATTTGTGAAGAAGAAGGCTAGTACCTTGAGATTGTGTATTAATTACTGTGGTTTGAATCAGGTGACCATCAAGAACAAATATCCTTTGCCACTGATTGACGAGTTGTTTGATCAACTTCAGGGAGCCAAAGTCTATTCTAAATTTGATTTGAGGCAGGGGTATTATCAACTTCTGATTCATACGGAGGATGTTCCGAAGTCTTCTTTCAGGACTCGGTACGGGCATTATGAGTTTGTTGTTATGCCCTTTGGATTAACTAATGCACCGGCAGCATTCATGGACCTTATGCATCGAGTTTTTCAGCCGTATTTAGACCAGTTCGTGGTTATCTTTATTGATGATATCTTGGTCTATTCTAAATCTGAATCGGAGCACGAGCAACATCTACGGCTTTCTTATAGAAGCTGCAGGAGCATCAGTTGTTTGCCAAGTTTAGCAAATGTGAATTTTGGCTGCAACGCATATCTTTTCTTGGCCATGTTATTACACAGAGTGGTATTTCTGTAGATCCCACTAAGATTGAATCGGTGATGTCTTGGAAAAGGCCAGAGAATGTTTCTGAGGTCCGTAGCTTCTTGGCTTGGCGGGTTATTACCGTAGGTTTGTAAAGGACTTCTCGAAGATTGCTGGGCCACTTTCTAAGTTGACTCAGAAGCAGACTATCTTTGCTTAGGATGAGAAATGTGAGAGTGGGTTTCAGGAGTTGAAAAAGAGGTTGACTACTGCTCCAGTTCTTGCTCTACCAGAGGGGACCGATAATATGGTTATTTACAGCGATGCATCCAAGGAGGGCTTGGGATGTGTTCTTATGCAGGATGGCCGAGTTATTGCCTATGCTTCCAGAAAGTTGAAGCCTTATGAGGTGAATTATCCGACTCATGATCTTGAGTTGGCAGCAGTTGTCTTCGCACTGAAGAAGTGGCGTCATTATCTGTGGGGCAGTAAGTTTGAGATTTTCACTAATCATAAGAGTCTGAAGTACTTGTTCTCACAGAATGAGTTGAATATGCGCCAGCGGAGGTGAATGGAGCTTCTTGGAGATTATAATTGTTCTATCAATTATCCGCCTGACAAGGCAAATGTTGTAGCAGATGCTCTTAGTCGTAAGGCAAGTGTTTCTTGTTTGGCTGTCAAGAAGTGGGAAGTTCTTGAGGAATTCACTTATTGGAGACCAGAATTGACTCAGGTTGGGGTGATGTGTTCACATCTCCGTATTCAACCTTTATTGCTGTCTCAGATCAGGGAAGCTCAGCAGCTTGATGTTAAACTTCAGAAGATCAAGGATCAGATTACAGATGATCAGTCTGACTTTAAACTGCATGAGGATGGTATTCTTCGGTTTCGGAACAGGGTTTGTGTTCCCGATGAACCGGGCTTGAGGCGAGGTATTCTGGAGGAAGCTCATAATTCTAAGTACACTATTCATCCCGGTGGAACCAAGATGTATCGGGATTTGAAGCAACATTATTGGTGGAATAATATGAAGAGGGAGGTTGCTCAGTTTGTATCTAGATGTTTGACTTGTCAGAGGGTGAAAGCCGAGCATCAACGACCTGCAGGGTTGCTTTAGCCGTTGGCTATACCAGAGTGGAAGTGGGAGCATATTACAATGGATTTCGTCACTGGTTTGCCTAGAACACCGAGGGGTAACGATGCAGTTTGGGTTGTCATGGATCATTTCACGAAGACAGCTCATTTTATTTTGATGAGAATGGGAGATGAGGTTACAAAGTTGACGGATCTTTATTTGGATCAGATTGTTAGACTTCACGGGATTCCATCTAGTATTGTCTCAGATCGAGATCCTCGATTTACTTCTCGTTTGTGGGAGAAACTTCAGGAGACCTTGGGTACTCAGTTGAACTTCAGTACAGCGTATCACCCACAGACCGACGGTCAGTCTGAGCGGACTATTCAGATTCTGGAAGATATTCTTAGGGCTTGTGTTCTGGACTTCGGGAAGAACTGGGAGAAACATCTACCACTTGCCGAGTTTGCCTATAACAATAGTTATCAAGCTACTATTGGGATGGCACCTTTCGCAGCTCTTTACAGTCGTAAGTGTCGTTCACCTTTATATTGGGACGAGGTAGGGGAGATGAAGACTATTGATCCGACTATCATGCCTGAGCTTCTTGAGAAGATTGAGAATGTTCAGTTGATCAGGCAGAGAATGCTTACAGCGCAAAGTAGATTCAAGAGTTATGCTGATAAGCGTTGTCGGGACTTGGAGTTTGCAGTAGGAGATCGGGTTTTCTTGAGATTGTCTCCTCGTAAGGGGTTTGCTCGTTATGGTAAAGGTGGAAAGCTGAGTCCGAGATTTGTTGGGCCGTTTGAGATTACCGGCAGGGTTGGTAAGTTAGCATATCGGTTGGCTTTACCGGAGAACTTCTCTAGTGTCCACGATGTATTTCACGTGTCTAATTTGCGGAAATATAATCCGGATCCTTCTCATATTCTTGAGCCAGAGCCGTTACAGCTTCGTGAGAATCTAACTTATGACGAGCGTCCGATTCGTATTCTTGATCAGATGGAACGAGAGTTGAGGTCGAAGAAGATTCCGATGGTTAAGGTGTTGTGGAAGCATCACGGCATTGAGGAAGCGACTTGGGAGAGACGAGATCAGATGCAGCAGCAGTACCCAGATCTGTTCAGTACATCAAGAATTTCAAGGGCGAAATTTCTTTAAGGGGGGGAGAATGTGAAACCCCACTTTTCTATCTTATCTCGTTTTGCGTACTTTATATCATTTTGCATGCTTTATATCATTTTGCGTGAATTAACCTGTCTATGTGCTATGTGACTTAGAATGTGTTAATTTTAGTATCAATACTCCTAGAACATGCTAAATGTGCATTCATGAAATTTTCATCAAAAACGGAGTCAGAAATTTTATCGTCAATTTTCAATGAATAGTATTTTCGAAACACGTCCGCTAAAATTTTAAAACTGGTCTTTTTAACCCTTCTAGACCTAGTCCACGGACTTTAATAGACCTGTGTTTGATTAAAACGGTTTTAAAATTGGCTTAAGAATTTATTAGGGTTTTTACACCGACTTTTGCAAAAATCGAGTTTTAAGCCGACTCGGGTGAAATTGTTCAATTGTAAAACTTCTTGTCACCTAAAAATAACCTACTTGAGCTATTTTGGGTGTTGAATAATTGTTTTGAACTTTGGTGATCAATAAAATGCATTTAAAGTCAAGAAAACACTAAAAATACTAAAGTTTCAACTTTGACTTTCATTTAACATGTTGACTTTCAAGCTTATATCACCAACAGATACTCACAAAGAACAAAAACACCCACAATTACACACACATTGCCGAGAGGAAGAAGAGAGAAAAGAGAAAAGAGTTTTCAAGGTTTTCAAAGCAAATTTTCAAAGAAAAACTTAGTTTTTGTCCGTAGAACTTTGTGTAGAGTTGGATTCCGCTTGTTGGGCACGCATTGCACGCATTCCTAGGCTTTTATCGCATCAAAGGTGAGAGAAAAATTCTGGATCTCAAAACTCATTTTTATGTTTTTGCTCATAACTGCATTTTGAACCGTTAGAATGTTAATCTGATGATAGATTATTGCTCCATGCATGCTAGGGATCGTTTACGTGTATTACTACGAGATTTGAGCCATTGTAGCGAAATTATTTATTTTCGAGTATTTAAAGTTGATAGAATGGCTTTTTGATGATTATTTTAAGTTGTTGTGGTTGGAATCGATTGCCGTCGATTTCTAAAAGTTTGTTAATTACGTGGTAACGCCGTTATATTGCCGAATTTTCGATTACGATGTTTGGGTGAAAATCCAGAAATTTCAGCCTAGGTACCTTGAGGTTTTAGGGTTGTTGGGCTTGATTTTGAGGTGTCTTGGTTGGTTTCCGAGAGGGCTAATGTAGTTGATCGAATGGGTGAGTGTTTGAAACTGATTTGGAGTTGTTTGGATTAGTAGAATGTAAGATATGATTATTTGAAGTTTAGGTTATCTTTCTTTAAATTATTGAATTGAGCCTTAGTGATCGGGTGTGGTTTGAGTGATTGAATTGTGAGTTGTTGATGGGTAAACTAGGGTTTGATTGTGTGTTTGGATGGCCTACTTTGTCATCTAACTTAGTTATTTGTTGTTAAATTGATTATTGATGTTATTATGATGATAATATGATTATTGATGATGATTGATGATTATTGATTAATGATTGATGCCAGGAGGTAGGCAGTTCTACTAGACTGTCCTCCTGTGAATGATTGATGTTTATTATTATTGTTGAGTCTTTGGTATGTGTGTGCCACCTCTCGGGGAGCATCGGGCTGTCGGGTTGATAACGACATGACTACCAGAGACTGCCTCCAGCTCGCATGACGGAGGTGTCATGGAGGGAGAGGTTATTGGGGTACCTCGGGTGCGTGAATTTATGGGAGTCACAAGAAGGCTGTTATGATCGTGATGGTGATTGGAGCTACACCAACTAGTGTATCCTTTATTGAATGGGCATTATAGATTATGTGATGATAGTATTATTGATGTTATTGTGTGTTTACTTGCTCAAAGGATTAAATCCGAGGAGCATAGTGAATACTGTAGAGATCTATCGGATCCTCACTGGGCTTATTTTATATAAGCTCACTCTCTATTATTGCATGCTTTCAGGTGTTCTTTCGCAAGATTTCGGGTACGTGCCTCCTGAAGAGGAAAATGTGAAAAATGTGCCTTACGTGGATGAGTCTTATGTTCCGGAGTCTTATCCTTGATGTTGTACGGTTTTAGTATCTTGTAAATTAACTTAGTAGACTTTTATATGCTTTGTAGTTTATAATGTATAAGATGTTGAGAAGTTAATGAATTAGTTGATGCTGTCTTAGTAGCCTTTCTTTTGTTTATGATTAGGTTGCTAGATTGGCTCAATATGTTTTTGTAATGTATATTAAGGGTTCATGTATTATGTTGGAACGGAGGCATATAACGAGGAATGTTTATTGTATAATATGGTTATGATGTATGTTGTTATATTATTGAGGAGTTGTTTGTTGTATAGTTTATGGAGTTGATGTATGATGTCCTATTGAGGTTGGTTTAGAGCATCGGTGTCCTATTTACTGTCGTTATACTGCTGAAATTCCGTTGCGTCCTGACTGATTATAGGAGGGGTCGAGTTGGGGCGTGACATTAAGGGGGATCAGGAGATTGAAAAGAAAAAGATGGAGGGTTGCACGTACTCGCTTTCACCTGTTAGATGCAGCTACACCAGGTACCGGTGATGAGCTAACTAAAGGACTCAAAGAAAGGTTATGCAGGTGGGTGTTCATTTGCAGTTGCTGGTCGGGACCGTGGGTATGGAAAGAAAGATGAATAGTTTGATTGGCCTTTGCCTAGCACTAGAACCGGAGATGGTGACAAAGGTGGACTTCTCACCTGAAAGAGGCTACAACCTTACCTTCAAGAAGCAAATTATGGGCATCAATGCACTAATGCTGTCTTGCTCGCCTTTCTTCCGTTTGACAGGAACAGACTCCCACTCGGATTGACCGATGGCATTTCTTCCCTGGCCTACCATCCAAGGGCAAGGGAACTCAATAGCACTTTCAAGAAGAAATCCACCTGAACTGACCATTCAAGTTGTCTTTATCAATAAGACGTTACATCTTATTCATCTCTACTTGTTCTTCCAAGTTTTCTACTCCTTCCTCTGATCACTACCAACCACATCAAGGTGAACCAGCTCCCAGAGATGAGCATTCTTGCCATACCATTCAACGAGTCCAGTCAAGTTCTTCACACGGTCCAACCTTGCCATTGTGAAGAAGATCGGCTTGCTCCAATCCTTTAGCACACATCAGTGTTCTTTGTTCTTAACATGGCTGTAAATTAACTCCTCTATTTACAGTCGAGTGGCTTTCACTCCTCAATCTAAGGATGGAAGTAAGTCCAACCTCTTCTTCTTCTCTGTGTAGGGGAAGTCAAGACTCGTATCAGCACTAGGTGGAAAAAATGTTTTACTTGGGATCAAAAACATCAATCCCATGAACAACTCGATAGAGCCTAATAAAAGTGAAAGCATTGTGACTCTCATCTTGTCCAAGAGTGTGTCCTTTCTTCCATCAATTTCTTGAAAGGTACTAGCGATGATGAAATCTGTATGATGAATCATGGCAATGAGATCAGTAGTTAATTGGCAGGAAAACTCCTTCAACCTCTTTTAGACACTAGAGCGCCTGAACGTCTTTATTTTACTTTTGCGGGATTATATTCATAGATAATGTTCTCACTACACTTGACACTTCCTTTGTTGCTTTATGTGAGGAGTTAAGGGCAATGAAAGTCTCTGTATCATATTCTCCCACTATAAAGCAACTGTTGCCTCTTAATTGTTTCTTTCGTATAGTCAGATAATCTTTCCTTTATGACAGCGATGGTACTGATTGAACTCAGGCTTTGGTCCCCACTTTCCTATATTCAATCCAAGTATCCGAATCCGAAGTCAGTCTTGGAGCTGGTAAGGGCGGGCATATTAGTGTATTGTGGTGACTTGGGGTCTAAGGGAAGTGCCAGGCTGGGTTTTAGAGCGATAGTCCCTTTCGTTTCATAGGCGATCCATCTCTGGATCTATTGAGATTTTCTTTTCTGACACGACAGTTCTCATCAATTTCATTCCATAATATGTTTTTGGAATTTCTCTGAAAGAGCTTTAAGGCGAGTAATCCTATGCAGAGTGATATTAGCAAAACAAGTTCTTTACTTGCCTATATCCTTCTATCCCCTCTACAACTCCTGGACTGTACGTGTAATTGCTAAACCGAGGTGAGTTTGTCGCTTTGGGTTTGTGTAGTGAGCTCACCTATTCTGTCGAAGAGAAGTTCAACCGGTGGTTTGTACCTCAAAGGAAATGTAGGTCGCCTATCATCTCGGGACGTAATCTGGTGAGATTACTTTAGTATCTGAACTGCGTTAGCTGATCTATGGGTAGAACCCCCTTTCTACTTTTGGTTAGAATCTACCAATAGAATTTGTCATCATAAGAAACAGTTGGAATTACTCTCCATCCCATGTGCATCTACTCGTAAGTAGTTTGAACTCATTTCTATGAGCTTTTGGTTGGCATAGATGGAGCTCGGTATTTTCCACTGATCGTGACAAAGGCAGGAAAAAAGAATGCCCATAGCCTAGTTGCGACCCGAGGTATGCTTCCTTTAAGCTTTATAGAATCCAGGCTCACGATGAATGCTCGCGACATGCTTAACACATCCAATTCGAACGAAGTTTTGTTAGTTTTGAGATTCCGTAAGTAACTCTGTGCTAAGGGAAGAAGAAAATGAAATACGAACAACCGCGCTGGTTGTAATAAATCAACTTTCATGCTAGTTCTTGATCCAGCATGAAAGTTCCATTTCAGGGTCCATTGACTATGATACTTTCTGTTTTGTCGAGCCCTGCTTTGGTCTCTAGTTTGATGGTTGTACGTGCTAAAAATCATGTACATTCTGTTTTGTTTCCCATCGCAGTCTTTCGCAATACTTCAGGTTTACTTCTTTTGTTAGGTCTCGACTTCTTCGCTATGATCTTCCCAATAGTTCATATAGGAGCCATAGCCGTTTTATTCCTATTCATTGTTATGATGTTCCATATTCAAATAGTGGAGATTCATGAGGAAGTATTGCACTATTTACCAGTGAGTGGTATTATTGGATTGATCTTTTGGTGGGAATGTTCTTCATTTTAGATAATAAAAGCATTCCATTACTACCAACCCAAAGAAATACGACCTCTCTGAGATATACGGTTTATGCCGAAAAGGTACGAAGTTGGACTAATTTGGAAACATTGGGCAATTTACTTTATACTTACTATTTTGTCTGGTTTTTGGTTTCTAGTCTTATTTTATTAGTAGCCATGATTGGCGCTATAGTATTGACTATGCATAGGACTACGATAATGAGGAGGACGACAGACCCACTCATGATCTACTAAAGGGAAAGTAGCGTCGATATTGGTTCAAATCCAATTCGTGAGATGGCCTTCTTGGTCATATAGATGTCTTGACGCCGCCATTCTCTTGTTTCGGATGTCTTTCTTATCATAGTGAATGGAAGGGTAAAGTCTTCTTCAATCTCTTTCGCAAAGGATGGAGGCCAATCTGTAGCTTAATGACTCAAGACGACAGTAATCTAGGCATCTGTGGCGGATATGCCCTAATGCTAAAGTTTGAGATGACCTTATTAGGGTTTAATAAGAATGCTTATGTGTTTTATACACTATGTGATTTGTAGGATATTCATAATCTCCGCTTCGATATGAATATGTGTGACGCCCGAGATTCTACCGTACACATTTTTAAATGTTGCATCCATTAATTGCGTATTAAATTCTGTGTTTTACTTGTTGTCTTTCTTGGTCACTATTCATTCCATTTTTAAACTGCATTATATTAGTGAATTAGCATTTTTATTAAATCATATTAATTGTTAAAGGAATGGGAAAAATGTGCAATTGAGCTAGAGGCGATAGGAGAGCTCGTTTAGAAAATGCTTTTAGTGGTTCAATGAATAGTATTACGTAACAAAACTTGGTAAATTAATTAGCTAGCTCACATCCTTCACTTTAGGCTCGTTCTAAGCTTACTACGCGCATTATAATTGACCACTTAAGCACCTAACTTGACCCTATTTATTATATATGCTCATACAACACCACCTAGCTCATAACTTAACAAAACACAAAAAAAAAAAAAGAGAAGATGCAGGAATTACTGTAGCAAATCCGAGAATAGCATAGGAGGAGAAATAGAGATTTTTGCTCAACAAATCTTCAAGCCAAGCCAAGCCAAGCTAGGAGCAAGTAGTTTAGGGTGTTTGCTAGCCTCCCGAGAGTTCCTACGCGCATTGGTGAGGGATTTCACGGCTTATTTTTGCATTTTAAAATAGTTGCTATTTATTGATTCGTTGAAAATGTGATCAAATGCTATTGTATTAATTATCTATGCTATTATACCATGTATATGGATGCTAGAGAACATATTTGAGCCATCGTTTCGCTTTTTAAACGGTTAAAATCGCTAGTTTAATTTATGAGGTGAATAGTGACATTTTTCTAGGGTTTTGTGTAATTACATGTATTAGCTTGATTCAACACTCCTAATAGATGCCTTAGGTGCTAATGAAGGTAGTCTAATAGCCCCGTGCACTTGAATTGTTCTAAAATCGCATAAAACGTAAAATAGCCGACCTTAACAAAGGGGTTTCGGGGTTAATGCGAATCCGGGTGGATTCGGGCTTCACTTCTAGTATTCTTAGGCTACCTAGGTGCTATAGAAGCTTTGATAATCCTTGTGTGAAGCCCGGATAAGGTTTGTGTAGTTTAAAGCCATAAGAGGGATTTTGGGGCTTTCGGGGTAATTGCGGGCGTTTGAATGAGTTAGAGGGTTGAGAGGGTTCCTTGAGGGTTAGTTAGAAGGTTGAGAGAGTTTCCCTTTGAAATTGAATCATTAACTTAGGATTGGAAGAGAAATAGTGTGAAAAACAAAGGGGTTTAAGTGCAATTTCGGTTGACTCACGCTTCTAAGCCCATGGCATGACCTCTTGGGTGTTTATATGTGGTTTCAAGTTGATTTGGAGCTTTTGGTATGATTCTATGCTTATATTGTATATGTCCCTTTGTAAAACTGCTTATTTGCTTATATAATTGTTTCTATTCTAACTGCATCGAGGTCAACCTACTTTGTGGATCCTCCTATGTGTTATTGCTTGTATTATTGATATTAACTTGCCATTGTAAAGTGCATTGCATAGTGGTTGCACAACCATAGTGTCAGGGGTGGATGTGTTGAATATCGGCTGGGCGGCAGAGGGCTTGCCGGTGGATATTCAAACTCCGTGCCCTAGTCCCTCATTCGCCTGGTCCGGAGATTGCCAGGGGATGTTGGGTCGTAGGATTATCGGGGTACATCCGGAGTACATCCACTGGAGTGTTTGGGACTATGCCGGCTTATCGTGATCGTGATCGTGGTTCGTGGATCGTGAATGAAGACCAGTGAAGATTGGTGTATAGGGGTTATGTGAAATGTATCCTTTTAAATGTGTGGTTATTGAAGCTATCATTGTTTCTTGAATTGTTTAATTGCTATTGTTGTTTAACTGTATTACCTGTTGCATTGCACGCCCCGGGACCTTATCCCTCACTGGGCAACAGTGGTTGCTCATACATCGCTAACATGTTTCAGGTGGCGCAGTTGGAGGAGTTGCATTAGTTGCTGTGTCTAGTTGCCTGAGGTGGACTATGTTCTTGTTGATGAGAGTAGGACTTGTTTTCTTTACTTTATGTTCTATTTTGTAACCTAAGTGATATGTGTATATTATATAGTTTGCAAATTGAGGGATAGATGTTGTAGTGGTAGATTTAGAACCATGGCATGTAATAACTTATATTTCTGCTATTAGCTTCTTCGCATGCTTGGGAGTGAATGACTGGTTGTTTTCAATTTCTAATAATACTTAAAAGCTATCATGGAGTGGCATGATAAGCGGTTTTGTAAAGAAGTTAAGTTATGAATGCATGCTTGTCTGTATCTAAACTGTTTGTATGTCTTAAGGCTCGGATGGCCTTAAAGCTAAGATCTTTAGTTATAAATGAATGTCTTGTTATGTTGTGGCTTTATTGAGTGTTTACAGGTTTTCAGAATGTCCACGGTACAGGGGAGACTCTGTCCGTGTGTCGGGTCCGGACTTAACCATTAGGAAAAATTTTGTGACCGGGCTTGGTATTGGGTTGAGAATAGCATAGTCATTAGAGCCTCCGGTCTCGTGAGGGATCGGGGCGTTACAGGTGGTATCAGAGCTTAGTTAGCTCTAAGCCGGGACAGGGTCCTCGGCCTGTCGGGTAGTAACCCTTGCGTGTGTGCTTGTTAAGAGTGTGTCTTGAAAGTGTATGCCTGCATGTGTGATTGTGTGTCTTGTATTGAATGTGTGCACCTATGTGATATAATTATGTGTTACGTGCTAAATGTGTGCTAAGTGAAGTAAAGTGGCTAGTTATGCATCAAATTGACCTCGTGAATTGTTAATTGCTTGAACTGTTGCTTGTAATGTGTGTATGTGAAAGTCTTTGATTGAGTTGTGTTATGATGGACTTGATTGTCGTGCTTGAATGACTTTGATGATTACACTGTTTCATAAACTCTTATATAAACATGTTTGCATAATAGTTTAAAACATATATGTGTAAATGTGATATCTTGGCATTCATACATGTCCCGTTGAAATGGTAAGAAAGACTTCTTCCTTCCCCTGAAGAGAAGTGATTAGCAACAAGCCCTCCAAGTTGTGTGGATTAGCGGGAATGAGAATGTTGTAAGCGGAGCTCTATTATTGGGATTTCTTCCAAGGCATTCTTCTACGCTCAGTTGTCAGAAATGAATGACTTCCTTTGGGATTTCTATATGACCGTTCTCTCAGTTTTCTTATTGAGTATTCTTCTAGTATTTTCTTGCTGGTATTACTCGGAAGACTTAGTTTGGGATTCTAATCAGCCTTATTATATGGAATTATCTTCGGTATTTGTACTCTAAATTCTTATTGGTATTTTCTCGCCACTGTTAGTTGGGATTCTATTCTTCTATGGTATTCGTGCCAGCGGGATTCTTATTTGGATTTCGAAGTAGCATCTCAATTGGAGCCTTTATTTGGCCTTATTACGTGAGGTTCACAGGCAATACTACTGGGATTCCTTAATGAGCTCCCACGAGAGTTTGTATATGGTATTCTTGCTTAGCAACTGATGACGAGTAATCAGAGATAATGAACTAGTTGTTGCTAACTTAGTAGTCTCTCTTTTGACTATGATCGGGTTGCAAAGTTGGTTTATAATCTATTTTGATATGTATGTTAAAGTTAAAGTAATATGTTGGAACGGAGGCGTATAACTATGAATGGATCATCTAAGAATGATTATTGTATAATATGGTTATGTTGTATGTTGTTAATGGTATTGAGGAATTGATTGTTGTTTGGTTGAGGAGTTTGATTGTATGATGTTCTGAGAGGTTGGTTTAGAGCCTCGGTGTCTTAATTACTGTCGTTATACTGTCGAAATTCTGTTGCATCCTGATTGATTCTAGGTGGGGTCGAGTTGGGGCGTGACATTGTCGGTCTCAGAAGCAGTCTCATTAACATGAACAAATGTCGGGACATCCAAAATATACTCAATTCTCTAATTTTGGAGGACTACCTTTAAACTTTTGTACCATTTTTCAATGTTTGGTCCAACTAAATAATCATGATTAAGGATGGACAAAATAGGATTTATGAATGAAGCCATTAAACTGCAGAAAAAGTAAACATAACAGAAAGTAAGATTGCAGGCTAACAAGAATATATAAAGCTATAATATTGCAAAATAAAATAGCTACTCCCACTATTTGTTTTAAATCTCATACTCCCTAAATGAGAAAACATGAATCTATGAGAAGACTCTTAGTGGGATGACCAAGTTCCTATGATCAGACATATGCCTCAAACCTTTGTGGCTATGTTGAAACATGAATACCAAAGGTCAACAACTCTTTGTTGTCTATTTCTCTAAATAGGGTATGGTCTACTTTAGTCCCTAAATCACTTGATCTCAAACCTTTGTGGTTATAATTGATTAGGTGATCTAGTTAGATTGTATCCGCCATCACTTAGTTATCCCACAAATTGAATCAATAGTCTTAAGCCTTTGTGGCTATGTTGACCGTTAGATTTTGGCAGACAACCACATCACTATGTTTCATTCTACCGATTTTAATAAACTTACTTTGAAACATATCCTCTACCTTGGGTAAGAAGGATCGTATTCATTTGGGTCTTATTAAATATCCTAGGATGGCGGAGGACTACGATAAAACCCCTTTTACCGTTAGAAAATCTAATATTCGTTTGCACGTAAGGAGTAAACACAATCTCATCAAATAATTGAGCATTCAACATACTATAAGCTAACAATCACTATTATAGCAATTTAAATTGTATGAATGCAAAGATATATGAATGGTGGATCATGGGCTTGGCTTTTGGGCTTAAAGAAATAAAACTATTTACTTTAAAAGATCTTCAACTCCTTGAAATCTCCATTGGGCCTCCAACTCCTTGGAAAAGTCCATTGGGCTTCTAACTCCTTGGAAAAGTCCATTGGGCTTCTTTTCTAATTTCTCTTGAAGAATTACATATAAGTCCTCACTACATAATTCTCTCAAATGACAAGAAATAAATTGAGACTTATGTCTCATATTACAACCCAATAACGATTGACCCTAAAGCCCAAATCCATGATCAAATTCACCATTCTCAAGATATAAATATATGCATGATTATTCATATCAAGTATATAATGATCCATATATTAGTTAGCATGTAAGTTTAATAAACTCATCATCATGAAAAATTAAACTTTATCTATACTTATTTCATTTCCTTGAAAAACACATTTCATTAATGCAAACCATAATGGCCCATTAATTCATAACCCTTTATAATTAACAATAATCACATGCAAGCCCAAAACTTTAAAGAAAACACAAGTCTATGACCCAATCACATAAAGTGGCCCAATTAGGCTAAAATTTACTCCAAAACATGCACACAAGGCCCAAGCCCAAATCAATATGTCTCTTTGACCTACGTACATTCATTTTAGCCCATTAATTCATTAAAAGACATTATATCAACATATAATAGCTTTTAACATTTCTTAAACTTAGAAATATCTAAATAAAACACAATAGACTATTTCCAAATTCAAGATTAGAATATAATGGCCTTCTATTATCTGAAATTGTTTTTGCAATTTTCAAGACATGTAACTAGTTGCCTATTTGACTATTAAACTCCTTTAAACATGAAATAGTCCTCAACATAATTATATGCATGAACTAGTAAAAATAAGCTTAAAACAACTTTTTAAACTTTCATTTTAACACATGTTTATAATCTATTTAACTTTTTGAAGACTTCAAGGCAACCACTAGCACATTACCATGTCCAACAAAAACAATACACCAAGCCCACACACATAGGGAATTTTGGCCATCTCAAAATAACAAGGGCACATTTGTCTTTTCTAAGTTTTTGACTTTACTAATATGCATAAAAGATCATTTCAAGAAACACATTTTAAGCTATTAGTATGATGTTTTGATTCAAGGTCGTATGCCAACATGCAAAGATCAATCTCAACAATTATCTTCATACTTTAGCATATTCAACAAGAAGATCAATTATTCTTAACATGCATGTGACAAATAGCCATTAATAAGTATAGATATAACATGCAAGCTCAAGTTTACATATATAAGCTTAAATATCCATAAGATCTACACATACAAGCATGGATCAAGACTAGATCTAAACATGCAATCATGTAGGGTTATCATAAACTTCTAAAACTTGCTTATTTTAAGTGCTAACAATCGGCCTAGGTAGCATGCATACACACGGCCAAACCAAGATATCAATACAAGACCATTATGCTAGTTCTATGGAAATCAAAAACTAAAAGGCTCTGATACCACTTGAAAGGGAGGCAAGCCAACATATATAGATATTATGTCTAAGCATATATCATGGTTGGATTCAAGATCTATAAAGTTATGCATGGATACATAGCTATGGCCGAAACTAGGCAAGGCATATTTCAAAACTTTCTAGCTAAGATCAACATGCATTCTTTCACATATGTTCATAAACTAGCAAGCTAGCATTATATATCTACTATATGTAATGAAATAGCAAGGTCCTTAAGTATACCTTTCGTAGACAACTTGGTTGATGGTGTGGCTTGAAGTTGGAGCAATGGAGTCCTTCTAACTTGAAGGGTCTAGTTGGTCCACAAGCATCCAAAGTCCACCTTTTACTTGAAGACAAATATGTGATAGTATATCTTCTAAGTGTTAAGCAATGTGTATGTGGTATATAATCAAAATGCAAAAGCTCCTCAAAGTTCTTGCAATGGCCGAGAATCACCAAGGAAGAGGAAGAAGATGATCTTTCTCTCTCCTCAATTGCCTTGGCTGAATTGTGTATTGTTTCATGAGAGTGGTTGTCATCTTTTTAATCAAATAATATATTAACAATATCAAAAAGTGTAGCCAATCACAATTGCTAACTTTTCTTGATAATGCATGCACATCATAGGATCACAATCATTGCAATTTGATGGCAAGATGAATGTCTTCTCTCTCCTCTTCCTCTTGGCCGAAAATCTTAGTGGAAAGAGAGAGAAGATTGTCATCTTTTTAATATTATTTGATAAGTTATTATTTAATTGCTTTTATGCATTCAAGAGCCAAATGGACAAGATTCTTTTGTCTTTATTCCAAAGTCAATCTCATCCATCCAATTCAAATTCAAATGACTAGGATTGATGACATGGACGATCCTACATCTCACATGCCACATGTCAATGCCTTATCATTAATTTTTCTTTTTCATTTGATGACTAGGATGATGACGTGGCATTTCACAAATTATATCATCATTACACATACACATATATAAACACCTTTATATATATATATATATTATTTTTGTCCATTCTAATATCTATTAGAATAAATATATTGAAACAACTTTTCAATATTTGCAGTTTGGCCCTAAAAGTTTTGGTAATTACAAATTGATCCCAAAACTTTTCGAAATTACACTTTTGGCCCAAATACAAATATAGATGACTCTTAACACCTTAAGGCCACCAACCACATAATACATGCTGCTGATGAACTTATTCATGATACTTATTAGTGTGTGACCTTCTAGATTCATAATCGCGTATCGATGAGGGACCTGATAAACCTCCTTATCTATTTCAAAAATGTCTCCGTCATTTACTGAAATACCCTCATGCTCATAAGTGATGCACTAGCAATGAACGTATTATGAGAATGTAAACGATAATGAAGACGACGTCTTTCATGAATCCATTTAACCGTCGAGAATTAGAGTGCAGTCCGATCTTTCTGTTACAAGTGCCCCGATTGGGAAAGGACCATGAAATGGTTAAGCCCACATCCGATATTATGTATAAATCTGAATCGGTGAAACGAGAGATAACTACCATGGAAAAACTCATTTCCATCACTTCATACTCGCCTTGGCCAAGGACTTGCTCGTTTACCAACCGATCTCAGATATCATAGGATATCGCCTCACGCCGGAGGTTAATAGATCCTATCTTGACAATTACCTGTCGGTTCATACCACAAGACTAAAACGCGAAATGTCGTATCCCACTTTATAGAAGACGGGCATTGTCCAGACGCAGTATTTAGCCCCTGATATAACCGACAACCGTAATCTCTCAAGTCTGAGAATTAATTTGCACAATTCTCAACTAAATAGTAAACTATTAACCTGAAATCATGTAGTTCACTATTTATTGTCACATTCAATGATCCGTACACAGACGATCACATATATGTTTATTAGTCCGCATCACCATGTTGTTCTGGAATTTTGCACGCCATCCTTTATCATTAACATCACCATGTTATCAAAGGTAATAACATATGACAACCCGTACTCGATTATTCTAGTCCCGGTTGAATAATTTGAAGGGCTATGAATTGTTTCTTATTGCTTATCATATCGAAGAAAAAGTGCAAAATATCCTAAACCCTTTTAGAACATTTTTCTTCTTGGATAAACATTAGGGACATATTGTAACGCCCCGATCCCTCACGAGACCGGAGGCTCTAATGACTATGCTATTCTCAACCCAATACCAAGCCCGGTCACAAAATTTTTCCTAATGGTTAAGTTCGGACCCGACACACGGACAGAGTCTCCTCTGTACCGTGGACATTCTGAAAACCTGTAAACACTCAATAAAGCCACAACATAACAAGACATTCATTTATAACTAAAGATCTTAGCTTTAAGGCCATCCGAGCCTTAAGACATACAAACAGTTTAGATACAGACAAGCATGCATTCATAACTTAACTTCTTTACAAAACCGCTTATCATGCCACTCCATGATAGCTTTTAAGTATTATTAGAAATTGAAAACAACCAGTCATTCACTCCCAAGCATGCGAAGAAGCTAATAGCAGAAATATAAGTTATTACATGCCATGGTTCTAAATCTACCACTACAACATCTATCCCTCAATTTGCAAACTATATAATATACACATATCACTTAGGTTACAAAATAGAACATAAAGTAAAGAAAACAAGTCCTACTCTCATCAACAAGAACATAGTCCACCTCAGGCAACTAGACACAGCAACTAATGCAACTCCTCCAACTGCGCCACCTGAAACATGTTAGCGAGGTATGAGCAACCACTGTTGCCCAGTGAGGGATAAGGTCCCGGGGCGTGCAATGCAACAGGTAATACAGTTAAACAATAATAGCAATTAAACAATTCAAGAAACAATGATAGCTTCAATAACCACACATTTAAAAGGATACATTTCACATAACCCCAATACACCAATCTTCACTGGTCTTCATTCACGATCCACGAACCACGATCACGATCACGATAAGCCGGCATAGCCCCAAACACTCCAGTGGGTGTACTCCGGATGTACCCCGATAATCCTACGACCCAACATCCCCTGGCAGTCTCCGGACCAGGCGAATGAGGGACTAGGGCACGGAGTTTGAATATCCACCGGCAAGCCCTCTGCTGCCCAGCCGATATTCAACACATCCACCCCTGACACTATGGTTGCGCAACCACTATGCAATGCACTTTACAATGGCAAGTTAATAACAATAATACAAGCAATAACACATAGGAGGATCAACAAAGTAGGTTGACCTCGATGCAGTTAGAATAAAAACAATTATATAAGCAAATAAACAGTTTTACAAAGGGACATATACAATATAAGCATAGAATCATACCAAAAGCTCCAAATCAACTTGAAACCACATATAAACACCCAATAGGTCATGCCATGGGCTTAGACGCGTGAGTCAACCGAAATTGCACTTAAATCCCTTTGTTTTTCACACTATTTCTCTTCCAATCCTAAGTTAATGATTCAATTTCAAAGGAAAACTCTCTCAACTTTCTAACTAACCCTCAAGAAACCCTCTCAACCCTCTAACTCATTCAAACGCCCGCAATTACCCTGAAAGCCCCAAAATCCCTCTTATGGCTTTAAACTACACAAACCTTATCCGGGCTTCAAACAAGGGTTATCAAAGCTTCTATAGCACTTAGGTAGCCTAAGAATACTAGAAGTGAAGCCCGAATCCACCCGGATTCGCATTAACCCCGAAACCCCTTTGTTAAGGTCGGCTATTTTACGTTTTATGCGATTTTAGAACAATTCAAGTGCACGGGGCTATTAGACTACCTTCATTAGCACCTAAAGCATCTATTAGGAGTGTTGAATCAAGCTAATACGTGTAATTACGCAAAACCCTAGAAAAATGTCACTATTCACCTCATAAATTAAACTAGCGATTTTAACCGTTTAAAAAGCGAAACGATGGCTCAAATATGTTCTCTAGCATCCATATACATGGTATAATAGCATAGATAATTAATACAATAGAATTTGATCACATTTTCAATGAATCAAGAAAATAGCAACTATTTTAAAATACGAAAATAAGCCGTGAAATCCCTCACCAATGCGCGTAGGAACTCTCGGGAGGCTAGCAAACACCCTAAACTACTTGCTCCTAGCTTGGCTTGGCTTGGCTTGGCTTGAAGATTTGTTGAGCAAAAATCTCTATTTCTCCTCCTATGCTATTCTCGGATTTGCTACAGTAATTCCTGCATCTTCTCTTTTTTTTTTGTGTTTTGTTAAGTTATGAGCTAGGTGGTGTTGTATGAGCATATATATTAAATGGGGTCAAGTTAGGTGCTTAAGTGGTCAATTATAATGCGCGTAGTAAGCTTAGAACGAGCCTAAAGTGAAGGATATGAGCTAGCTAATTAATTTACCAAGTTTTGTTACGTAATACTATTCATTGAACCACTAAAAGCATTTTCTAAACGAGCTCTCCTATCGCCTCTAGCTCAATTGCACATTTTTTCCATTCCTTTAACAATTAATATGATTTAATAAAAATGCTAATTCACTAATATAATGCAGTTTAAAAATGGAATGAATAGTGACCACGAAAGACAACAAGTAAAACATAGAATTTAATGCGCAATTAATGGATGCAACATTTAAAAATGTGTGCGGTAGAATCTCGGGCGTCACATCCTCTCCCCCTTAAACAAATTGCGTCCACGCAATTCTTCTTCACAAGGGAACTCCACAACTAGTTTAATATACAAGATAATAGAGTATACAACATCTCAAGCATCAAGGAGAAGACTCTGACACATAGGACTCGTCCACATACAGCACATTATCCCTTTCTGGAGACACGTACCTGTAATCTTGCTCAATAACACCTGTATGCATGCAATAATAGAGAGTGAGCTTATATAAAATAAGCTCAGTGAGGATCCGATAGATCTCTAGCAGTATTTACTATACTCCTTGGATAAGATCCTTTGAGCAGTAAACACGCAATAAAACATCAATAACAATATAAACACATAACTATAATGACCAATCAATAAAGGATACTCTATTTGGTGTAGCTCCAAACGCCATCACGATCTCAACCATTCTTCTTATAACTCCCCATTACTCACGCACCCGAGTCGGCTTAAAACTCGTTTTATTGCAAAAGAAAGTGTAAAAATCTTTAAAATTCCAAATCTGTTTTAATCAAACACGGATCTATTAATACCCGAGGACTAGGTTTCAAAACGTTTAAAACACCCCTGTAAAAATTTTAGCGGACAGGTGTTCAAAAATACTATTCACCAAAACCGATGATAAAATTTCTGATTCCGTTTTTTATGAAAATTTAATGAATGCACACTTAGCATGTATTAGGAGTATTAATCATAGAATTATCACATTCTAAGTCATATAGCACATAAAAATGCCAATTCACACAAAACGAGGTAAAACACACAAATCGAGATAAAGAAAAATATGGGGTCTCACATTCTCCCCCTCTTAAAGAAATTTCATCCCCGAAATTCTTACTTGTTGAACGAAAAAGATCTGGATACTGCTGCTGCATCTGATCTCGCATCTCCCAAGTAGCTTCCTCGATACCGTGATGCTTCCACAACACCTTGACCATCAGAATCTTCTTCGACCTCAACTCTCGTTCCATCTGATCAAGAATACGAATCGGCCGCTCGTCATAAGTCAGATTCTCACGAAGCTGTAACGGCTCTAGCTCAAGAATATGAGAAGGATCCGGATTATATTTCAGCAAATTAGACACGTGAAATACATCGTGGACATTAGAGAAATTCTCCGATAAAGCCAATCGATACGCCAACTTGCCCACTCTGCTAGTAATCTCAAACGACCCCACAAACCTCGGACTCAGCTTACCACCTTTACCATAACGAGCAAACCCCTTACGAGGAGACAATCTCAAGAAAACCCAATCTCCGACTGCAAACTCCAAATCCCGACGACGCTTATCAGCATAACTCTTGAATCCACTCTGCGCTGTAAGCATTCTCTGCATGATCAACTGAACATTCTCAATCTTCTCTAGAAGCTCTGGCATAATAGTCAGATCAATAGTCTTCATCTCCCCTACTTCATCCCAATACAAAGGTGAACGACACTTACGACCGTAAAGAGCTGCAAAAGGTGCCATCCCAATAGTAGCTTAATAACTATTGTTATAGGCAAACTCGGCAATTGGTAGATGTTTCTCCCAATTCTTTCCGAAGTCCAGAACACAAGCCCTGAGCATATCTTCTAGAATCTGAATAGTCCTCTCAGACTGACCGTCGGTCTGTGGATGATACGTTGTACTGAAGTTAAGCTGAGTACCCAAAGTCTCCTGAAGTTTCTCCCACAAACGAGAAGTAAATCGAGGATCTCGATCTGAGACAATACTAGATGGAATCTCGTGAAGTCTAACAATCTGATCCAAATAAAGATCTGTCAACTTTGTAACTTCATCTCCCATCCTCATTGAAATAAAGTGAGCTGTCTTCGTCAAACGATCCACGACAACCCAAACTGCATCATTACCTCTCGGTGTTCTAGGCAAACCAGCGACAAAGTCCATCGTAATATGCTCCCATTTCCACTGTGGTATAGCCAACGGCTGAAGCAAACCTGCAGGTCGTTGATGCTCGGCTTTCACTCGCTGACAAGTCAAACATCTAGACACGAACTGAGCAACTTCTCTCTTCATATTATTCCACCAATTGTATTGCTTCAAGTCCCGATACATCTTGTTTCCACCAGGATGAATGGTATACTTATAATTATGTGCCTCCTCTAGACTACCTCGCCTCAAACCCGGTTCATCGGGAACACAAACCATGTTCCAAAACCGAAGAATACCATCATCGTGTAATTTGAAGTCAAACTGATCATTCGTGATCTGATCCTTGATCTTCTGAAGTTTAACATCAAGCTGATGAGCTTCTCTGATCTGAGACAGCTATAAAGGTTGAATACGGAGATGTGAACACATCACCCCAACCTGAGTCAACCCCGGTCTCCAATAAGTGAATTCCTCAAGAACCTCCCATTTCTTGACAGCCAAACAAGAAACACTCGCCTTACGGCTAAGAGCGTCTGCCACAACATTTGCTTTCCCAGGCAGAGAGTTGATAGAACAATTATAATCTCCAAGAAGTTCCATACACCTCCGCTGACGCATATTCAACTCCTTCTGTGAGAATAAATACTTAAGACTCTTATGATCAGTGAAAATCTCGAACTTACTGCCCCACAGATAATGACGCCACTTTTTCAGTGAGAAAACAACAGCTACCAACTCAAGATCATGAGTCGGATAATTCACCTCGTAAGGTTTCAACTTTCTAGAAGCATAGGCAATAACCCGACCATTCTGCATAAGAACACATCCCAAGCCCTCCTTGGATGCATCGCTATAGATAACCATATTGTCGGTCCCCTCTGGTAGAGCAAGTACTGGAGTAGTAGTCAATCTCTTTTTTCAATTCCTGAAACCCACTCTCACATTTCTCGTCCCAAACAAAGCTAGTCTGTTTCTGAGTTAACTTAGAAAGTGGCCCGACAATCTTCGAAAAGTCCTTGACAAACCTACGGTAATAACCCGCCAAGCCAAGAAAGCTACAAAAGTCGTCTTGTTGCACCCCCCTTTTCGTTTTGTTTTTTTGCCCCGTTTAGACTTGCCAAGATGCTTTATCCGTCACATTTTTATTACCGAGTCCCACGGCATCTTGGGCAAGACAACTTCGCTTCGCGTAGAGGCTGGGCTAACAAACCGAGGGCGTGGGGCTTGCGACCAGGTCTCCGTCGCTCCGTTTCCCATAACTTTTGATCCGTAAGGAGTTATGGAACGCACAACATATCATTGTAAAGCTCTTCGAGAGCTCTACTACTGGGGTAGCGATCCTGCTCGGATGCGCCTATTTTCCAAGCACAAAATCGAACGGTTACATCTGTTTCGGGCCACTTTTATTCTTTTTTCTCTATTTCTTGGTCCCGGATCATTCTTCGGGAGCCGCGAAAAGGACGACAAAAAAGGGTTTTGTGCCCTCAACATGACGTGTGCGATCTTACCAACAGTAATGCATTGGATCCCATCAGAACTCCGAAGTGAAGCATACTTGGGAGAGAGTAGTAGTAGGATGGGTGACACCCTGGGAAGTCCTCGTGTTGCACCCCCGTTTTCGTTTTGTTTTTTTACACCATTCAGGCTTGCCAAGATGCTTTATCCGTCACATTTATATTACCGAGTCCCACGGCATCTTGGGCGAGACAACTTCACTTCACGTAGAGGCTGGGCCCTCAAACCGAGGGCGTGGGGCCTGTGACCAGGTCTCCGTTGCTCCGATGCCCATAACTTTTGATCCGTAAAGAGTTATGCAGCGCACAGTATACCGTTGGAAAGCTTTCCGAGAGCTCTACGACGAGGATAGCAATCCTACTCGGCTGCGCCTATTTTTGGAGCCCAAAATATAACATTTTCAACTATTTCGAGCCACTTTTCTTCATTTTGAGCTGTTTCTTGGTCCCGGATCGTTCGTCTGGAGCCCCGAAAAGGACGACAAAAAAGGGCTTTGTGCACTCAACATGACGGGTGCGATCATACCAGCAGTAATGCACCGGATCCCATTAGAACTCCGAAGTTAAGCGTGCTTGGGAGAGAGTAGTACTAGGATGGGTGACCCCCTAGGAAGTCCTCTTGTTGGACCCCTCTTTTCATTTTGTTTTTTGGCCCCGTCCAGGCTTGCCAAGATGCTTTATCCGTCACATTTCTATTACCGAGTCCCACGGTATCTTGGGAAAGACAACTTCACTTCGCGTAGAGGCTGGGCCCGTAAACCGAGGGCGAGGGGCCTGTGACCAAGTCTCCGTCACTCCGGTGCCCATAACTTTTGATCCGTAAGGAGTTATGCAGCGCACAACATACCGTTGGAAAGCTATCCGAGAGCTCTATAATAGGGGCAGGAAGCTTGCACTTCTGCGCATGTTTTCGATGCCCAAAATCGAATGTTTTCATCATTTTTGGGCAACTTTTATTCTTTTTGCGCTGTTTCTTCATCACGGATCATTCGTCGGGAGTCGCGAAAATGATGACAAATAAGGGCTTTGCTCCCTCAACATGACGGGTGCAATCATGCTAGCAATAATGCAACAGATCATGTTAGAACTCCGAAGTTAAGCGTGCTTGGGAGAGAGTAGTACTAGGATGGGTGACCCCCTGGGAAGTCCTCGTGTTGCACCCCTCTTTTCGTTTATTTTTTTGCCCCGTTCAGGCTTGCGATGATGCTTTATCCGTCACATTTCTATCACAGTGTCCCACGGCATCTTGGACAAGACAACTTTGCTTCGAGTGGAGGCTGGGCCCGCAAACCGAGGGCATGGGGCCTGTAACCAGGTCTCCGTCGCTCCAGTGCCCATAACTTTTTATCCGTAAGGAGTTATGCACCGCACAACATGCCGTTGGAAAGTTATGCGGGAGCTCTACGACGGGGGCTGCAAGACTCCTCGGCTGCACCTGTTTTCAGAGCCCAAAATCGAACGTTTTCATCATTTTCTGACCATTTTTCTTCTTTTTGCGCTGTTTTTTCATCACGGATCGATTGTCGGGAGCTGTAACAAGGTCGATAAATAAGGGCTTTGCGCCCTTAACATGACAGGTGCAATCATACCAGCAGTAATACACCGGATCCCATCAGAACACCGAAGTTAAGCAAGCTTGGGAGAGAGTAATACTAGGATGGGTGACCCCCAGGGAAGTCCTCTTGTTGCACCCCCATTTTTGTTTCAGTTTTTTGCCCCGTTCAGGCTTGCCAAGATGCTTTATCTGTCACATTTCTATTATTGAGTCCCATGGCATCTTGGGCAAGACTACTTCGCTTCGCGTAGAGGCTGGGCCCCCAAACCGAGGGCGTGGGACCTGTGACTAGGTCTTCGTTGCTCCGGTGCCCATAACTTTTCATCCGTAAGGAGTTATGCAGCACACAACATACTGTTAGAAAGCATCGAGAGCTCCAGGGCGGGATAGCAAGCCTGCTCGGCTGCGCCTATTTTTGGAGCCCAAAATCGAACGTTTTCATCAGTTTCGTGCCACTTTTCTTTTATTTGTGAAGTTTCTTAGTCCTGGATCGTTCGTCGGGAGCCATGAAACGGACGAAAAATAAGGGCTTGGAGCACTCAACACGACGGGTGCGACCATACCTGCAGTAATGAATCCGATCCCATCAGAACTCCGAAGTTAACCGTGATTGGGAGAGAGTAGTACTAGGATGGGTGACCCCTTGGGAAGTCCTTGTGTTGCACCCCCATTTTCTTTTTGTTTTTTTTGCGCCGTTCAGGCTTGCCAGGATATTTTATCCGTCACATTTCTATTACCGAGTTCCACGGCATCTTGGGCAAGACAACTTCGCTTCGCGTAGAGGCTGGGGCCTTAAACCGAGCGCGTAGGGCCTGTGACCATGTCTCCGTCGCTACGGTCCCCATAACTTTTGATGGGTAAGGAGTTATGTAGCGCACAACATACTGTTGCAAAGCTCTCCGAGAGCTGTACGATGGCGGCAGCCAGCACGCTAGGCTACGCCTGTTTTCAGAGCCCAAAATCAAAAATTTTCATCAGTTTGGGGCAACTTTTCATCTTCGTCACAGAACGATCGTCGGGAGTGGCAAAAAGAATGACAAATAAGTGCTTTGCGCTCTCAACATGATGGGTGTGATCATACCAGCAGTAATGCACCGGATCCCATCAGAACTCCGAAGTTAAGCGTGCTTGGGAGAGAGTAGTACTAGGATGGGTGACCCCCTGGGAAGTCCTCGTGTTGCACCCCCTTTTCGTTTTATTTTTTTGCCCCGTTCAGGCTTGCGAAGATGCTTTATCTATCATATTTCTATTACCGTGTCCCACGGCATCCTGGGCAAGACACCTTCGCTTCGCGTAGAGGCTGGGCTCGCAAACCGAGGGCATAGGGCCTGTGGCCAAGTCTCCGTCGCTTCGGTGCCCATAACTTTTGATCCGTAAGGAGTTATGCACCGTACAGCATGTCGTTGGAAAGTTCTGCGAGAGCTCTACGACGGGTGTAGCAAGCCTCCTCGGCTGCATCTGTTTTCGGAGCCCAAAATTGAACTTTTTCATTATTTTTGGGCCACTTTTATTCTTTTTGCGTTGTTTCTTCGTCACAGATCGTTCATCGGGAGGGGTGAAAACGACGACAAATAAGGGCTTTGCGCCTTCAACATGACGGGTGCGATCATACCAGCAATAATGCAACGAATCCCATCAGAACTCCGAAATTAAGCGTGCTTGGGAGAGAGTAGTACTAGTATAGGTGACCCCATGGGAAATCCTCGTGTTGCACCGCCCTTTTCGTTTTGTTTTTTTGCCCCGTTCTGGCTTGCCAAGATACTTTATCCATCAAATTTCTATTACCAAGTCCCACGGCATCTTGGGCAAGACAACTTCACTTCATATAGAGGCTGGACACGCAAACCGAGGGCGTGGGACCTGTGACCAGGCCTCCATCGCTCTGGTGCCCATAACTTTTGATCTGTAAGGAGTTATGCTGCGCACAATATACCGTTGGAAAGCTCTTCGAGAGCTCTACGACCGAGACAACAAGCTTGCTCGGCTGCGCCTATTTTTGAAACCCAAAATCGAACATTTTCATCATTTTCGGGCCACTTTTCTTCTTTCTGCGCTGTTTCTTCGTCACGGATCGTTCGTCGGGAGCAGCGAATAGGACGACAAATAAGGGCTTTGTGCCCTTAACATGACGGGTGCGATCATACCAGCAGTAATGCACCGGATCCCATCAGAACTCTGAAGTTAAGCGTGCTTGGGAGAGAGTAATAGAAGGATGGATAACCCCGTGGAAAGTCCTCTTGTTGCACCCCCATTTTCGTTTTATTTTTTTGCCCCGTTCAAGCTTGCCAAGATGCTTTATCCGTCACATTTCTATTACCGAGTCCCATGGTATCTTGGGCAAGACAAGTTCGCTTCCCGTAGAGGCTGAGCCAGCAAACCAAGGGCGAGGGGCCTGCGACCAGGTCTCCGTCGCTCCGGTGCCCATAACTTTTGATCCGTAAGGAGTTATGCAGCGCCCAACATACCGCTGGAAAGCTCTTAGAGAGTTCTACGACGGGGACAACAAGCCTACTCTACGGCGCCTGTTTTTGAAGACCAAAATCGAACGTTTTCATCAATTTTGGGCCACTTTTCTTCTTTTTGCATGTTTTTTGGTCACGAATAGTTCGTCGGGAGCCGAGAAAAGAACGACAAATAAGGGCTTTGCGCGCTCAACATGACGGGTGCGATCATACCAGCAGTTATGCACCGGATCCCATCAGAACTCCAAAGTTAAGCGTGCTTGGGAGAGAGTAGTACTAGGATGGGTGATCCCCTGGGAAGTCTACTTGTTGCACCCCACTTTTCGTTTAATTTTTTTTACCTATTCACGCTTGCCAATATGCTTTATCCGTCAGATATCTATTACCGAGTCTCACGACATTTTGGGCAAGACAACTTCGCTTCGCATAGAGGCTGGGCCCACTAACCGAGGGCGTGGGGCCTGTGACCAGGTCTACATCGCTCCGAAGCCCATAACTTTTGATCCGTAAAGAGTTGTGCAGCGCACAGCATACCGTTTGAAAGCTCTCCAAGAGTTCTAAGACGGGGATAGCAAGCTTGCTCGGCTGCGCCTATATTTGGAGCCCAAAATCGAATGTTTTCAAATGATTCAGGTCACTTTTATTCTTTTTGCGCTGTTTCTTGGTCCCGGATCGTTCGTCGGGAGCCGCGAAAAGGACAAAAAATAAGGGTTTGCGCACCCAACATGACGGGTGCGATCATACCTGCAGTAATGCATCGGATCCAATCAGAACTCCGAAGTTAATCGTGATTGGGAGAGAGTAGTACTAGGATGGGTGACCCCCTGGAAAGTCCTCATGTTGCACCCTCTTTTCTTTTTGTTTTTTTGCCCCGTTCATGCTTGCCAAGATGTTCGATCTGTAACATTTCTATTACCGAGTCCCACGGCATCATGGGCAAGACAACTTCGCTTCGCGTAGAGGCTGGGTCCTCAAACCGGGGGCGTAGGGCCTGTGACCAGGTCACTATCTCTCCGGTGCCCTTAACTTTTGATCCGTAAGGAGTTATACAGCACACATCATACCGTTTGAAAGTTTTTTGAGAGTTCTACGATGGGGACAGCAAGCCTGCTCAGTTTTGCCTATTTTTGGACCCAAAAATCGAACGTTTTCATCTATTTCGGGCCACTTTTCTTCTTTTTGCTCTGTTTCTTGGTCCCGGATCGTTCGTCGGGAGCCGCGAAAAAGATGACAAATAAGGGCTTTGCGCACTCAACATGACGGGTGCGATCATACCAGCAGTAATGCACCGGATCCCATCAGAACTCTGAAATTAAGCGCGCTGGCGAGAGAGTAGTACTAGGATGGGTGGCCCCTTGAGAAGTCATCTTGTTGCACCCCTATTTTCATTTTGTTTTTTTTTTTCCCCGTTCAGGCTTGCCAATATGCTTTATTCATCACATTTCTATTATCGAGTCCCACGGCATCTTGGGCAAGACAAATTCACTTCGCGTAGAGGCTGGGCCCGCAAACCGTGGGAGTGGGGCCTGTGACCAGGTCTCCGTCGCTCCGGTTCCAATAAGATTTGCTCCGTAAGGAGTTATGCAGCGCACAACATACCATTGCAAAGCTGTTTGAGAGCTCTACGACGGGGACAACAAGCTTGCTCGGTTGCGCCTGTTTTTTGAGCCCAAAATCGAACATTTTCATCTGTCTCGGGCCACTTTTCTTATTTTTGCGCTGTTTTTTTGTCCCGGATTGTTCGTTGGGAGCGGCGAAAAGGACGACAAAAAAGGGCTTTGCATACTCAACATGACGGGTATGATCATACCTGCAGTAATGCACTAGATCCCACAGAACTTCGAAGTTAAGCGTGATTGGGAGAGAGTAGTACTAGGATGGGTGACCCTCTGGGAAGTCCTCGTGTTGCACCCCCATTTTCGTTTTGTTTTTTTGCCCCGTTCAGACTTGCCAGGATGTTTTATCAGTCACATTTATATTACAAAGTCCTACGGCATCTAGGGCAAGACAACTTCGCTAAGCGTAGAGGTTGGGCCCAAAAAACCGAGGGTGTGGGGCCTGTGACCAGGTCACCGTCGCCCCGGTGCCCTTAACTTTTAATCCGTAAAGAGTTATGCAGCGCACAACATACCGTTGGAAAGCTCTCCAAGAGCTCTACGATTGGGACAGCAAGCCTACTCGACTGTGCCTATTTTTGGAGCCCAAAATTGAACTTTTTCAGCAGTTTTGGGACACTTTTCTACTATTAGTGTTGTTTCTTCATCGCGGATCGTTCGTCGGGAGCCACGAAAAGTACGACAAATAAGCACTTGGAGCACTCAACATGCCGGGTGCATTCATACCAGCAATAATGCACTGGATCCCATCAGAATTCCATAGTTAAGCGTGCTTGGGAGAGAGTAGTACTAGGATGGGTGACCCCTTGTGAAGTCCTCTTGTTGCACCCCATTTTCGTTTTGTTTTTTTGCCTTGTTCAGGCTTGCCAAGATGCATTATCAGTCACATTTTTATTACCGAATCCCATGACATCTTGGGCAAGACAACTTCGCTTCGTGTAGAGGCTGGGCCCGCAAACCGAGGGCGTGGGGCCTGTGACCAGGTCTTCGTCGCTCCGGTACCCGTAACTTTTGATCCGTATGGAGTTATGCAGTGTACAATATACCGTTGGAAAGTTCTGCTCGAGCTCTACGACGGGAGCAGAAAGTTTGCTCAGCTGCACCTATTTTTGGAGCCCAAAATCAAACGTTTTCATCTGTTTTGGACCACTTTTCTTCTTTTTGCATTGTTTCTTCGTCACGGATCGTTCGTCGGGAGCCGCAAAAAGGACGAAAAATAAAGGCTTTGCACCCTCAACATGACGGGTGCGATCATACCTACTGTAATGCACCAGATCTCATAGGAACTCCAAAGTTAAGAGTGCTTGGAAGAGAGTGGTACTAAGATGGGTAACCCCCTAACAATTCCTCGTGTTGCACCCCGCTTTTCGTTTTTGTTTTTTGCCCCGTTCCGTCTTGCCAGGATGTTTTATCTATCACATTTCTATTACCGAGTCCCATGGCATCTTGGGCAAGACAACTTCGTTTTGCGTAGAGGCTGGGCCCTCAAACCTTGGGCGTGGGGCCTGTAACCTGGTCTCCGTCACTCCGGTGCCCATAACTTTTGATCCGTAAGGAGTTATGCAGCGCACAACATACCGTTGGAAAGTTCTCCGAGAGCTCTACGACGGGGGCAACAAGCCTGCTCGGCTGCGCCTATTTTTGGAGCCCAAAATTGAACGTTTTCATAAGTTTTGGACTACTTTTCTTCTTTTTTCTATGTTTCTTGGTCCCGGATCATTCGTCGAGCGCCGCGAAAAGGACGGCAAATAAGGGCTTTGCGCACTCAACATGACGGGTGCGATCATACCATAGTTATGCACCGGATCCCATCAGAACTCCGAAGTTAAGCGTGCTTGGGAGAGAGCAGTACTAGGATGGGTGACCCCCTAGGAAGTCCTCGTGTTGCACCTCCATTTTAGTTTTGTTTTTTTGCCCCGTTCAGGCTTATCAGGATGTTTTATCAGTCATATTTCTATTACCGAGTCCCACGACATCTTGGGCAAGACAACTTCGCTTCGCGTAGAGGCTGGGCGATCAAACCGAGGGTATGGGGCCTGTGTCCAGATTACCTTCGCTCCGATGTCCATAACTTTTGATCCATAAGGAGTTATGGAGTGCACAGCATACCTTTGTAAACTTTTCTAAGAGCTCTACGACGGGGACAACAAGCCTGCTCGGCTGCGCCTACTTTCAGAGAGCCCAAAATCGAACATTTTCATCTATTTTGGGCCATTTATCTTATTTTTGCGATGTTTCTTGGTCCTGGATCATTCGTTGGGAGCCGCGAAAAGAACGACAAATAAGGGCACTCAACATGACGGGTGCGATCATACCAGCAGTAATGTACCGGATCCCATCAGAACTCCAAAGTTAAGCGTGCTTGCAGGAGAGTAGTACTAGGATGGGTGACCCTTTAGGAAGTCCCCTTGTTGCACCCCCCTTTTCGTCTTGTTTTTTTTCCCCGTTTAGGCTTACCAAGATGCTTTATCCGTCACATTTCTATTACCGAGTCCCACGGCATCTTGGGCAAGACAAATTCGCTTCTCGTAGAGGCTGGGCCTGCAAACCGAGCGCGTGGGCCCTGTGACCAGGTCTCTGTCGCTCCATTTCCCATAATTTTTGATCCGTAAAGAGTTATGCAGCGCACAACATACCATTGGAAAGCTCTCTGAGAGCTCTACGACGGAGACATCAAACTTGCTCGGCTGCGCCTATTTTTTGAGCCCAAAATTGAACGCTTTCATCTGTTTCGAGCTATTTTTCTTCTTTTTGTGCTGTTTTTTGGTCCCGAATTGTTCGTCGGGAGCCGCGAAAAGGACGACAAAAAAAGGCTTTGCACACTCAACATGACGGGTGTGATAATACCTACAGTAATGCACTAGATCCCATCAGAACTACGAAGTTAAGCGTGATTGGGATAGAGTAGTACTAGGATGGGTGACCCCCTGGGAAGTCCTCGTGTTGCACCCCCCTTTTCGTTTTGTTTTTGTGCCCCGTTCAGGCTTGCCTGGAAGTTTTATCAGTCACATTTCTATTACAGAGTCCCACGGAATCTTTGGCAAGACAACTTCACTTCGCGTAGAGGCTGGGCCCCCAAACCGAGGGTGTGGGGCCTGTGACTAGGTCCCGTCACTCTGGTGCCCATAACTTTTGATCCGTAAGGAGTTATACAGAGCACAACATACCGTTGGAAAGCTCTCGAAGAGCTCTACGACGGGGAAAACAAGCCTACTTGACTGTGCCTATTTCTGAAGCCCAAAATTGAATATTTTCAGTAGTTTTGGGCCACTTTTCTTCTACTTGTGCTATTTCTTCATCCTGGATCAATTGTCGGGAGCCGCGAAAAGAACGACAAATAAGCTCTTGGCGCACTCAACATACCGGGTGCGTTCATACCAGCAGTAATGCACCGGATCCCTCATCCGAACTCCGAAGTTAAGCGTGCTTGGGAGAGAGTAGTACTAGGATGGGTGACCCTCTGGAAGTCCTCTTGTTGTACCCCCATTTTCGTTTGGTTTTTTTGCCCCGTTCTGGCTTGCCAAGATGCATTATCTGTCACATTTCTATTACCGAGTCCCACGGCATCTTGGGCAAGACAACTTCGCTTCACGAAGAAGATGGGCCCGCAAACCGAGGGCGTGGGGCCTGTGACCAGGTCTCCGTCGCTGCGGTGCCCATAACTTTTGATCCGTATGGAGTTAAGCAGCGCACAGCATACCGTTGAAAAGTTCTCCGAGAGCTCTACTATGGGTGTAGAAAGCTTGCTCGGTTGCACCTGTTTTCAAAGCCCAAAATCGAACGTTTTCATCTATTTCGGGCCACTTTTCTTCATTTTGCGTTGTTTCTTCGTCACGGTTCGTTCGTCAGGAACCTCGAAAAGAATGACAAATAAGGGCTTTGCACCCTCAACATGACGGGTGCGATCATACCTGCAGTAATGGACCAGATCCCATCAGAACTCAAAAGTTAAGCGTGCTTGGAATAGAGTAGTACTGGGATGGGTGACCCCCTGGGAATTCCTCGTGTTGCACCCCCCTTTTTGTTTTGTTTCTTTGCCCCGTTCTGGCTTGCCATGATGTTTTATCCATCACATTTCTATTACCGAGTCCCACGGCATCTTGGGCAAGACAACTTCGCTTCGCGTAGAGGCTGGGCCCTCAAACCGTGGGTGTGGGGCCTGTGACCAGGTCTCTGTCGCTCCGGTGCCCATAACTTTTAATCCGTAAGGAGTTATGCGGCGCACAACACACCGTTGAAAAGTTCTCCGAGAGCTCTACGACGGGGGTAGCAAGCCTGCTCGGCTGCGGCAATTTTTTGAGCCCAAAATCAAATGTTTTCATCAGTTTTGGACCACTTTTCTTCTTTTTGCTAGGTTTCTGGGTCCCGAATAGTTCGTCGGGAGCCGCGAAAAGGACGACAAAAGGGGCTTTGCGTACTCAACATGGCGGGTGCGATCATACCAGTAGTTATGCACCGGATCCCATCAGAACTCCAAAGTTAAGCGTGCTTGGGAGAGAGTAGTACTAGGATGGGTGACCCCCTAGGAAGTCCTTTTGTTGCACCCCCCTTTTCGTTTTGTTTTTTTTCCCCGTTTTGGCTTGCCAAGATGCTTTATCCATCACATTTCTATTACCGAGTCCCATGGCATCTTGGGCAAGACAACTTCGCTTCGCCTAGAGGCTGGGCCCGCAAACCGAGGGCTTGGGGCATGTGACCAGGTCTCCGTCGCTCCGGTTCCCATAACTTTTGATCCGTATGGAATTTTGTGGCCCCCAGCTTACCGTTGCAAACCTATCCGAGAGCTCTACGACGGGGATAGTAAGCTTGCTCGGTTACGCCTGTTTACGGAACCAAAAATCAAACGTTTTCATTTATTTCGGGTTAGTTTTCTTCTTTTTTCGCTGTTTCTTGGTCCTGGATCGTTCGTCGGGAGCAACGAAAGGGACGACAAATAAGGGCTTTGTGCTCAACATGATGGGTACGATCATACCTATAGTAATGTACCGGATCCCATCAGAACTCCGAAGTTAAGCGTGATTGGTAGAGAGTAGTACTAGGATGGGTGACCCCTTGGGAAGTCCTCGTGTTGCACCCCCATTTTTGTTTTGTTTTTTTGCCCTGTTCAGGCTTGCCAGGTTGTTTTATCAGTCACATTTCTATTACCGAGTCTCACGGCATCTTGGGCAAGACAACTTCGCTTCGCGTAGAGGCTGGGCCCTCAAACCGATGGCGTGGGCCGTGGGGCGTGTGACCAAGTCACCGTCGCTCCAATGCCCATAACTTTTGATCCGTAAGAAGTTATGCAGCGCACAACATACCATTGGAAAGCTCTCCGAGAGCTCTATGACGAGGACAGCAAGCCTGCTCGGCTGCGCCTATTTTCATAACCCAAAATCGAACATTTTCATCTATTTCTAGCCATTTTTCTTCTTTTTGCGCTGTTTCTTGGTCCCGAATCATTCGTCGGGAGCTACGAAAATGACGACAAATAAGGGTTTTGCGCACTCAACATGACAGGTACGATCATACCAACAGTAATGCACCGGATCCCATCAGAACCCTGAAGTTAAGCGTGCTTAAGATAGAGTAGTACTAGGATAGGTGACCCCCTGGGAAGTCCTCTTATTGCACCCCCCTTTTCGTTTTGTTTTTGTTCCCCGTTCAGGCTTGCCAAGATACTTTATCTGTCACATTTCTATTACCGAGTCCCACGACATCTTGGGGAAGACAACTTCGCTTCGCATAGAGGCTGGGCAAGCAAACCGAGGGCTTGGGGCCTATGACCAGGTCTCTGTCGCTCTGGTGCCCATAACTTTTGATCCGTAAGGAGTTATGTAGCGCACAGCATACCGTTGGAAAGCTCTCCGAGAGCTCTACAACGAGGCCAGCAAGCTTGCTCGGCGGCGCCTGCTTTCGGAGCCTAAAATCGAATATTTTTATCTATTTCAGTCTACTTTTCTTCTTTTTGCTATGTTTCTTGGTCTCGAATCGTTCGTCGGGAGCTGCAAAAAGGACGACAAATAAGGGCTTTGCGCACTCAACATGAGGGGTACGATCATACCTGTAGTAATGCCCCGGATCCCATCAGAACACCGAAGTTAAGCATGATTGGGAGATAGTAGCACTAGGATGGGTGACCCCCTGGGAAATGCTCGTGTTGCAAACCCTTTTTCATTTTGGTTTTTTGCCCCGTTCAGGCCTGCCAGGATGTTTTATCCGTCACATTTCTATTACCGAGTCCCACGGCATCTTGGGCAAGATAACTTCACATTGCGTAGAGGTTGGGCCCTCAAACCGAGGGCGTAGGGTCTGTGACCAGGTCACCGTCCCTCTAGTGCCTATAACTTTTGATCCGTAAGGAGTTATGCAGCGCATAGCATGCCATTGGGAAGTTCTCTGAGAGCTCTACGACGGGGACAACAAGCCAGCTCGGCTACGCCTGTTTTTGCAGCCCAAAATCGAACATTTTCTTCTATTTCGGGCCACTTTTCATCTTTTTGCTATGTTTCTTGGTCCCGGATCGCTCGTCGGGAGCCGCGAAAAGGACGACAAATAAGGGCTTTGTGCACTAAACATGACGTGTGTGATCATACCAGCAGTAATGCAATGGATCTCATCAGAACTGCGAAGTTAAGCGTGCTTGGGAGAGAGTAGTACTAGGATGGGTGGCCCCCTGGGAAGTCCGCTTGTTGCACCCCCCTTTCCGTTTTATTTTTTTTCCCCGTTCAGGCTTGCCAAGATGCTTTATCCGTCAGATTTCTATTACCGAGTCGCACGGCTTCTTGGGCAAGACAACTTCGCTTCGCGTAGATGCTGGGCCCTCAAACCGAGGGCATGGGGCTTGTGACCTGGTCTCCTTCGCTCCGGTGCCCATCACTTTTGATCTGTAATGAGTTATGCAGAGCACAACACACCATTGGAAAGCTCTCCGAGAGTTCTACGACGACGGCCGCAGGCCTGCTCGGCTGTGCCTATTTTCAGAGCCCAAATTCGAACGTTTTCATCAGCTTCAGGCCACTTTTGTTCTTTTTGCGCTGTTTCTTCGTCACGAATCATTCGTCGGGAGCAACGAAAAGGACGACAAATAAGGGCTTTGCGCCCTCAACATGACGGGTGCGATCATACTAGCTGTAATGCACCAGATCCCATCAGAACTACGAAGTTAACCGTGCTTGGGAGAGAGTAGTACTAGGATGGGTGACCCCCAAGGAAGTCCTCGTGTTGTACCCCCCTTTTTGTTTTGTTTTTTTGCCCCGTTCAGGCTTGGCAAGATGTTTTATCCATCATATTTCTATTACCTAGTCCCACGGTATCTCGGGCGAGACAACTTCACTTCGCGAAGAAGTTGGGCCTGCAAACCTAGGGCGTGGGGCCTGTGACCAAGTCTCCGTCGCTCCGGTTCCCATAACTTTTGATCCGTAAAGAGTTATGCCGCGCACAGCATGCCGTTGGAAAGCTCTCCTAGAGTTCTACATCGGGGGCAGCAAGCTTGCTCTTCTGCGCCTATTTTCGGAGAAAAAAATTGAACATTTTCATCAAATTTGGGAAACTTTTCTTCATTTTGCGCTGTTTCTTCGTCACGAATTGATCGTCAGGAGCCGCGAAAAGGACGACAAATAATGGCTTTGCGCCATCAACATGACGGGCACGATCATACCAACAGTAATGTACCGAGTCCCATCAGAACTCCGAAGTTAAGCGTGCTTGGGAGAGAGAAGTACTAGGATAGGTGACCCCCTGGGAAGTCCTCGTGTTGCACTCCCCTTTTCGTTTTATTTTTTTGCCCCGTTCTGGCTTGCTAAGATGCTTTATCCGTCAAGTTTCTATTACCGAGTCCCACGGTATCTTGGGCGAGACAACTTTGCTTTGCGTGAAGGCTGGGCCCGCAAACCAAGGGCGTGGGTCCTGTGACGTGGTCTCCATCGCTCCAGTGCCCATAAATTTTGATTCGTACGGAGTTGTGGAGTGCACAACATACCGTTGGAAAGTTCTTCGAGAGCTCTACGACGGGGGCAACCAGCTTGTTAGGCTGTGCCTATTTTCAGAGCCCAAAAATGAACGTTTTCATCAATTTCGGGCCACTTTTCTTCTTTTTGTGCGATTTCTTCATCCCAGATTATTCATCAGGAACCGCGACAAGTACGACAAATAAGGGCTTGGTGTACTTAAAATGCCGAGTGTGATCATACCAACAGTAATGCTCCGGATCCTATCAGAACTCCGAAGTTAAGCGTGCTTGGGAGAGAGTAGTACTAGGATGGGTGACCCCCTAGGAAGTCCTCGTGTTGTACCCCCTTTTTTATTTTGTTTTTTTGCCCTGTTCAGGCATGCCAAGATGCTTTATCCGTCAGATTTCTATTACCGAGTCCCACGACATCTCGGGCAAGACAACTTCACTTCGCGTAGAAGCTGGGCCCGCAAACCGAGGGCGTGGGGCCTATGACCAAGTATCCATTGCTCCGGTGCCCATAACTTTTGATCCGTAAGGAGTTATGCCGCGCACAGCATACCGTTGGAAAGTTCTCCGAGAGCTCTATGACAGGGGCAGCAAGCCTGCTCGGCTGCGTCAATTTTTTTAGCCCAAAATCAAACGTTTTCATCAGTTTTGGACCAGTTTTCTTCTTTTTGCTATGTTTCTTGGTCCCGGATAGTTCGTCGGGAGCCGCAAAAAGGACGACAAATAAGGGCTTTACGCACTCAACATGGCGGGTGCGATCATACCAGTAGTTACACAACGGATCCTATCAGAACTCCGAAGTTAAGCGTGCTTGGGAGAGAGTAGTACTAGGATAAGTGACCCCCTGGGAAGTCCTCTTGTTGCACCCCCCTTTTCGATTTGTTTTTTTTCCCCGTTTAGGCTTGACAAGATGCTTTATTCGTCACATTTCTATTGCCGAGTCCCACGGAATCTTGGGTAAGACAAGTTCGCTTCGCGTAGAGGTTGGGCCCGCAAACCGAGGGCTTGGGGCATGTGACCAGGACTCCGTCGCTCTGGTTACCATAACTTTTGATCCGTAAGGAGTTTTGCAGTGCCCAGCATACCGTTGGAAAGCTCTCCGAGAGCTCTACGACGGGGATAGTAAGCTTGCTCAGTTATGCCTGTTTACATAGCCCAAAATTGAACGTTTTCATCTATTTCGGGCCATTTTTCTTCTTTTTTCGCAGTTTCTTGGTCCTGGATCGTTCGTCGGGAGCGACGAAAGGGACGACAAATAAGGGCTTTGCATACTCAACATCATGGTTGCGATCATACCTGCAGTAATGCACCAGATTCCATCAGAACTCCGAAGTTAAGCGTGATTGGGAGAGAGTAGCACTAGGATGGATGACCCCCTAGGAAGTCCTCGTGTTGCAAACCCTTTTTCCTTTTGTTTTTTTGCCCCGTTCTGGCCTGCCAGGACGTTTTATCTGTCACATTTCTATTACCGAGTCCCACGGCATCTTGGGCAAGACAACTTCGCTTCGCGTAGAGGCTGGGCCCTCAAACCGGGGGCTTGGGGCCTGTGACCAGGTCACCGTCGCTCTGGTGCCCATAACTTTTGATCCGTAAGCAGTGATATAGTGCACAGCATGCCGTTGGGAAGTTCTTTGAGAGCTCTACGACGGGGATAGCAAGCCTGCTCGGCTGTGCCTGTTTTCGCAGCCCAAAATTGAACGTTTTATTCTATTTCGGGCTACTTTTCATCTTTTTGCTATGTTTCTTGGTCCCGGATCGCTCGTCGGGAGCCGCAAAAAGGATGACAAATAAGGGCTTTGCGCACTAAACATGACGTGTGTGATCATACCAGCAGTAATGCAACGGATCTCATCAGAACTCCGAAGTTAAGCTTGCTTGGGAGAGAGTAGTACTAGGTTGGGTGACCCCCTGGGAAATCCGCTTGTTGCACCCCCTTTTTTGTTTTGTTTTTTTTTCCCCGTTCAAGCTTGCCAAGATGCTTTATCTGTCACATTTCTATTAACGAGTCGTACGGCATCTTGGGCAAGACAACTTTGCTTCGGGTAGATGCTGGGCCCTCAAACCGAGGGCATGGGGCTTGTGACATGGTCTCCTTCGCTCCGATGCCCATCTCTTTTGATCCGTAAGGATTTATGCAGCGCACAGCATACCGTTGGAAAGCTCTCCGATAGTTCTACGACGACGGTAGCAAGCCTGCTCGGCTGTGCCTATTTTCAGAGCCCAAATTTGAACATTTTCATCAGCTTCGGGCCATTCAACTTTTTGCGATGTTTCTTCGTCACGGATCATTCGTCGGCAGCAGCGAAAAGGACGACAAATAAGGGCTTTGCGCCCTCAACATGACGGGTACGATCATACTAGCAGTAATGCACCGGATCCCATTAGAACTACGATGTTAACTGTGCTTGGGAGGGAGTAGTACTAGGATGGGTGACTTCCTGGGAAGTCCTTGTGTTGTACCCCCCTTTTTGTTTTGTTTTTTTGCCCCGTTCAGGCTTGCCAAGATGCTTTATCCGTCACATTTCTATTACCGAGTCCTACGGTATCTCGGACAAGACAACTTCACTTCGCGTAGAAGCTGGGCCCGCAAACCGAGGGCTTGGGGCCTGTGACCAGGTCTCCGTCACTCCGGTGCCCATAACTTTTGATCCGTAAAGAGTTATGCCACGCACAGCATACCGTTGGAAAGTTCTCCGAGAGCTCTACGACGCAGGCAGCAAGCCTGCTCTTCTGTGCCTATTTTCTGAGAAAAAAATTGAACGTTTTCATCAGTTTTGGGCCACTTTTCTTCATTTTGCGCAATTTCTTCGTCACGGATCGTTCGTCAGGAGCCGCGAAAAGGATGACAAATAATGGCTTTGCGCCCTCAAGATGATGGGTACGATCATACCAACAGTAATGCACCAGATCCCATCAGAACTCCGAAGTTAACATGCTTGGGAGAGAGTAGTACTAGGATGGGTGACCCTCTAGGAAGTCCTTGTGTTGCACCCCCCTTTTCGTTTTATTTTTTTGCCCCGTTCTGGCTTGCCAAGATGCTTTATTCGTCAAGTTTCTATTACCGAGTCCCACGGCATCTTTGGCCAGACAACTTTGTTTTGCATGAAGGCTGGACCCGCAAACCGAGGGCGTGGGTCCTGTGACCTGGTCTCCGTCGCTCCAGTGCCCATAACTTTTGATCCGTAAGGAGTTGTGGAGCGCACAACATACCGTTGGAAAGTTCTTCGAGAGCTCTACGACGTGGGCAACCAGCTTGCTAGGCTGTGCCTATTTTCAGAGCCCAAAAATGAACGTTTTCATCAATTTCAGGATACTTTTCTTCTTTTGGTGCAGTATCTTCGTCCTATATCGTTCGTCGGGAGCCGCGACAAGTACGACAAATAAGGGCTTGGTGTACTCAACATGCAGGGTGCGATCATACCAGCAGTAATGCTCTGGATCCCATCAGAACTCTGAAGTTAAGCGTGCTTGGGAGAGAGTAGTACTAGGATGGGTGACCCCCTGGGAAGTCCTCTTGTTGCACCCCACTTTTTGTTTTGTTTTTTTGCCCTTTCAGGCTTGCCAAGATGCTTTATCCATCACAATTCTATTACCGAGTCCCACGGTATCTTGGGAAGACAACTTCGCTTTGCGTAGAGGCTGGGCCCGCAAACCGAGGGCGTGGGGCCTGTGACTAGGTCTCCGTCGCTCCGGTGCCCATAACTTTTGATCCGTAAGAAGTTATGCAGCGCACATCATACCGTTGGAAAGTTCTCCGAGAGATCTACGACGGGGGCAGCAAGCCTGCTCGACTGCGCCAATTTTTGGAGCCCAAAATCCAATATATTCATTTGTTTAAGTCCACTTTTCTTCTTTTTGATTTGTTTCTTCGTCACGGATCGTTCGTCGAGAGCAGCGAAAAGGACGACAAATAAGGGCTTTGCGCCCTCAACATGATGGGTGTGATCATACCAGCAGTAATGCACTAGATCCCATCAAAACTCTGATGTTAAGCGTGCTTGGAAGAGAGTAGTACTAGGTAGGTGACCCCCTAGGAAGTTCTCGTGTTGCACCCCCCTTTTCGTTTTGTTTTTTTTGCCTCGTTCAGGCTTGCCAGGAAGTTTTATCCGTCACATTTCTATTACCGATTCCCACGGCATCTTGGGCCAGAAAAATTCACTTCGTGTAGAGGCTGGGCCCGCAAATCGAGGGCGTGGGGCCTATGACCAGGTCTCCGTCGCTCCGGTGCCCATAACTTTTGATCCGTAAGAAGTTATGCAGCGCACATCATACCGTTGGAAAGTTCTCCGAGAGCTCTACGACGGGGGCAGCAAGCCTGCTCGACTGCGCCAATTTTTGGAGCCCAAAATCCAATATATTCATTTGTTTAAGTCCACTTTTCTTCTTTTTGATTTGTTTCTTCGTCACGGATCGTTCGTTGAGAGCAGCGAAAAGGACGACAAATAAGGGCTTTGCGCCCTCAACATGATGGGTGTGATCATACCAGCAGTAATGCACTAGATCCCATCAAAACTCCGATGTTAAGCGTGCTTGGAAGAGAGTAGTACTAGGGTAGGTGACCCCTTGGGAAGTTCTCGTGTTGCACCCCCCTTTTCGTTTTGTTTTTTTTGCCTCGTTCAGGCTTGCCAGGAAGTTTTATCCGTCACATTTCTATTACCGATTCCCACGGCATCTTGGGCCAGACAAATTCACTTCGTGTAGAGGCTGGGCCCGCAAACCGAGGGCGTGGTGCCTTAGACCATGTCTCCGTCGCTCCGGTGCCCATAACTTTTGATCCGTAAAGAGTTATGTGGCGCACAGCATACCGTTGGAAAGTTCTCCGAGAGCTCTACGACGAGGGTAGCAAGCCTACTTGGTTGCGCCTATTTTGGGAGCCTAAAATTGAACGTTTTCATCTGTTTCATGCCACTTTTCTTATTTTTGTGATGTTCCTTCGTCCCAGATTATTCGTCGGGAGCCGCGAAAAGTATGACGAATAAGGGCTTGGCGCACTCAACATGCCGGGAGCGATCATACCAGCAGTAATGCACCGGATCCCATCAGAACTTCGAAGTTAAGGGTGCTTGGGAGAGAGTAATACTAAGATGGGTGACCCCTTGGGAAGTCCTCTTGTTGCACCCCCCCTTTTTCATTTTGTTTTTTTGTCGCATTCAGGCTTGCCAAGATGCTTTATCCGTCAAATTTCTATTACCGAGTCCCACGACATCTTGGGCAAGACAACTTCGCTTCGCGTAGCGGCTGGGCCCGTAAACCCAGGGCATGGGGCCTGTGACTAGGTCTCCGTCGCTTCGGTGTCCATAACTTTAGATCCGTAAGGAGTTATGCAGCGCACAGCATGCCGTTGGAAAGCTCTTCGAGAGCTCTATGACGGTGACAACAAGCCTGCTCGGCTGCGCCTTCTTTTGAAGCCCAAAATCGAATGTTTTCATCTATTTCGGGCTACTTTTCTTCTTTTTGCGTTGTTTCTTGGTCCCGGATCGTTCGTCGGGAGTCGTGAAAAGGTAAAAAAATAAGGGCTCTGCACACTTATCATGACAGGTGTGATCATACCAGCAGTAATGCACCAGATCCCATCAGAACTCTGAAGTTAAGCGTGCTTGGGAGAGAGTAGTACTAGGATGGGTGACCCTCCTAGGAAGTCCTCATGTTGCACCCCCCTTTTTGTTTTATTTTTTTGCCCCATTCGGGCTTGCCAAGATGCTTTATTCGTCAAGTTTCTATTACCGAGTCCCACGGCATCTTGGGCCAGACAACTTTGCTTTGCATGAAGGCTGGACCCGCAAACCGAGGGCGTGGGTCCTGTGACCTGGTCTCCGTCGCTCCAGTGCCCATAACTTTTGATCCGTAAGGAGTTGTGGAGCGCACAACATATCGTTGGAAAGTTCTTCGAGAGCTCTACGACGGGGGCAACCAGCTTGTTAGGCTGTGCCTATTTTCAGAGCCCAAAAATGAACGTTTTCATCAATTTTGGGATACTTTTCTTCTTTTGGTGCAGTATCTTCGTCCCAGATCGTTCGTCGGGAGCCGCGACAAGTACGACAAATAAGGGCTTGGTGTACTCAACATGCAGGGTGCGATCATACCAGCAGTAATGCTCTGGATCCCATCAGAACTCTGAAGTTAAGCGTGCTTGGGAGAGAGTAGTACTAGGATAGGTGACCCCCTGGGAAGTCCTCTTGTTGCACCCCCCATTTTGTTTTGTTTTTTTGCCCTTTCAAGCTTGCCAAGATGCTTTATCCGTCACAATTTATTACCGTGTCCCACGGTATCTTGGGCAAGACAACTTCGCTTCGCGTAGAGGCTGGGCCCGCAAACCGAGGGCGTGGGGCCTGTGACCAGGTCTCCGTCGCTCCGGTGCCCATAACTTTTGATCCGTAAGGAAATATGCACCGCACAGCATACCGTTGGAAAGTTCTCCGAGAGCTCTACGACGGGGGCAGCAAGCCTGCTCGACTGCGCCTATTTTTGGAGCCCAAAATTGAATATATTCATTTGTTTCGGTCCACTTTTCTTCTTTTTGATTTGTTTCTTCGTCACGGATCGTTCGTCGGGAGCAGCGAAAAGGACGACAAATAAGGGCTTTGCGCCCTCAACATGATGGGTACGATCATACCAGCAGTAATGCACTAGATCCCATCAAAACTTCGATGTTAAGCGTGCTTGGAAGAGGGTAGTACTAGGGTAGGTGACCCCCTGGGAAGTTCTCGTGTTGCACCCCCCTTTTCGTTTTGTTTTTTTGCCTCGTTCAGGCTTGCCAGGAAGTTTTATCCGTCACATTTCTATTACCGAGTCCCACGGCATCTTGGGCCAGACAAATTCACTTCGTGTAGAGGCTGGGCCCGCAAACCGAGGGCGTGGTGCCTTAGACCAGGTCTCCGTCGCTCCGGTGCCTATAACTTTTGATCCGTAAAGAGTTATGTGGTGTACAGCATACCGTTGGAAAGTTCTCCAAGAGCTCTACGACGAGGGTAGCAAACCTACTTGGCTGCGCCTATTTTGGGAGCCTAAAATTGAACGTTTTCATCTGTTTCATGACACTTTTCTTATTTTTGTGATGTTTCTTCGTCCCAGATTGTTCGTCGGGAGCCGTGAAGAGTATGACAAATAAGGGCTTGGCGCACTCAACATGCCGGGAGCGATCATACCAGCAGTAATGCACCGGATCCCATCAAAACTTCGAAGTTAAGGGTGCTTGGGAGAGAGTAATACTCGGATGGGTGACCCCTTCGGAAGTCCTCTTGTTGCACCCCCCCTTCTTCGTTTTGTTTTTTTGCCGCATTCAGGCTTGCCAAGATGCTTTATCCGTCAAATTTCTATTACCGAGTCCCATGACATCTTGGGCAAGACAACTTCGCTTCGCGTAGAGGCTGGGCCCGTAAACCCAGGGCATGGGGCCTGTGACCAAGTCTCCGTCGCTTCGGTGCCCATAACTTTAGATCCGTAAGGAGTTATGCAGCGCAAAGCATGCCGTTGGAAAGCTCTTCGAGAGCTCTACGACGGTGACAACAAGCTTGCTCGGCTTCGCCTTCTTTTGAAGCCCAAAATCGAATGTTTTCATCTATTTCGGGCTACTTTTCTTCTTTTTGCGTTGTTTCTTGGTCCCGGATCGTTCGTCGGGAGTCGCGAAAAAGTCAAGAAATAAGGGCTCTGCACACTTATCATGACAGGTGCGATCATACCAACAGTAATGCACCAGATCCCATCAGAACTCTGAAGTTAAGCGTGCTTGGGAGAGAGTAGTACTAGGATGGGTGACCCTCCTAGGAAGTCCTCGTGTTGCACCCCCCTTTTCGTTTTATTTTTTTGCCCCATTCGGGCTTGCCAAGATGCTTTATTCGTCAAGTTTCTATTACTGAGTCCCACGGCATCTTGGGCCTGACAACTTTGCTTTGCGTGAAGGCTGGACCCGCAAACCTAGGGCGTGGGTCCTGTGACCTGGTCTCCGTCCCTCCAGTGCCCATAACTTTTGATCCGTAAGGAGTTGTGGAGCGCACAACATACCGTTTGAAAGTTCTTCGAGAGCTCTACGATGGGGGCAACCAGCTTGCTAGGCTGTGCCTATTTTCAGAGCCCAAAAATTAACGTTTTCATCAATTTCGGGATACTTTTCTTCTTTTGGTGCAGTATCTTCGTCCCAGATCGTTCGTCGGGAGCCGCGACAAGTACGACAAATAAGGGCTTGGTGTACTCAACATGCAGGGTGCGATCATACCAGCAGTAATGCTCTGGATCCCATCAGAACTCCGAAGTTAAGCATGCTTGGGAGAGAGTAGTAATAGGATGGGTGACCCCCTGGGAAGTCCTCTTGTTGCACCCCCCTTTTTGTTTTGTTTTTTTGCCCTTTCAAGCTTGCCAAGATGCTTTATTCGTCACAATTCTATTAACGAGTCCCACGGTATCTTGGACAAGACAACTTCGCTTCGCTTTGAGGCTGGGCCAGCAAACCGAGGGCGTGGGGCCTGTGACCAGGTCTCCGTCGCTCCGGTGCCCATAACTTTTGATCCGTAAGGAGATATGCAGCGCACAGCATACCGTTGGAAAGTTCTCCGAGAGCTCTACGACGGGGGCAGCAAGCCTGCTCGACTGCGCCAATTTTTGGATCCCAAAATCGAATATATTCATTTGTTTAGGTCCACTTTTCTTCTTTTTGATTTGTTTCTTCGTCACGGATCATTCGTCGGGAGCAGCGAAAAGGACGACAAATAAGGGCTTTGCGCCCTCAACATGATGGGTGCGATCATACCAGCAGTAATGCACTAGATCCCATCAAAACTCTGATGTTAAGCGTGCTTGGAAGAGAGTAGTACTAGGGTAGGTGACCCCCTGGGAAGTTCTCGTGTTGAACCCCCCTTTTCGTTTTGTTTTTTTGCCTCGTTAGGCTTGCCAGGAAGTTTTATCCGTCACATTTCTATTACCGAGTCCCACAGCATCTTGGGCCAGACAACTTCACTTCGTGTAGAGGCTGGGCCCGCAAACCGAGGGCGTGGTGCCTTAGACCAGGTCTCCATCGCTCCGGTGCCCATAACTTTTGATCCGTAAAGAGTTATGTGGCGCACAGCATACCGTTGGAAAGTTCTCCGAGAGCTCTACGACGAGGGTAGCAAGCCTACTTGGCTGCGCCTATTTTGGGAGCCTAAAATTGAACGTTTCATCTGTTTCATGCCACTTTTCTTATTTTTGTGATGTTTCTTTGTCCCAGATTGTTCGTCGGGAGCCGCGAAAAGTATGACAAATAAGGGCTTGGCGCACTCAACATGCCGGGAGCGATCATACCAGCAGTAATGCACCGGATCCCATCAGAACTTCGAAGTTAAGCGTGCTTGGGAGAGAGTAATACTAGGATGGGTGACCCCTTGGGAAGTCCTCTTGTTGCACCTCCCCTTTTTCGTTTTGTTTTTTTGCCGCATTCAGGCTTGCCAAGATGCTTTATTCGTCACATTTCTATTACTGAGTCCCACGACATCTTGGGCAAGACAACTTCGCTTCGCGTAAAGGCTGGGCCCGTAAACCCAGGGCATGGGGCCTATGACCAGGTCTCCGTCGCTTCGATGCCCATAACTTTAGATCCGTAAGGAGTTATGCAGCGCACAGCATGCCGTTGGAAAGCTCTTCGAGAGCTCTACGACGGTGACAACAAGCCTGCTTGGCTTCGCCTTCTTTTGAAGCCCAAAATCAAATGTTTTCATCTATTTTGGGCTATTTTTCTTCTTTTTGCATTTTTTCTTGGTCCCGGATCGTTCGTCGGGAGTCGCGAAAAGGTCAAAAAATAAGGGCTCTGCACACTTATCATGACAGGTGCGATCATACCAGCAGTAATGCACCAGATCCCATCAGAACTCTGATGTTAAGCGTGCTTGGGAGAGAGTAGTACTAGGATGGGTGACCCCCTAGGAAGTCCAATTGTTGCACCCCTATTTTCGTTTTGTTTTTTTTCCCGTTGAGACTTGCCAAGATGCTTTATCCGTCACAATTCTATTACACAGTCCCACGCCATCTTGGGCAAGACAACTTCTCTTCGCGTAAAGGCTGGGCCCGCAAACTGAGGGCGTGGGCCTGTGACCAGGTCTCCGTCGCTCTGGTGCCCATAGCTTTTGATCCGTAAGGAGTTATGCAGCGCAGAACATACTGTTGGAAAGCTCTCCGAGAGCTCTATGACTGGGATAACAAGCTTGCTCGGCTGCACCTATTTTCGGTGCCCAAAATCGAACGTTTTCATTTGTTTCAGGCCACTTTTCTTCTTTTTGCACTGTTTCTTGGTCCCGGATCGTTCGTCAGGAGCCACAAAAAGGACGACAAATAAGGGCTTTGCGCACTCAACATGACGGGTGCGATCATACTTGTAGTAATGCACCAGATCCCATCAGAACTCCAAAGTTAAGCGTGATTGGGAGAGAGTAGTTGTCACGCCCCAACCCGACCTATAGAGGTTAGACTAGGGTGTGATCTAATCATTTACACCATTTCACATACTTAATCATTTGTTAAGATTTAACACTTAACGTTAACCTAAAACTCTGAAAGATTTCCCGAAAAACCGGCAGCATAACGGCTATATTTAGGACCTTTTGGTTTGACCTAATTTCTAAACGTCTCAATTATACCAATCATTAATCCAATTCCATTAAGGACTCCTATTTGGTCATCGATCGATACGCCTGCTAGTTTATCTCGAAAGTCTTGTTTGATTTATAAGCCTAGCACAATGACTATATCCCGTTTACTTGTCAATTCCTATGGCACAAGTACCTGTTGATCTTTAGCTTACTATTGAGCACCTAGGTGAAATTTGATAGAGTTACATCATTTGATTCTTCACCTAGTGATTGAGTTGCCTATGATAGTTACTAAATCAAAATAGTGATAGCAACCCACAAGATAGAGTGTTCGTCTAGTCATAATCAGTACAAGCCAAAATTAGACCCCAAATTACAACGCGGGTCATTTACAACAACAACAATAAAAAGAAATAGTCTTCAAAACAAACATATTGTTCACAAAATAGCCACAATCAAGCAAGGCACGTAAGACAAGCAATCACTCCAAGGAGTCATCAACAGGCACGTTGTCCTCGGGTACCTGTTCCTGATCTTCTTCACCTTTGATGATAAAAGAGGGTGAGTCCTTATGAACTCCGCAAGGGGGAACGAGAGATAATGTTTTGAAACTCTTTTCCGGTTAATCTCATGAAAATCCCTTTTTGAAAACATGTCACGTATTACAAATAATAAAGTACGCAAAGTATAAGAACCAAATTGAACAACAGGTACAATTACCAATCATTTCAAGGATACGGTGAGCTTTTGCTCTCAAGTTCAATCGGTGAGCATTTGCTCTCAATATCATTTTCGATAACAATTGTTGCTGCCGGCTTCAATCATCCACTTATCACTCCCAATTGGATGTACTCCGGATGTACCCCGAAATCCTACGACCCAACTCTCCGAGGGTGGAATGCCAAGCGAGAGAGGGAATTGGACCATGATAGTCACGGGAGCACCGGCAAGCCCTATGCGCCCAACGTGTGTGAAACGCTACCATGCCACAATGAAAGGTTGCAACCTTGTATACAATGTACATTTATACCATTTAACAATTCACATTAAGAGGACAACAAAGTAGGTTGCCTCCGAGAAATTTCAAGATTACATATTGCCAAGTAAACGAACGAGGTATGCTTGACATGAAAATTCACTTTGTAGATTACATAGAGTTATATGAACATTAAATGGTCAGCCAAGTAAAACATATAAATCAAGTCATATAACTCATTTCGGGGTTCACGTATCAAGTATTAAGATTATACAAGCATGCAACGACACTTACACGAGACCGGGTGCAAGAATAGCTCACTTATCAACATGCAATCATCGGGGGTCATATTTAGAGCTATAAGGACAATTACGGGCAGCCTATTAACCACACAATTAAACACATTTAACCATAGGATCATCTCTTCACAAATAGTCATAAGCGCTAAGGCCTCAATTCCATGCTTACACATGCGATTAAGCAAACCATTCATCAATTAATGATCCCAAGCCATGCATCAACCAAATTAAGCAACCTCAACCAACCAGAACAGCCCACACAACTTCTAAGTGCCACAATTCCAAACATTTAATACCTCAAGCAAGGTTACAACATGATTCAAAGCATATCACTAAGCAAAACCCGTACTGCAATGGTCTGTTTTTCCACATTCAATTAGCCAAGCAATTAGTCTCCAATTTCAGTGAACCAAATTTCAATTTGAAACTTAATTAGTTATTTAAATCTAGGAACAAACCTTGCTGCATTTGGAGTTCGGACGTAGGAGTTATGACCAAAACCGTGAGACTACGCAAAACTGTCCAGTTTTAGACATATTACGATTTTTTCCATTTTTTAGGATCTTAGAATCAGATTTAGCCTTAGCCTATTTCTGACAAAAATGTTCAGAACTGAAAAATATAGCAAACTACTAATTTTCATGCATTTTTAATAATGTTTACTAGGTCACAAACACTTCGTTCTACAAAGTCAGTAATCTGCCAGAAAAATGAGTTTGCATATTTCTAAGTTTTTAGCCAAAATCAAGCCATGCATGAGAAGATAGGCTCATATACACACAGATACATCAACTACAGAGGTAAATATATCCATATGAGAGCATCCATGTAAGCTTTGAAAGCATTTAAAAGAGTTTAACCCTCACCTTAGCCTATTGATGGGTAAAGATGCACAAATGCTCTTGAAAATGCACAAAGGGGTCTTCTTCCTTGCTTTGGCCGAGAGATAGCTTGTTTTCCATTAATTTCTAACTTAGTTAGCATGTGAGGAAGGTGTGCATGTGTGTGAAACCAAAAGAAATGGAAGAAAACTATCAAGACTTACCTTAGGCCAAAAATGAAGAGTTTTGTGAGCTTGTGTGAATTCTTGCTTTGTTGTTTGCTTGTTACTTGCTTTGGCCGAAGCTTGAGTGATATGGAGAGAAATTTTTCAGCCTTGGATGTTCAAGGGAAGGTCATAGCCGAGAGGAAGAGAGAATGGGAGAGAATGAGAGAAGGTTTGCGAGAAATGATATTTTGAGAATGCCTTGAGTGTGTGTGTCGGCCTTGAGCTCTTCAAATCTGAAAATTCCTTGAATTGTGAGGAGGCATAAGGTGAGGAGGCCGAGATGTTGAAGCTTGGTGTTAGCAAAAGGTGCATTGGTGCAAGAAAAGTTATGACATTGTATAAGATTGTGTCTAAGCATGCATGAATTAATTGTTTAGTTCAAATTTTTGCTCAAGGACTTAGGTATGGCCGGCCATCTTGTGCTCACAAATCTAAATTTTTGTTTTGTTTAAAGCTTATTTTATTGTAGGTTGATTGTGGTATTTGAGGTGCATGGATTTTGTAATTAGAATAAGGAATAAAGAATGTTTAGTGTTTAGTGAGCTTTCGTCCTTTTGTGAGTTGACTTAGAATTAAAATATTGCTAGTGGAGTTGTAGGATTATTTAATAGTCTAGTGCTTTGTGTAGGATGCTTTATTAATCAGCGCGCAGGCATGCTTTTCTAGGTCTAGGGTACACACTACGAGATAAGGCACGAACTACGAGACAAATGCACATATTCCAAATAAATGCACGCAACCCTAAATGAATGCACGTAATTCAAGACACAACTCTTAAACCGAGGTTAAGGCACGCAGTTCAAGGTTAGGGCACACAAAATAAGGTAACGCATGCAATTCGAGATCGGGCCTCACAGTAATACTAGGATGGGTGACCCCGTGGGAAGTCCTCGTATTGCACCCTCCTTTTCGTTTTGTTTTTTTTCCCCGTTCAGGCTTGCCAGGATGTTTTATCCATCACATTTCTATTACCGAGTGCCACGGCATCTTAGGCAAAACAACTTCGCTTCGCGTAGAGGTTGGGCCCTCAAACCGAGGGCGTGGGGCCTGTGACCAGGTCACCGTTGCTCTGGTGCCCATAACTTTTGATCCGTAAGGAGTTATGCAGCGCACAGCATACCGTTCGAAAGCTCTCCGAGAGCTCTACGACGGGGACAGCAAGCTTGCTCAGCTGTGCCTATTTACGGAGCCCAAAATCGAACGTTTTCATCAGTTTCGAGCCACTTTTCTTCTTTTTGGGATGTTTCTTCGTCACGGATCGTTCGTCGGGAGCCGCGAAAATGACGACAAATAAGGGCTTTGCGCACTCAACATGACGGGTGTGATCATAATAGCAGTAATGCACCGGATCCCATCAGAACTTCGAAGTTAAGCGTGCTTGGGAGAGAGTAGTACTAGGATGGGTATCCCCCTAGGAAGCCCTCGTGTTACACCCCCCCCCCCCCTTTTCGTTTTGTTTTTTTACCTCGTTCTGGCTTGCAAAGATGCTTTATCTGTCACATTTCTTTTACCGAGTCCCATGGCATCTTGGGCAAGATAACTTTACTTCATGTAGAGGCTGGGCTCGCAAATCGAGGGTGTACAGCCTGTGACCAGGTCTCCGTCGCTCCGGTGCCCATAACTTTTGATCCGTAAGGAGTTATGTAGCGCACAGCATACCGTTGGAAAGCTCTCCAAGAGCTTTATGACGGGGACAACAAGCCTGCTCGGCTGCGCCTATTTTCGAAGCCCAAAATCGAATGTTTTCATCTGTTTCGGGCTACTTTTCTTCTTTTTGAGCTGTTTCTTGGTCCCGGATTATTCGTTGGGAGCCGCGAAAAGGACGACAAATAATGCTTTGCACACTCAACATGACGGGTGCTATCATACCAGCAGTAATGTACCGGATCCCATCAGAACTCCGAAGTTAAGCGTAGTTGAGAGAGAGTAGTACTAGGATGGGTGACCCCTTGGGAAGTCCTCGTGTTGCATCCCCTATCTCGTTTTGTTTTTTTGCCTCGTTCATGCTTGCCAAGATGCTTTATCCATCGCATTTCTATTTCCGAGTCCCACGGCATCTTGGGCAAGACAACTTCGCTTCGCGTAGAGGCTAAGCCCGCAAACCTAGGGCGTGGGCCCTGTGACCAGGTCTTCGTCGCTCCGGTGCCCATAACTATTGATCCGTAAAAAGTTATGCAGCGCACAGCAAATCGTTGGAAAGCTCTCTGAGAGATCTACGATAGGGGTAGCAAGCCTGCTCTTCTGCACCTGTTTTTGGAGCCCAAAATCGAACGTTTTCATTAGTTTTGGGTCATTTTCCTTCTTTTTGCGCTGTTTATTCGTCACGGATCGTTCGTCGGGAGTCGCGAAAAGGATGACAAATAAGGGCTTTGCGCCCTCAACATGACAGGTGCGATCATACCAGCAGTAATGCACTGGATCCCATCAGAACTCCGAAGTTAAGCGTGCTTAGGAGAGAGTAGTACTAGGATGGGTAACCCCCTGTGAAGTCCTCGTGTTGCACCCCCTTTTTCGTTATATTTTTTTTGCCCCGTTCAGGCTTTCCAAGATGCTTTATCCGTAACATTTCTATTGCCGAGTCCCATGGTAACTTGGGCAAGACAACTTCGCCTCGCATAGAGGCTGGGCCCAGAAACCGAGGGCGTGGGGCCTGTGACCAGGTCACCGTCGCTCCGATGCCCATAACTTTTGATCCGTCAAGAGTTATGCAGCGCACAGCATACTGTTGAGAAGCTCTCCGAGAGCTCTACGATGAGGGTAGCAGGCATGCTATGCTGCGCCAGTTTTCGGAGCCCAAAATCGAACGTTTTCATCAATTTCAAGCAAATTTTCTTCTTTTTGCGCATTTTCTTCGTCACGGATCGTTCGTCGGGAGCCGCGAAAAGGACAACAAATAAGGGCTTTGCGCCCTCAATATGACAGGTACGATCATAATAGCAGTAATGCACTGGATCCCATCAGAACTCTGAAGTTAAGTGTGCTTGGGAGAGAGTAGTAGTTGGATGGGTGACCCCATAGGAAGTCCTCGTGTTGCACCCCCCTTTTTGTTTTGTTTTTTTGCCTCGTTCAGGCTTGCCAAGATACTTTATCCGTCACATTTCTATTACCGAGTCCCACGGCATCTTGGGCAAGACAACTTCGCTTCGCGTAGAGGCTGGGCCCGCAAACCGAGGGCGTGGGGCCTATGACCAGGTCTCCGTCGCTCCGGTGCCTATAACTTTTGATCTGTAAGGAGTCATGCAGCGCACAACATACCGTTGGAAAGCTCTTCGAGAGCTCTACGACGGAGGCAGCAAGCTTGCTTGGCTGCGCTAGTTTGCAGAGTGCAAAATTGAACATTTTCATCTATTTCGGGCCACTTTTCTACTTTTTGAGCTATTTCTTGGTCCCGAATCGTTTGTCTGGAGCAACGAAAGGATGACAAATAAGGGCTTTGAGCACTCAACATGATGAGTGCGATCATACCAACAGTAATGCACCGGATCCCATCAGAAATCCGAAGTTAAGCGTGCTTGGAAAAGAGTAGTACTAGGATGGGTGACCCCCTAGGAAGTCCTCGTGTTGCACCCCCTTTTCGTTTTATTTTTTTGCCCCGTTCAGGATTGCCAAGATACTTTATCCGTCACATTTCTATTACCAAGTCCCACGGCATCTTGGGCAAGACAACCTCGCATCGCGTAGAGGTTGGGCCCGCAAACCTAGGGCGTGGGGACTGTGACCAGGTCTCCATCGCTCCAGTGTCCATAACTTTTGATCCGTAAGGAGTTATGCAGCGCACAGCATACCGTTGGAAAGCTCTCCGAGAGCTCTACGACGGGGGCAACAAGCCTACTCTTCTGCGCCTGTTCTTGGAGCCAAAAATCGAAGGATTTAATTAATTTTGCGCCATTTTTCATCTTCTGCGTTATTTCTTCATCATGGATCGTTCATTGGGAGCCGCTAAAAGGACGACAAATAAGGGCTTTGCGCCCTCAACATGACAAGTACGATCATACCAGTAGTAATGCACCGGATCCCACCTGAATTCCGAAGTTAAGCGAGCTTGGGAGAGAGTAGTATTAAGATGGGTGACCCCATGGGAAGTCCTCGTGTGGCACCCCCTTTTCGTTTTATTTTTTTGCCCCGTTTAGGCTTTCCAAGATGCATTATCCGCAACATTTCTATTACCGAGTCCCATGGAATTTTGGGCAAGACAACTTCGCTTCGCGTAGAGGCTGGACCCGCAAACTGAGGGCGTGGTGCTTGTGACCAAGTCTACGTCGCTCCGGTACCCATAACTTTTGATCCGTAAGGAGTTATGTTGTGCACAACATACCGTTGGAAAGCTCTTCTAGAGCTCTATGACGTGGGCTGCAAGCCTGCTCAGTTGCGCCTATTTTTAAAGCCCAAAATTGAACATTTTCATCAGTTTCATGCCACTTTTCTTCTTTTTGCGCTATTTCTTCATCACGGATCGTTCGTCGGGAGCCGTGAAAAGGACGACAAATAAGGGCTTTGGGCCCTCAACATGACGGGTGCAATCATACCAGTATTAATTCATCGGATCCCATCAGAACTCCGAAATTAAGCGTGCTTGGGAGAGAGTAGTATAAGGATGGGTGACCCCCAGGGAAGTCCTCGTGTTGCACCGCCCTTTTCGTTATGTTTATCTGCCCCGTTCAGGCTTCCCAAGTTGCTTTATCCGTCACATTTCTATTACCGAGTCCCATGGCATCTTGGGCAAGACAGCTTCGCTTCGTGTAGAGGCTAGTCCCGAAAACCGAGGGCGTTGGGCCTGTGACTAGGTCTCCGTCGCTCTGGTGCCCATAACTTTTGATCCGTAAGGAGTTATGCAGTGCACAGCATACCGTTGGAAAGCTCTTCGAGAGCTCTACAACGAGGGAAGCAAGCCTACTTAGCTACGCCTATTTTTCGATCCCAAAATTGAATGTTTTCATCTATTTTGGGCCACTTTTCTTCTTTTTGCCCTGTTTCTTGGTACCTGATCGTTCGTCGGGAGCCGCGAAAAGGACGTCAAAAAAGGGCTTTGCGCACTTAACATAATGGGTATAATCATACCAGCCGTAATGCACCGGATCTCATCAGAACTCCGAAGTTAAGCGTGCATGGAAAGAGTAGTACTAGGATGGGTGACCCCCTTGGAAGTTCTCGTGTTGTACCCCCCTTTTCGTTTTGGTTTTTTGCCCTGTTCAGGCTTCCCAAGATGTTTTATCCATCACATTTCTATTACTGAGTCCCACGGCATCTTGGGCAAGACAACTTCACTTCGCGTAGGGGCTGGGCTTGCAAACCGAGGGCGTGGGGCCTGTGACCGGGTCACCGTCGCTCCGATGCCCATAACTTTTGATTCGTAAGGAGTTATGCAACGCACAACATGTGGTTGAGAAGCACTCTAAGAGCTCTACCACGTGGGCAGCAAGCCTACAAGGCTGCGCCTGTTTTCAGAGCCCAAAATCAAACATCTTCATCAGTTTCAGACCACTTTTCTTCTTTTTGCGCTTTTTCTTCATCACGGATCGTTCGTCGGGAGTCACGAAAAGGACAACAAATAAGGGCTTTGCGCCCTCAACATGACGAGAGATATCATAATAGCAGTAATGCACCGGATCCCATCAAAACTCCGAAGTTAAGCGTGCTTGGGAGAGAATAGTTCTAGGATGGGTAACCCCCTAGGAAGTCCTCGTGTTGCACCCTCTTTTCGTTTTGCTTTTTTTTCCCGTTCAGGCTTGCCAAGATGCTTTATCCATCACATTTCTATTACCGAGTCCCACGGTATCTTGGGCAAGACAACTACGTTTCGCGCAGAGGCTGGGCCCGCAAACCGAGGGTGTGGGACCTGTGACCAAGTCTCCATTGCTCCGGTGCCCATAACTTTTGATCCGTAAGGAGTTATGCTGCACACAGCATATCGTTGGAAAGCTCTCCGAGAGCTCAACGACGGAGACAGTAAGCCTGCTCGGTTGCTCCAATTTTCGGAGCCCAAAATTGAACATTTTTATCCATTTCGGGCCACTTTTCTTCCTTTTGAGCTGTTTCTTGGTCCCTGATCGTTCGTCTGGCTCCGCGAAAGGACGATAAAAAAGGGCTTTGCGCACTGAACATGACGGGTATGATCATACCAGCAGTAATGCACCGGATCCCAACATAATTCTGAAGTTAAGCGTGCTTGGGAGAGAGGAGTACTAGGATGGGTAACCCCCTGGGAAGTCCTCGTGTTCCACCCCCCTTTTCGTTTTGTTTTTTTGCCCCGTTCTGGATTGCCAAGATGCTTTATCCGTCACATTTCTATTACCGAGTCCCACGGCATCTTGGGCAAGAAAAATTCGTTTCGTGTAGAGGTTGGGCCTGCAAATCTAGGGCGTGGGGCCTGTGACCAGGTCTCCGTCGCTCCGGTGCCTATAATTTTTGATCCGTAAGGCGTTATGCAGCGCACAACATACCGTTGGAAAGCTCTCCGAGAGTTCTACGACGGGGGCAACAAGCCTACTCTTCTGCAAATATTTTTGGACCCAAAAATTGAACATTTTCATTAATTTTGGGCCATTTTTCTTCTTTATGCGTTGTTTCTTCTTCACAGATCGTTCGTTGGGAGCCACGAAAAGGACGACAAATAAGGGCTTTGCGCCTTCAACATGACAGGTACGATCATACCAGCAGTAATGCACCGGATCCCACCAGAATTCCGAAGTTAAGCGTGGTTGGGAGAGAGTAGTAGTAGGATGGGTGACCCATTGGGAAGTCCTCGTGTTGTACCCCCCTTTTCGTTTTATTTTTTTGCCCCATTCAGGCTTTCCAAGATGCTTTATCCACAACATTTCTATTACTGAGTCCCATGGCATCGTGGGCAAGACAACTTCCCTTCGTGTAGTGGCTGGGCCCGCAAACTGAGGGCGTGGGGCTTGTGACCTGGTTTCCGTCGCTTCGGTGCCCACAACTTTTGATCCGTAAGGAGTTATGCAGCACACAACATACCGTTGGAAAGCTCTCCGAGAGCTCTATGACGTGGATAGTAAGCCTGCTAGACTGCGCCAATTTTCAGATCCCAAAATTTAACATTTTCATCAGTTTCGGGCCACTTTTCTTCTTTTTGCACTGTTTCTTCGTGACGGATGGTTCGTCGAGAGCCGCGAAAAGGACGACAAATAAGGGCTTTGCGAACTCAACATGACGGGTGCGATCATAATAGCAGTAATGTACCGGATCCCATCAGAACTCCGAAGTTAAGCTTGCTTGGAAAAGAGTAGTACTAGGAAGGGTAACCCCCTGGAAAGTCCTCGTGTTGCACCCCCCTTTTCGTTTTGTTTTTTTACCCCGTTCAGGCTTGCCAAGATGCTTTGTCCGTCACATTTCTATTACCGAATCACATGGCATCTTGGGCAAGACAACTTCGCTTCGCATAGAGGCTGGGCTCGCAAACAAAGGGCGTAGGGCTAGTGACCCGGTCTCCGTCGCACCGGTGCCCATAACTTTTGATCCGTAACGAGTTATGCAGCACACGACATACCGTTGGAAAGCTCTCTGAGAGCTCTATGACGTGGATAGCAAGCCTACCAGGTTGCGCCAATTTTTGGATCCCAAAATTGAACATTTTCATCAGTTTCGGGCCACTTTTCTTCTTTTTGCACTATTTCTTCGTCACGGATCATTCGTCGAGAGCCGCGAAAAGGACGACAAATAAGGGCTTTGCGAACTCAACATGACGGGTGCGATCATAATAGCAGTAATGCACCGAATCCTATCAGAATGCCGAAGTTCAGCTTGCTTGAGAAATAGTAGTACTAGGAAGGATAACCCCATTAAAAGTCCTCGTGTTGCACCCCGCTTTTCGTTTTGTTTTTTTACATCGTTCAGGCTTGCCAAGATGCTTTGTCTGTCACATTTCTATTACCGAGTCCCATGGCATCTTGGGCAAGACAACTTCGCTTCGCTTAGAGGCTGGGCTCGCAAACCAAGGGCGTGGGGCCAGTGACCAGGTCTCCGTCGCACTGGTGCCCATAACTTTTGATCCGTAAGGAGTTATGCAGCGCACAACATACCGTTGGAAAGCTCTCCAAGAGCTCTACTACGGGGACAGCAAGCCTGCTCGGCTGCGCCTGTTTTCGAAGCCCAAAATCGAATGTTTTCATTTGTTTCGGGCTACTTTTCTTCTTTTTGATATGTTTCTTGGTCCCGGATTGTTCGTCGGGAGCCGCGAAAAGGACAACAAATAATGCTTTGCGTACTCAACATGACGGGTGCGATCATACCAACAGTAATGTACCGGATCCCATCAGAACTCCGAAGTTAAGCGTGCTTGAGAGAGAGTTGTACTAGGATGGGTGACCCCTTGGGAAGTCCTCGTGTTGCACCCCCCATCTCGTTTTGTTTTTTTGCCCCGTTCATGCTTGACAAGATGCTTTATCCATCACATTTTTATTACCGAGTCGCACGGCATCTTGGGCAAGACAACTTTGCTACGCTTAGAGGCTGGGCCCGCAAACCTAGGGCGTGGGGACTGTGACCAGGTCTTCGTCGGTTCGGTGCCCATAACTTTTGATCCGTACGGAGTTATGCAGCGCACAGTAAACCGTTGGAAAGCTCTCTGAGAGCTCTACGACAGGGGCAGCAAGCCTGCTCATCTGCACCTATTTTTGGAGCCTAAAATTGAACGTTTTAATTAGTTTTGGGCCATTTTTCTTCTTTTGGCGCTGTTTCTAAGTCACGGATCGTTCGTCGGGAGCTGCGAAAAGGACGACAAATAAGGGCTTTGCGCCCTCAACATGACGGGTGCGATCATACCAACTGTAATGCACCGGATCCCATTAGAACACCGAAGTTAAGCGTGCTTGGGAGAGAGTAGTACTAGGATGGTTGACCGCCTGGGAAGTCCTCGTGTTGCACCCCCTTTTTCGTTTTATTTTTTTTTGCGCCGTTCAGGCTTGCCAAGATGCTTTATCTGTAACATTTCTATTACCGAGTCCAATGGTAACTTGGGCAAGGCAACTTCGCTTTGCGTAGAGGCTGGGCCCACAAACCGAGGTCGTAGGGCCTTTGACCAGGTCTCCATCGCTCTGTTGCCCATAACTTTTGATCTGTAAGGAGTTATGCAGCGCACTGCTTTCCGTTGAAAAGCTCTCTGAGAGCTCTGTGACGAATCGTTCGTCGGGAGCTGCGAAAAGGAGAACTAATAAGGGCTTTGCGCCCTCAACATGACGGGTGCGATCATACCAGCGTTAATGCACCGGATCCCATCAGAACTCCGAAGTTAAGTCTGCTTGGGAGAGAGTAGTACTAGGATGGGTGACCCCCATGGAAGACCTCGTGTTGCACCGCCCTTTTCGATATATTTTTTTTCCCCGTTCAGGCTTGCCAAGATGCTTTATCCGTCAGATTTTTATTACCGAGTCCCACGGCATCTTGGGCAAGACAGCTCCGCTTAGTGTAGAGGCTGGTCCCGAAAACTGAGGGTGTGGGGCCTGTGACTAGGTCTCCGTCACTCCGGTGCCCATAACTTTTGATCCATAAGGAGTTATGCAGTGCACAACATACCGTTGGAAAGCTCTTCGAGAGCTCTACGATAGGGGAAGCAAGCCTGCTCGGCTGCGCTTATTTTTGGATCCCAAAATTGAACATTTTCATCTATTTTGGGCCACTTTTCTTCTTTTTGTTCTATTTCTTGGTCCCGGATCGTTCGTCAGGAGCCGCGAAATGGATGTCAAAAATGGGCTTTGCGCACTCAACATGACGGGCGCGATCATACCTGCAGTAATGCACCGGATCCCAGCAGAACTCCGAAGTTAAGCGTGCTTGGGAGACAGTAGTACTAGGATGGTTGACCGCTTGGGAAGTCCTCGTGTTGCACCCCCCTTTTCATATATTTTTTTTTGCACTGTTCAGGCTTGCCAAGATGCTTTATCCGTACCATTTCTATTACCAAGTCCAACGGTAACTTGGGCAAGGCAACTTCGCTTCGCATAGAGGCTGGGCTCACAAACCGAGGTCTTGGGGCCTTTGACCAGGTCTCCATCGCTCCGGTGCCCATAACTTTTGATCCGTAAGGAGTTATACAGCGCACTGCATACCGTTCGAAAGCTCTCTGAGAACTCTATGACGGATCATTTGTCAGGAGCTGTGAAAAGGAGAACTAATAAGGGCTTTCCACCCTCAACATGACGGGTGCGATCATACCAGCATTAATGCACCAGATCCCATCAGAACTCCGAAGTTAAGTGTGCTTGGGAGAGAGTAGTACTAGGATGGGTGACCCCCATGGAAGACCTCGTGTTGCACCGCCCTTTACAGTATGTTTTTTTTCCCCGTTCAGGTTTGCCAAGATGCTTTATCCGTCACATTTCTATTACTGAGTCCCACATCATCTTGGGCAAGACAACTTCGCTTCGCATAGAGGCTGGGCCCGCAAACCGAGGGTATGGGGCCTGTGACGAGATCTCCGTCGGTCCAGTGCCCATAACTTTTGATCCGTAAGGAGTTATGCAGTGCACAGCATACCGTTGGAAAGCTCTCCGAGAGCTCTACGACGGAGACAACAAGCTTATAAGGCTGCGCCAGTTTTCATAGCCCAAAATCAAACATTTTCTTATATTTCAGGCCACTTTTCTTCTTTTTGAGCTGTTTCTTGGTCCCGGATCATTCGTTTGGAGCCGTGAAAGGGTGACAAATTAGGGCTTTGCGGACTCAATATGACGGGTGCGATCATACCAGCAGCAATGCACCGGATCCCATTAGAACTCCGAAGTTAAGCATGCTTGGGAGAGAGTAGTACTAGGATGGGTGACCCCCGGGGAAGTCCTCGTGTTGCACCCCCTTTTTCGTTTTGTTTTTTTGCCCCGTTCAGGATTGCCAAGATGCTTTATCCGTCATGTGACGCCCGAGATTTTAACTGTACTTCTAGCTTACTATTCCATCTACTATTTGCGCATTTCTTTTGTTCTTTGCTTGTTGTCTTCTTTAATTACTATTCATCACATTTTTGAACCACTTAATTACTTCAAATTAGCATTTTTCTTAAATCATATTAATTGTTTTAGGAATGAGAAAAAATATGCTTTTGAGCTAAGAGCGATAGGAGCACTCATTTAGAAAATGTTTTGTCAATCTAATGAATAATGTTACGTGACTTAACTAAGTCTTTTAGTTAGCTAACTTAGTTTATGCGCATTTGACTCGTTTTTAGGTTAACTAGGCTCATTTTAATAGACCATACACTCACCCAAATAGGCCCCACCCTAATATATATGCAAACCAAACACAAACAAGTCATAACTTAGCAAAAACAAAAAAAAGGAAGATGCAGAAATTACTGTAGCAAATCCGAGAATTAACATAGGAGGAGAAAGTGAGATTTTTGCTCAACAAATCCTCATTCCAAGCCAAGCCAAGCTAGGTGCAAGTGGTTTAGGGTGTTTATTAGCCTCCTAGGAGCTCCTACACACAATAGGTGAGGGTTTTCATGACTTTTTATGCATATTTAAAATGTTACACATTTCTTGATTTGTTAGAAATGTTATCAAATGTTAATGCAAAGCTTATCTATGCTATTATACATTGTATATAAGTGCTAGAGAACACATTTAAGCCATTGGTTCGCATTTTAAACGGTTGGAATCGTTACTTTGATTTTTGAGGTGAATTGTGATGGGATTTTAGGGTTTTGTGTAATTGTGCGTATTAGCTTGATCCAATGCTTCTAATAGATGCCTTAGGTACTAATGAAGGTAGACCAATAGCCCCGTGCTCTTGAATTGCTCTAAACTTGTATAAAACGTGAAATAGCTGACTTTTTAATAGGGGTTTCGGGGTTAATGCTAATCCGGGTGAAATTGAGCTTCATAATTTGTAATCTTAGGCTACCTAGATGCTATAGAAGCTTTGCTAACCCTTGTTTGAAGCCCGGTTAATGTATGTGTAGTTCAAAGCTATAAGAGAGAAATTGGGGCTTTTGGGGTAATTATGGGTAATTGAACATGTTTGAGGGTTGTAAGGGTGTCTTAAGGGTTAATTAGAAGATTGGTATAGCTTTCCCTTGAATTTGAAACATTAACTTTGATTTGGAAGGAAAATAGCTTGAATAACAAAGGGGTTTAAGTGCAAATTCAATTGTTTCACGCTTCTAAGACCATGGCATGACTCCTTGTGTGTTTAAATGTGGTTTCAAGTTTTTTTTGGAGCTTTTGGTATAGTTCTATGTGTATCTTGAATATGTCCCTTTGTAAAACTGCTTAATTGCTTGTATAAATTGCTTCTATTCTAACTGCTTCGAGGTCAACCTACTTTGTTGATCCTCCTATGTGTTATTGCTTATATCGTTGATATTGTCTTGCCATTGTTAAGTGCATTGCATAGTGGTTGCGCAACCATAGTGTTAGGGGCGGATGTGTTGAATATCGGCTGGGCGGCAGAGGGCTTGCCGGTGGATATTCAAACTCCGTGCCCTAGTCCCTCATTCGCCTGGTCCGGAGATTGCCAGGGGATGTTGGGTCATAGGATTATTGGGGTACATCTGGAGTACACCCACTGGAGTGTTTGGGGTTATGCCGGCTTATCGTGATCGAGATCGTGGTTCGTGGATCGTGAATGAAGATCAAGTGAAGAATTGGAGTGTTGGGGTTAAGTGAAATGTATCCTTTTTAATGTGTGGTATTTGATCTTTAACATTCTTGCTTAGTTTCATTGCTATTAATGTTCAAATGTATTACTTGTTGCATTGCACGCCCCGGGAGACCTTATCCCTCACTGGGCAATAGTGGTTGCTCATACCTCGCTAACATGTTTCAGGTGGTGCAGTTGGAGTAGTTTCCTTAGTTGCTGTATCTAGTTGCCTGAGGTGGACGATGTTCTTGTTGATAAGAGTAGAACTTGTTTTCTTTACTTTATGTTCTATTTTGTAGCCTAAGTGTTATGTGTATGTTGTGTAGTTTGCAAATTGAAGGATAGATGTTGTAGTAGTAGATTTGGAACCATGGCTTGTAATAACTTATGTTTCTATTTCTAGTTGCTCTGCACGCTTGGGTGTAATTGTTTTGATACATGTTGGTTCAACTTCTAAGTATGTTTCAAAGTTATCATAGAATGGCATGATAAGCGGTTTTATGAAGAAGTCAAATTGGTTGCATGCTTGTGTGAATCTAAATTATTGTATGCCTCAAGGCTCGGATGGCCTTGAACCTTTGAACTTTAGTTATAAATGAATGTCTTGTTATGTTGTGGCTTTATTGAGTGTTTACAGATTTTTAGAATGTCCACAGTACAGGGGAAACTCTGTCCGTTTTTCCCTAAAATTTTGAGACTAGGTTGGAATTGGGTTGAGAATAGCTTGGTTATTAAGCCTTCGGTCTCGTGAGGGATCGGGGCATTACACGTCACATTTCTATTACCGAGTCCCACGGCATCTTGGGCAAGACAACTTCGTTTCGTGTAGAGGCTGGTCCCGAAAACCGAGGGCGTGGGGCCTGTGACCAGGTCTCCGTCGCTCCGATGCCCATAACTTTTGATCCGTAAGATGTTATGCAGCGCACAACCTACCGTTAGAAAGCTCTTCGAGAGCTCTACGACGGGGACAGCAAGCCTGCTCGGTTGCGCCTATTTTCGGCGCCCAAAATTGAATGTTTTCAACAATTTTGGGCCACTTTTCTTCTTTTTGCGCTGTTTCTTTGTCCCGGATCGTTCGTCGGGAAGCCACGAAATGGACGTCAAAAAAGGGCTTTGCGCACTCAACATGACGGGTGCGATCATACCAGTAGTAATGTACCAGATCCCATCAGAACTCCGAAGTTAAGCGTGATTGGGAGAGAGTAGTACTAGGATTGGTGACCCCTTAGGAAGTCCTCGTGTTGCATCCCCCTTTTTGTTATATTTTTTTGCCCCGTTCAGGCTTGCCAGTATGTTTTATCCGTCACATTTCTATTACCGAGTCCCACGGCATCTTGGGCAAGATAAATTCGCTTCGTGTAGAGACTGGGCCTGTAAACCGAGGGCGTGGGGCCTGTGACCAGGTCACCGTCGCTCCGATGCCCATTACTTTTGATCCGTAAGGAGTTATCTAGCGTACAACATACCGTTGAGAAGCTCTCTGAGAGCTCTACGATAGGGGCAACAAACCTGCTCGGCTGCGCCTATTTTCAGAGCCAAAAATTGAACATTTTCATCAGTTTCGGGCCACTTTTCTTCTTTTTGCGCTGTTTCTTCATCACGGATCATTCGTTGGGAGCCACGAAAAGGACGAAAAATAAGGACTTTGCGCCCTCAACATGACGGGTGCGATCATACCAACATTAATTCACCGGATCCCATCAGAACTCCGAAGTTAAGCGTGCTTGGGAGAGAGTAGTACTAGGATGGGTGACCCCCAGGGAAGTTCTCGTGTTGCACCGCCCTTTTCGTTATGTTTTTTTGCGCCATTTAGGCTTGCCAAGATGCTTTATCCGTCACATTTCTATTACCGAGTCCCACGGCATCTTGGGCAAGACAGCTTCGCTTCGTGTAGAGGCTGGTCCCGAAAACCGAGGGCGTGGGGACTGTGACTAGGTCTATGTCGCTCCGGTGCCCATAACTTTTGATCTGTAAGGAGTTATGCTGGGCACAACATACTGTTGGAAAGCTCTCCGAGAACTCTACGACCGGGGAAGCAAGTTTGCTGGGCTATGCTTGTTTTTGGATCCCAAAATTGAGCATTTTCATCTTTTTTAGGCCACTATTCTTCTTTTTGCGCTGTTTCTTGGTCCCGGATCGTTCGTCGGGAGCCGCGAGAAGGATGTCAAAAAAGGGCTTTGCGCACTCAACATGACGGGTGCGATCATACCAGTAGTAATGCTCTGGATCCCATCAGAACTCCAAAGTTAAGCGTGCTTGGGAGAGAGTAGTACTAGGATGGGTGACCCCCTAGGCAGTTCTCGTGTTGCACCCCGCTTTTCATTTTATTTTTTTGCCCCGTTCAGGCTTGCCAGGATGTTTTATCCATCACATTTCTATTACCGAGTCCCACGGCATCTTGGGCAAGACAACTTCGCTTCGTGTGGAGGCTGGGCCTGCAAACCGAGGGCGTAGGACTTGTGACCATGTCATCGTCGCTCCGATGCCCATAACTTTTGATCCGTAAGGAGTTATGCAGCGCACAACATACCGTTGGAAAGCTCTTCGAGAGCTCTATGACGTGGAAAACAAGCTTGCTTGCCTGCGCCTATTTTTGGAGCCCAAAATTGAACGTTTTCATCAGTTTTGGGCCACTTTTCCTCTTTTTGTGATGTTTCTTCGTCACAGATCGTTCTTCGGGAGCCGCGAAAAGGATGACAAATAAGGGCTTTGCGCCCTCAACATGACGGGTGAGATCATACCAGCATTAATGCACTGGATCCTATCAAAACTCTTGTGAGGCCCGACCTCGATTTACGTGCGATACCTCATTTTGTGTGCCCTAACCTAGATTTGCGTGCCTTGACCTAGGTTTAAGAGTCGTGTCTTGTTTTATGTGCCTTGCATTGAATTACATGCATTCATTTAGAGTTGCGTGCATTTACTTGGAAAACGTACATTCATCTCGTAGTTCGTGCTTTACCTTGTAGTGCGTGCCCTAAACCTAGGAAAGCGTGCCCGCACGCTAATCAAGAGAGCATCTTACACGCAGCACTAGATTGTTAATTAATCCTACAAACTCCACTAACTAATATTAAAATGCTAATTCAACTCACTAGAAGACGAAATTTCACCAAAAGCTAAATATTCTTATTCTTTATTCTTTATTCTTTTGCACATCCTAAGCACACAATAAAATAAGCTCAAAACAAGACAAAATTCAGAAATTTCACAAGCTTGGCCGACCATGTGAAGAGCTTGTGCTTGCTTTGCAATTTCAAAATCAAACCATGCTAAAAGATGATACAAAATTAGAATTTTTGCCAAGCCCAAGGCCGAGACAGGCATGCAACAATTTTCTAACAATTTCATCTTCCTTTTGCCCTCAAATTCTCTCTCATTCTCGGCCCTTACAATGCCATGCCAAACAACAATTCAAAATATGCTCTTGAAGACACAAAAATCAAAAATTTTAGAAGCCCATGGCCGACACATGCTTACACCAACACTTCATTCTTTTCAAACATTCTCTCAACTCTCATTCTCTCATTTCTCTCTCTCTCTCTCTCTCTCGGCCAAAGCTGCACCCTCAAGTTCCATAGCTTAAGCTCCTCTCCTAAAGCTCACCAAGACACTCAAGGCCCTAGGAAGCTTGACCAAGCAAGCTAGAAGCAAAGAGACATGCATGCAAGCTCATAGAACACTCATTTCGGCTTAGGTATGTTTGATAGCTTCTATTTCATCTCCCTTTTGTTCTAACCACATGCACATACTAAGGACATGGTAACTCAGCTAGGAATTAAGGAAATCAAGCAATATCTCTTGGCCAAACAAGGAGAGAAGACCATTTGTGCACCTTCAAGAGTTTTGAGCATCATTTGTTGTCAATAGGCTAAGGTGAGGGCTAAAACTCTTTTAAAAGCTTTCAAAATCCACATGAATGCCTTCATATGTCTATTTTTACCTCTGTACTTATGGTATATGTTTGTACATGAGCTTTTGTAACCATGCATGGCAAGATATTTAGCTAGAATTTGAAGATAGGTGAAATCGCGAAAATGGCAGATTTCTGACTTGTTAGAGCGAAGTGAATTTGGCCTGGTAGATGATGCTGAAAATGCATTAAAATTGGTAGGTGACTAGTTTTTCCAGTTCTGAGCATTTTTTGTAGAAATAGGCCAAGGTCAATTTTGACTCTATGGTCTTCAAAATGGCAAAACATCGAAGGGTGTCCAAATCTGGAAAATCTGGGAAAATGGAGCAGGTTTTTGGCATTTCACTGTCCTTTTAGAATGAACCAGTTTTGACTTAGTAAATAATATCTAAAATGCATGAAATTTGTTATGTTTCTATATTCTTCAGTTCCGGACATTTTTTCCAGAAATAGACCAAAGCCAATTCTGACCCTAAGACCCTAAAAATGACAAGTATTGAAATGTGTACAAATCTGGACAGTTTTGCGTAGTCTCACGGTTTTGGCTATAACTCTTGAATCCGAACTGCAAATGATGCGAGGTTTGTTTCTGGATTTAGTTCACTTAATAAGATTTAATTTGAAATTTTTTTCACTGGAATTGGAGATTATTTGCTTGTCTAAATGATTGTAGGAAAACAGACCATTGCAATGAGATTTTTATCTAGTGATATGCTTTGAAAATTATTGTAACTTCTCTTGTGATATTAAATGCTTGGGATTGTGGCACTTGGATGTTGTGTGGACTGTTTTGAATGATTGAGGATGTTTTAATTAATCGATGCATGGCTTTGGTTTAATTACGTGACAACTTGTGGCTTAATCGCACGGGTAAGCATGAATTGAAACCCTAGTGACTATGAAAACTCGCTAAGTGTTGATCCTATGGTTATCGTGTCTAATTATGTGATTAGTGGGCTTCCCGTAGTTGTCTTTATAGCCCTAAATGTGATTCCAACAATTACATGTTGATAAGTAGACTTTTCTTGCACCCGGTCTCATGTAAACGTTGTTGTATGCTTGTATAACCTTATTACTTGATTACGTGAACCCCAAAATGAGTTATATGACTTGATTTACATGTGTTACATGGCTGCCCGTTTAATATTCATATAACTCCATGTGCTTTACAAGTGAAATTACATGTCAAAGCATGTTCATGTGTTTACTTGTCAATGTGCGATTTTATAACTGCTCGGAGGCAACCTACTTTGTTGTCCTCCTAATGTGATATAATAAATGTCATAAATGTGCATTGCATACAAGGTTGCAACCTTTCATTCTGGCGTGGTAGCGTTCACGCACATCGGGCGGCATCGGGCTTGCCAGTGCAACCGTGACTACCATTGTCCAATTCCCTCTCTCGCTTGAGGGCTAGACTTCCTCGGAGAGTTGGATCGTAGGATTTCGGGGTACATCCGGAGTACACCCATTTGGCGTGATAAGTGGATGGTTTGAAGTCGGCCGCAACAACTGACATTGGAAATGAATTGAGAGCAAAGGCTCACCGTATCCTTTTCACTATGTGTATAAGTACTCTCGCTTGGTTCCTAGAGGACCTCGGGGAGGAAAGATGGGTAATTGTGTTCTTTTACTTTTATATTACATTATGAACTTACTTGTGTTATATGTCATGCTTTCAAAAAGGGTTTTTCATAAGTTGAACCGGAAAAGGAGTTTCAAAACTTATTTCTTGTTCCCCCTCGCTGAGTTCATAAGAACTCACCCTCTTTTATCATCTCAGGTGAAGAAGATCAGGAACAGGTACCTGAGGATAACGTGCCTATCGATGACTCCTTGGAGTTATTGCTTGCCCTACGTGCCTTACTTGACTGTGGCTATTTTGTGAACGATATGTTGTTTTGAAGACTATTTCTTATGTTGCTTGTTGTCGTTATTGTAAATGACCCCCGTTGTTTTGGGGTCTAATTTTGATTTGTACCGATATTAACTAGACAGACACCCTATTTGCTCATTTCGCTACTGGTTTAGTATCTATCACAGGCTTATGAAGTATTAGGTAAAGGGTTAAGTAAAATGAATCTATCCAATTTTAAGCAGGTACTCATTGGTAAGCTAAGATCAACATGTACTTTTGTAACAAGGATTGACAAACAAATGAGACATAGTTATCATGCTAGGTTGTTAATCAAACGAGACTTCGAAATAACTAGTAGGCATTTCAATTGGTGATAAATAGTAATCTTAGTTGGAATCGAATTTGAGATTGAAAGTTTTGAGGCGTTTAGAAAATTAGATCAAACTAAAGAGCCAATTACAGCCGTTATGCTGCCGGTTTTCTGAAGAATTTTTGGAGTTCTAGTCTAACGGATAAGCTTATTCTTCGTTAATCAGTTATATCCATAAAAGAAGGTAAATGCTTAGATCACACCCTAGTCTAACCTCTATAGGTCTGGTTGGGGGTGTGACAACTCCGTAGTTAAGCGTGCTTGGGAGAGAGTAGTACAAGGATGGGTGACCCCCAGGGAAGTCCTTGTGTTGCACCCCCTTTTCGTTATGTTTTTTTGCCCCGTTCAGGCTTGCCAAGATGCTTTATCCATCACATTTCTATTATCAAGTCCCACGGCATCTTGGGCAAGACAGCATCACTTCGTGTAAAGGCTAGTCCTTGGGACCAGGTCTCCGTCGCTCCGGTACCCATAACTTTTGATTCGTAAGGAGTTATGCAGCGCACAGTAGACCTTTGGAAAGCTCTTCGAGAGCTCTATGACGGGAAAAACAAGCTTGCTCGGCTATGCCTATTTTTGGATCCCAAAATTGAACGTTTTTATATGTTTTGGGCCACTTTTCTTCTTTTTGCGCTGTTTCTTGGTCCCGAATCATTCGTCGATAGCCGCAAAAAGGACGTGAAAAAAGGGCTTTGCGCACTCAACATGATGGGTGTGTTCATACCAGCAGTAATGCACTGGATCCCATCAGAACTCCGAAGTTAAGCGTGCTTAGGAGAGAGTAGTACTAGGATGGGTGATCCTCTGAGAAGTCCTCGTGTTGCACCCCCATTTTCGTTATGTTTTTTTGCCCCGTTTAGGCTAGCCAAGATGCTTTATCCATCACATTTCTATTACCAAGTCCCACGGCATCTTGGGTAAGACAGCTTCGCTTCGTGTAGAGGATGGTCCCGAAAACTGAGGTCATGGGGCCTGGGACCAGGTCTCCGTCGCTCCGGTGCCCATAACTATTGATCTGTAAAGAGTTATGCAACGCACAGCATACCGTTAGAAATCTCTTCGAGAGCTCTACGACGGGGGCAACAAGCCTGCTCGGCTGCGCCTATTTTCGGAGCCCAAAATTGAACATTTTCATCTGTTTCGGGCCACTTTTCTTCTTTTTGCGCTGTTTCTTGGTCCTGAATCGTTCGTCGGGAGCCACGAAAAGGACGTCAAAAAAGGGCTTTGCGCACTCAACATGATGGGTGCGATCATACCAGCAGTAATGCACCGGATCCCATCAGAACTCCGAAATTAAGCGTTCTTGGGAGAGAGTAGTCCTCGTGTTGCACCCCCTTTTCGTTTTGTTTTTTTGCCCCGTTCAGGCTTGCCAGGATGTTTTATCCGTCACATTTCTATTACCGAGTCTCACGACAATGTTGGGCAAGACAACCTCACTTCGCTTAGAGGCTGGACTAGCAAACCAAGGGGTTGGGGCCTCTGACCAGGTCACCGTCGCTCCGATGCCTATAACTTTTGATCCGTAAGGAGTTATGCAACTCACAGCATACCGTTGAGAAGCTCTTCGAGAGCTCTACGATGGGGGCAGCAAGCTTGCATTGTTGCGCCTGCTTTCGTAGCACAAAATCGAACGTTTTTATCAGTTTTAGGCTATTTTTCTTCTTTTTGCGCTGTTTCTTCATCACGGATCGTTTGTCGGGAGTCGCGAAAAGGACGACAAATAAGGGCTTTGTGCACTCATCATGACGGGAGCGATCATACCCGTAGTAATGCAGCGGATCCCATCAGAACTCCGAAGTTAAGCGTGCTTGAGAGAGAGTAGTATTAGGATGGGTGACCCCCTAGGAAGTCCTCGTGTTGCACCCCCCCTTTTCGTTTTGTTTTTTCGCCCCGTTCTGGCTTGCCAAGATGCTTTATCCGTCACATTTCTATTACCAAGTACCACGACATCTTGGGCAATTCAACTTCGCTTCGCGTAGAGGCCGGGCCCGTAAACCTAGGGCGTGGGGCCAGTGACCAGGTCTCCTTCACTCTGGTGCCCATAACTTTTGATCCGTAAGAAGTTATGCAGCGCACAACATACTGTTGGAAAGCTCTCCGAGAGCTCTACAACGGGGGCTGCAAGTCTGTTCTTTTGCGCCTGTTTTCGGATCCCAAAATTGAAGGTTTTCATATGTTTCAGGCCACTTTTCTAATTTTTGAGCTATTTCTTGGTCCTGGATCGTTTGTCGGGAGCCGCGAAATGGACGACAAATAAGGGCTTTGCGCACTCAACATGACGAGTACGATCATACTAGCAGTAATTCACCGGATCCCATCAGAACTCCGAAGTTAAGCGTGCTTGGGAGAGAGTAGTACTAGGATGGGTAACCCCCTAGGAAGTCCTCGTGTTGTAGCTCCCTTTTCTTTATGTTTTTTTGCCCCGTTTTGGCTTGCCAAGATGCTTTATCCGTCACATTTCTATTACCGAGTCCCACGTCATCTTGGGCAAGACAGCTTCGTGTAGGGGCTGGTACCGAAAATTGATGGCGTGGGGCCTGTGACTAGGTATCCGTTGATCCGGTGCTCATAACTTTTGATCCGTAAGGAGTTATGCAGCACACAGCATACCGTTGGAAAGCTCTTCGAGAGCTCTACAACGGGGGAAGCAAGCCTGCTCGGCTAGGACTATTTTTCGTGTACAAAGTCAAACTTTTTCATCTGTTTTGGGCCACTTTTCTTCTTTTTTAGCAGTTTCTTGGTCCTGGATCGTTCGTCGGGAGCCGCGAAAAGGACAACAAATAAGGGCTTTGTGCACTCAACATGACGGGTGCGATCATACCAGCATTAATGCACCGGATCCCATCAGAACTCCAAAGTTAAGCGTGCTTGGGAGAGAGTAGTACTAGGATGGATGACGCCTTTGGAAGTCCTCGTGTTGCACCCCCCTTTTCTTTATCTTTTTTTCCCTGTTCAGGCTTCCCAAGATACTTTGTCAGTCACATTTCTATTACCGAGTCCCACGACTTCTGGGGCAAGACAACTTCGGTTCGTGTAGAGGCTGGTCCCGAAAACTGAGGGCGTGGGGCTTATGACCAGGTCTCTGTCGCTCCGGTGCCCATAACTTTTGATCCGTAAGGAGTTATGTAGCGCACAACATACTGTTGAGAAGCTCTCAAAGAGCTCTATGACGGAGGCAGCAAGCCTACTCAGCTGCGCCTATTTTCAGAGCCCAAAATCAAACGTTTTCATCAGTTTTAGGCCACTTTTCTTCTTTTTGCGCTGGTTCTTCCTTACGGATCTTTCGTCGGGAGCCACGAAAAGGACGACAAATAAAGGCTTTGCGCACTCATCATGACGGGTGCGATCATACTAGCAGTAATGCACCGGATCCCATTAGAACTCCGAAGTTAAGCGTGCTTGGAAGAGAGTAGTACTAGGATGGGTGACCCCTTGGGAAGTCCTCGTGTAGTACCCCCTTTTCGTTTTGTTTTTTTGCCCCGTTCAGGCTTGCCAAGATGCTTTATCCATCACATTTCTATTACCAAGTCCCACGGCATCTTGGGCAAGTCAACTTCGCTTCGCGTAGAGGCTGGGCCTGCAAACCTAGGGCGTGGGGACTGTGACCAGGTATTCGTCACTCTGGTGCCCATAACTTTTGATCCGTAAGAAGTTATACAGCGCACAGTATACTGTTGGAAAGCTCTTCGAGAGCTCTACGACGGGGGTAGCAAGCCCAATCTTCTGCGCCTATTTTTGGAGCCCAAAATTGAACGTTTTCATCTATTTTGGGCCATTTTTCTTCTTTTTGAGCTGATTCTTGGTCCCGGATCGTTCATCGGGAGTCGTGAAAAGGATGACAAATAAGGGCTTTACGCGCTCAACATGTCGGGTGCAATCATACCAACAGTAATGCACCGGATCCCATATGAACTCCGAAGTTATGCGTGCTTGGGATTGAGTAGTACTAGGATGGGTGACCCCTTGGGAAGTCCTCGTGTTGCACCCCCATTTTTGTTTTGTTTTTTTGCCTTGTTCAGGTTTGCCAAGATGCTTTATCCATCACATTTTTATTTCCGGGTCCCACGTCATCTTGAGCAAGACAACTTTGCTTCGCGTAGAGGCTGGGCCTGCAAACCGAGGGCGTGGGGCCTATGACCAGGTCACCGTCGCTCTGATGCCCATAACTTTTGATCCGTAAGGAGTTATGCAACGCACAGCATACCGTTGAGATGTTCTCTAAGAGCTCTACGACGGGGGCAGCAAGACTGCTCAGCTGCGCCAGTTTTTAGATCCCAAAATTGAATGTTTTCCTCAGTTTAGGTCCACTTTTCTTTTTTTTGCGCTGGTTCTTCATCACGGATTGCTCGTCGGGAGCCGCGAAAAGGATGACAAATATGGGCTTTGCACACTCATCATGACGGGTGCGATCATACCAACAGTAATGCATCGGATCCCATCAGAACTCCGAAGTTAAGTGTGATTGGGAGAGAGTAGTACTAGGATGGGTCACCCCCTGGGAAGTCCTCGTGTTGCACCCCCCTTTTCGTTTTGTTTTTTTGCCCCGTTCAATTTTGCCAAGATTCTTTATCCGTCACATTTCTATTACCAAGTACCATGGCATCTTGGACAAGTCAACTTCGCTTCGCGTGGAGGCTGGACCTGCAAACCTAGGGCGTGGGGCTTGTGACCAGGTCTCCGTCGCTCCGGTGCCCATAACTTTTGATCTTTAAGGAGTTATGCAGCGCACAACATACCGTTGGAAAACTCTCCGATAGCTCTATGATGGGGGCAGCAACCCTGCTCGAAAGCGCCTATTTTCGAGCCACTTTTCTTCTTTTTGCTCTATTTCTTCGTCTCAGATCGTTCGTCGGGAGGCGCGAAAAGTACGCAAAAAAGGGTTTTGCGCACTCAACATGACGGGTGCGAACATACCAACAGTAATACACCGGACCCCATTAAAACTCTGAAGTTAAGCATGCTTGGGAGAGAGTAGTACTAAGATGGGTGACCACCTGGGAAGTCCTCGTGTTGCACCCCCATTTTCGTTTTGTTTTTTTGCCCCGTTCAGGCTTGCCAGGATGTTTTATCCGTCATATTTCTATTACCGAGTCCCACGATATCTTGGGCAAGACAACTTCGCTTCGCGTAGAGGCTGGGCCTGCAAACCGAGGGTGTGGGGCTTGTGACTAGGTCATCGTCGCTCCGATGCCCTTAACTTTTGATCCGTAAAGAGTTATGCAGCGCACTGCATACCGTTGAGAAGCTCTCCGAGAGCTCTACGACGGGGGCAGCAAACCTGCTCAACTGTGCCAGTTTTCAAATCCCAAACTCGAACATTTTCATCAGTTTCGGTCCACTTTTCTTCTTTTTGCGTTGGTTATTCATCACGGATCGTTCTTCGGGAGCCGTCAAAAGGATGACAAATAAGGGCTTTGCGCACTTATCATGACGAGTGCGATCATACCAACAGTAATGCACCGGATCCCATTAGAACTCTGAAGTTAAGCGTACTTGAGAAAGAGTAGTACTTGGATGGGTGACCCCCTGGGAAGTCCTCGTGTTGCCCCCCCCTTTTCGTTTTATTTTTTTGCCCCGTTCAGGCTTGGCAAGATGCTTTATCCATCACATTTCTATTACCGAGTCCCACGGTATCTTGGGCAAGTCAACTTCACTTCACGTAGAGGCTGGGCTCCCAAACCTAGGGCGTGGGGCCTGTGACCAGGTCTCCGTCACTCTGGTGCCCATAGGTTTTGATCCGTAAGAAGTTATGCAGCGCACAACATACTGCTGAAAATCTCTCCAAGAGCTCTACGACGGGGGCAGCAAGCCTGGTCTTCTACGCCTATTTTCGGAGCCCAAAATTGAACGTTTTCATCTGTTTCGGGCCACTTTTCTTCTTTTTGAGCTGATTCTTGGTCCCAGATCGTTCGTCGGGAGTTACGAAAAGGAGGACAAATAAGGGCTTTGCACACTCAACATAACGGGTGCTATCATACCAACAGTAATGCACCGGATCCCATCAGAACTCCGAAGTTAAGCATGCTTTAGAGAGAGTAGTACTAGGATGGGTGACCCCCTAGGAAGACCTCGTGTTGCACCCCCCTTTTCGTTTTGTCTTTTTGCCCCGTTCAGGCTTGCCAAGATACTTTATCCGTCACATTTCTATTACCGAGTCCCACGGCATCTTGGGCAAGTCAACTTCACTTCGCGTAGAGGCTGGGCTCCCAAACCTAGGGCGTGGGGCCTGTGACCAGGTCTCCGTCACTCTGGTGCCCATAGGTTTTGATCAGTAAGAAGTTATGCAGTGCACAACATACTGTTGGAAATCTCTCCGAGAGCTCTACGATGGGGGCAGCAAGCCTAGTCTTCTACGCCTATTTTTGGAGCCCAAAATCGAACGTTTTCATCTGTTTCGGGCCACTTTTCTTTTTTTTGAGTTGATTCTTGGTCCCAGATCGTTCGTCGGGAGCTGCCAAAAGGAGGACAAATAAGGGCTTTGCATACTCAACATAACGGGTGCTATCATACCAGCAGTAATGCACCGGATCCCATCAGAACTCCGAAGTTAAGCATGCTTGAGAGAGAGTAGTACTAGGATGGGTGACCCCCTAGGAAGACCTCGTGTTGCACCCCCTTTTTCATTTTGTCTTTTTGCCCCGTTCAGGCTTGCCAAGATGCTTTATCTGTCACATTTCTATTACCGAGTCCCATGGCATCTTGGGCAACACAACTTCGCTTCGCGTAGAGGCTGGGCCCGTCAACCTAGGGCGTAGGGCCTATGGCCAAGTCTCCGTCGCTCCGGTGCCCATAACTTTTGAACCGTAAGGAGTTATGCAGCACACAACATATCGTTGGAAAGCACTCCGAGAGCTCTGCTCTTCTGCACTTGTTTTCAGAGCCAAAAATATAACATTTTCATCAATTTCGGTCCATTTTTCTTCTTTTTGCATTATTTTTTCGTCATGGATCGTTCGTCGGGAGCCGCGAAAAGGATGACAAATAAGGGCTTTGCGCCCTCAAGATGACGGGTGTGATCATACCAACAGTAATGCACCGGATCCAATCAGAACTCCGAAGTTAAGCGTGCTTGGGAGAGAGTAGTACTAGGATGGGTAACCCCTTGGGAAGTCCTCGTGTTGCACCCCCCTTTTCGTTTTGTTTTTTTGCCCCGTTCAGGATTGCCAAGATGCTTTGTGCATCACATTTCTATTACTGAGTGCCTCGGCATCTTGGGCAAGTCAACTTCGCTTCGCGTAGAGGCTGGGCCTGCAAACCTAGGGCGTGGGCCCTGTGACCAAGTCTTCGTCGCTCCGGTGCCTATAACTTTTGATCCGTAAGGAGTTATACAGTGCACTGAATACCGTTGGAAAGCTCTCCGAGAGCTCTACGATGGGGGCAGCAAGCCAGCACAGCTGCGCCTATTTTTGTATCCAAAAATTGAACGTTGTCATCTATTTTGGGCCACTTTTCTTCTTTTTGCGCAGTTTCTTGGTCCCAGATCGTTCGTCAGGAGCCGCGAAAGGACGACAAAAAAGGACTTTGTGCACTCAAAATGACGGGTGCGATCATACTAGCAGTAATGCACCAGATCCCATCAGAACTCTGAAGTTAAGCGTTCTTGGGAGAGAGTAGTACTAGGATGGGTGACCCCCTGGGTGTTCCTCGTGTTGCACCCCCCTTTTTGTTTTGTTTTTATGCCCCGTTTAGGCTTGCCAAGATGCTTTATCCGTCACATTTCTATTATAGAGTTCCACGGCATCTTGGGCAAGACAGCTTCACTTCATGTAGAGGCTGGGCCCGCAAATCGAGGGCATGGGTCCTATGTATAGGTCTCTGTCGCTCCGGTGCCCATAACTTGTGATCAGTAAGGAGTTATGCAGTGCACAGTATACCGTTAGAAATCTCTTCGACAGCTCTACGACGAGGACAACAAGCCTGCACGGCTGCGCCTATTTTCGGAGCCCAAAATGGAACGTTTTTATCATTTTTGGGCCACTTTTCTTCTTTTTGCGCTGTTTCTTGGTCCTGGATCGCTCGTCGGGAGCTGCAAAAAGGACGACAAAAATGGGCTTTGCACACTCAACATGACAGGTGCGATCATACCAGCAGTAATGCAACGGATCTCATCAGAACTCGGAAGTTAAGCGTGCTTGGAAGAGAGTAATACTAGGATGGGTGACCCCTTAGGAGGTGTCACGCCCCGACCCAACCCCCAAGCTAAAGGTTAAGTCCGGACCCGACACACGGACAGAGTCTCCCCTGTACCGTGGACATTCTAAAAACCTGTAAACGCTTAAACAAGGTCCCAATAATACAATACAGCTTTTCTCAATTAAACAACAAAGCTATAAGGCCATCCGAGCCTTATAGTGCACAATAATCCCAAAACACACAGGCATGCGAAAACTAGTTGACAGCATAGTCTTATAATCATAACATTCTAGGAAATCAATAAAACAACTTAAGGGATAAAGCATTCTACATCAACTATCCACTCCCAAGCATGCAAGGAAATAAGACAAGAATAAAAGTTATTACAGTTCATAGACTTTCAAAGCTACAACCCAACCATCTAATCTTCGACTTATACAACAAGCATATACAAAGTCCTTGGGCTACAAAATAGTACATAAAGTAATCAGACGAGTCTTCCACATAGCAACAAAATCATTAACCACCTCAAGATATCAGACACAGCAACTAAGGTAAAGGCTCGATCTGAACTTCTTCTTCCTCAACTAAATCAACAAGCTGGGGATCACCCTCAGCGTCTCCTGAAACAGATATCGAGGTATGAGCAACCACTGTTGCCCAGTGAGGGATATAGTCCCGGGGCGTGCAATGCAACAGATAATACAATTACACAACAATAACACTTTATCAATTTAAGAATCAATGAAAACTTAAATAACCACACAATTAAAAGGATACATTTCAACAATCCCCTATACACCAATCTTCGCTGGTCTTCAGTCACGATCCACGAACCACGAGCACGATCACGATAAGCCGGCATATCCCCAAACACTCCAGTGGGTGTACTCCGGATGTACCCCGAAACCTACGACCCAACATCCCCTGGCAATCTCCGGACCAGGCGAATGAGGGAATAGGGTACGGAGTTTGAATATCCACCGGCAAGCCCTCTGCCGCCCAGCCGATATTCAACACATCCGCCCCGACACTATGGTTGCGCAACCACTATCCAATGCACTCAACGATGGCAAGTTAACAACAATAATATAAGCATTAACACATATGAGGATCAACAAAGTAGGTTGACCTCGTTGCAGTTAGGATAGAAGCTAATAAGCAGTTTACAAATGAACTTATACCATATAAGCATAGAATCATTCCAAAAGCTCCAAATCAATTTAAAATCATATATAAACACTTAAGAGGCCCTGACATGGGTTTAGAAGTGTGAGACAACTTAAATTGCACCTAGACCCCATTGTTTTTCGAACTATTTCTCTTCTAAACCATAGTTAATGATTTCATTTTCAAAAGAAACTCTCCCAACCTTCTAACTAACCCCCAAGGTACCCTCTCAACCCTCGAACTCAATCAAATGCCCGCGTTTACCCCGAAAGCCCCAATTTCCCTCTTTTGGCTTTAAACCACAACTACATTGTCCGGGCTTCAAACAAGGGATATCAAGGCATCTATAGCACCTAGGTAGCCTAAGGATACTAGAATTGAAGCCCGAATCCACCCGGATTCGCATTAACCCCGAAAGCCCCAACTTAAAGTCGGCTATTTTCCATTTTTAGGCGATTTAAGGGCAATGCAAGTGTACGGGGCTATTTAATTATCTTCACTAGCACCTAAGGCATCAATTAGAAGCATTAATTCAAGCCAATTCGAGCAATTACACAAAACCTAGAAAAAACGTCACTATTCGCCCTAAGAATCAAACTAACGATTCTAACCGTTTAAATTGCGAAACGACGGTTCAAAAGTGTTCTCTAGCATTCATATAGATAGTATATTAGCATAGATAACATTTACAATGGCATTTAATCATATTTCCAACGATTCAAGAAATGAGCAATTATTTAAAAATGCAAAAACAAGCCATGAAATCCCTCACCACTACGCGTAGGAGCACCTAGGAACCTTGCAAACACCCTACACTAGTTGCTCGAGGCTAGGCTTGGCTTGAATTGATGATTTGATGAGCAAAATCTCCTCCAAATGCACAAGGGAGGCTGTCGGGTAAGGGCACTGTTCACAAGCTGAAATTTCTTTTGTTTTTGTGTTATAATGTGTTGTGTTATGTTATATAAGGTAGGACTTGGGGTGGGGTCATGTTGGGTAATTAAATGGCTTCTAAAATGTGCGTTGAAAGTTTAGAAACGAGCCTAAGGTGGTAAAATATATGCTAGCTAATTAATTACCTAAGTTAGTTACGTAACACTATTCATTCAACTACTAAAGTCATTTTCTAAACGAGCCTTCCTATCGCCTTAAGCTCAAATGCACATTTTTCCCACTACTTTTACAATTAATATGATTTAATAAAAATGCTAGTTAACTAATAGAAAGCATTTTAAAAACGGAGTGAATAGTAATCACAAAGTCAGTTAATAAGGCATAGAAGTATATGCACAAACAAGGGATGCAACAGTAATTAAATGCATGGCAAATTCTCGGGCGTCACATCCTCTCCCCCTTAAACTAATTGCGCCCACGCAATTCTTACATGATTCGGCGAATAACTCTGGATACCGATCCCGCATCTGATCCTCTCTTTCCCATGTTGCATCCTCTACTCCATGATGATTCCACAGAACTTTAACCATCGGAATGCTTTTAGTCCTCAACTCCTGAACTTTCTGATCAACAATTCGAAGAGGTTTCTCGGTGTAGGTCAAAGTTTCACTGATCTCTAGCGGTTCCGGCTCAAGTATGTGAGAGGGATCTGGCTGATACTTCCGAAGCATGGAAACATGGAATACGTCATGAATTCTGCCCAGACTGGGAGGTAAAGCCAAACGGTAAGCCAAATCACCAACAGTTTCAGTTATCTCAAATGGTCCCACATATCGAGGACTGAGTTTACCTCCTTTACCGTGCCGAATCAAACCCTTGCGAGGAGAAATTTTCAGAAATACCCGGTCCCCCACAGCAAATTTCAGATCACGACGTCGTCTATCTGCATAACTCTTTTGCCGGCTCTGCGCTGTAAGCATTCTTTTTCTGATAAGCTGTACCTGATCAATCATCTTGTTCATTTCAGGTAAAAGAGTAGGGTCGATAGTCTTCATCTCACCAACATCATCCCAGTAGAGAGGAGACCGACATTTACGCCCATACAGTGCCTCAGCAAGAATATCCTTCTTCAGAGTTGGATCATTCGGAATACAGATTCTACCTTTGAATTTGAGAATACCATCGTCGTGCAGTTTGAAATCCGACTCTCCCCCTTTAGAATTCTCTAAGACTTTCAACAATTGAAGATCAGCCTGTTGAGCTTCTCGAATCCTGGATAACAACAGAGATTGAATCTGCAAACTTGCAAATTGAATACCAGAATTTGAAGTACTAGGCTTCCATAAGCACAATTCTTCCATGAATTCCCAATTCTTGATAATCAAGCTGGCAACAGTAGCCTTTCGGCTCAAAGCATCAGCAACAATATTCGCCTTACCTGGAAGATAATTAATAGTGCAGTTATAGTCCTCAAGTAATTCCAGCCAACGCCTCTGCCTCATGTTCAACTCTTTCTGTGAAAATAGATATTTCAAGCTCTTATGATCAGTGAAGATTTCAAATTTGTTGCCCCAGAGATAATGACGCCATTTCTTTAATGCAAGAATGATAGCCGCAAGTTCAAGATCATGAGTCGGATAGTTGAGTTCATAAGGCTTCAGTTTCCTGGAAGCATACGCAATAACCCGGCCATTCTGCATCAATACACAACCCAGACCTTCCTTCGAAGCATCACTATAGATCACCAGATTATCATAACCCTCAGGTAAAGCAAGAATAGGAGCTGTAGTCAATCTCTTCTTCAATTCCTGGAAGCTGGCCTCACATTTATCATTCCAGTCAAATACGGTTTTCTTCTGAGTAAGCTGAGTTAAAGGCCCTGCAATCTTAGAGAAATCCTTGACAAACCTCCGATAATACCCAGCTAAACCAAGGAAACTACGAATCTCCGTGACAGTTTCAGGCCGTTTCCAAGATAACACAACTTCAATCTTCGCTGGATCAACAGAAATACCATCCTGCGAGATAATATGGCCAAGAAAAGCAACTTGCTTAAGCCAGAATTCACACTTGCTAAACTTTGCAAATAACCGATGCTCCTGAAGTGTTTGTAACACAATTCTGAGATGCTGTTCATGTTCCGCCTCAGATTTAGAATAGACAAGGATATCATCAATAAATATGACTACAAATTGATCCAGATAAGGACGGAATACCCTCTGCATTAAATCCATGAATGCGGCGGGAGCATTAGTAAGACCAAACGGCAAGACAACAAACTCATAATGGCCATATCGAGTTCTGAAGGCAGTTTTAGGAACATCATCTTTCTTAATCCTCAGTTGATAATAGCCCTGCCTCAGATCAAATTTAGAGAATACCCTGGCGCCTTGCAACTGATCAAACAACTCTTCGATTAAAGGCAAAGGATATTTATTTTTGATGGTTACCTGATTAAGACCCCGGTAATCGATGCATAGGCGAAGAGATCCGTCTTTCTTTTTAACGAAGAGAACTGGCGCACCCCACGGTGAAGAACTCGGCTGAATGAATCCCTTCTCAAGCAAGCCCTGCAATTGAACTTTCAATTCCTGCAACTCAGGTGGAGCCATTCTGTACGGAGTCCTAGAGATAGGTGAAGTCCCCGGCAATAAATCAATCATGAACTCTATCTCTCTATCAGGCGGTAACCCAGGTAATTCCTCAGGAAAGACCCCCGGAAACTCTCTCACGATAGGTACATCATTCAATTTCAGTTGATCCCCAGGTTGATTAATCAAATAAGCAAGATAAGCCTCACAACCCTTGCTCAATAATTTAGATGCCCTAATAGAAGAAATAATAGGAGTTCCCGTAGATTTTCTACTACCAACTATTTTAAGTACAGGCTGGTCAGGCATCTCTAGATACACAATCTTCTTTCTACAATCAAGCTGGGCATAATATTTACTTAACCAGTCCATCCCCAATATAATTTCAAAGTCATTGAAGGGTAGGATAATCAAATCAGCAGGAAAAACACGACCTTCAATAAATATGCTACATGCTCTGCAAATAGATCTAGTAACAAACTTCGGACCCATAGGAGTATAAACCACAATCTCATGCAACAGTTTATCATGTTTCAATTTAGCATTTTGTGCACAAGTAGGAGTAATAAAAGAATGCGAAGCCCCGGAATCAATTAAAACCTTAACTGATTGATCATTAAGAAGAAAAATACCTTCTACCACGGCGGTAGTGTCCGGAAGCTCCTCGGCATCCAAAGCAAATACTCGGGCCTGGCCTCGTGGTGGTGGTACTGCAGCTGGGGCCCTGGTCTGAGAGTTCTGAGCTGATGTCTGACCCCTAGGGTTCTTAAATTTCTGACAGTCTTTAACCCTGTGCTGATCACTGCCGCAACCTGTACACTTGTTATGTTTCTTCCAACAAACATCCTCAGTGTGACCCTGACGCTGACAGAAGCTGCACTGCTGGTGACGTCTTGCAACAGTGCCTCCCGAAGGAGCTCTGTAAGTAGAGGTAGCTGAACTACCCTACTGCGAACGGGAAACTGCTGGACGGAACTGACTCTGAGTCTGACTCTGAACTGGTCGTGCCTGAGTCTGAGTAGGCCCTGTGTAACTCTGAGTCTGTCTCGGCTGCGAACTCTGCCCAACTGATACAGCCTGCCCCTGGTACCCTTGACTCTGAGACTGAAACCGTTTACTCGATTGACTGGTCTCGGCTAATACATCGGCTTTCCGTTTCTCATATCTCGAGGCAGCTCGGACTACTGCAGCATAGTTAGGAAAATCATTTGAAGACAAGTTCAGCATAATATCTCTCCTCAAACCCATGATGAACCTCTGAATCTTCATGTCCTCCGGCTGAATTAAAGCTGGTGCATAACGGGAAAGCCGGGTAAAAGTAGCCTCGTATTGATCTACCGTCATACTTCCCTGCCTCAAGTTTATGAATTCAGTTTGTCGCCTCTCGTGGGCCACTACTGATATATACTTGTCTCGAAATTCTCGGACAAAATCGGCCCACGAATGATGACCTCCCTCAGCTACCCATTTCTCATTGATGGTATTCCACCAATCTTCAGCATCACCCTCGAGAAGGAAAGTAGCATAGGTAATCTTCCTGTCATCATGGCACTCCAATATCGCTGCCACTCTCTCGAACTTTCTTAGCCACATCTCAGCTTTCATATCGTCCGGCTCCCCAAAGAAAGTATAGGCCCCATGATGTATAAACCGATCATACAGATTCCCTCCGGTAGGACCACTACCTCCGGCTCTCGCAGCCTGATTACCTGCAACGACCCCTGGCTGACCCTGTTGTGTAACAAACTGGGCAATAGTATTCATAGCTGTGGCCATCGTGGCCAAGATCTGTGCAGTGCTCGGCTCTTGAACCTGCGGTGCATTTTCGGCCACCTCAGCTTCTTGCCCTTGTACCCCCTTGGGTTCTCCACCAACATTCGGATTATCAGCACGACGGTGAGGCCCCATCACGAATAGCTAGAATGCAAAGTGTTATGACAGGTATATATATGTATATATGCAATTTATAAGTAAACACATAAAGAAAAGTCCAATTAGATTCACATAAAGTCAAGTACATAGAAGTTCAAATAAATATTCCACATTTTTGAAGTAAACATAAATCACTAGATCATACTTGACATTCTAAACTCTTGATATTCTATTTCCATGCTAGCATGTTCATTCCTTATTCAAATTTCACTTAGGTCAATCAAAATCAAGGACTCATGTATTCACAAAGTCACATAACAAATCTCTACCCACAGACCGAGAAATTTAACCCGGCTTCATGCAATCTATAGCTCTGATACCACTTAAATGTCACGCCCCGACCCAACCCCCAAGCTAAAGGTTAAGTCCGGACCCGACACACGGACAGAGTCTCCCCTGTACCGTGGACATTCTAAAAACCTGTAAATGCTTAAACAAAGTCCCAATAATACAATACAGCTTTTCTCAATTAAACAACAAAGCTATAAGGCCATCCGAGCCTTATAGTGCACAATAATCCCAAAACACACAGGCATGCGAAAACTAGTTGACAGCATAGTCTTATAATCATAACATTCTAGGAAATCAATAAAACAACTTAAGGGATAAAGCATTCTACATCAACTATCCACTCCCAAGCATGCAAGGAAATAAGACAAGAATAAAAGTTATTACAGTTCATAGACTTTCAAAGCTACAACCCAACCATCTAATCTTCGACTTATACAACAAGCATATACAAAGCCCTTGGGCTACAAAATAGTACATAAAGTAATCAGACGAGTCTTCCACATAGCAACAAAATCATTAACCACCTCAAGATATCAGACACAGCAACTAAGGTAAAGGCTCGATCTGAACTTCTTCTTCCTCAACTAAATCAACAAGCTGGGGATCACCCTCAGCGTCTCCTGAAACAGATATCGAGGTATGAGCAACCACTGTTGCCCAGTGAGGGATATAGTCCCGGGGCGTGCAATGCAACAGATAATACAATTACACAACAATAACACTTTATCAATTTAAGAATCAATGAAAACTTAAATAACCACACAATTAAAAGGATACATTTCAACAATCCCCTATACACCAATCTTCGCTGGTCTTCAGTCACGATCCACGAACCACGAGCACGATCACGATAAGCCGGCATATCCCCAAACACTCCAGTGGGTGTACTCCGGATGTACCCCGAAACCTACGACCCAACATCCCCTGGCAATCTCCGGACCAGGCGAATGAGGGAATAGGGTACGGAGTTTGAATATCCACCGGCAAGCCCTCTGCCGCCCAGCCGATATTCAACACATCCGCCCCGACACTATGGTTGCGCAACCACTATGCAATGCACTCAACGATGGCAAGTTAACAACAATAATATAAGCATTAACACATATGAGGATCAACAAAGTAGGTTGACCTCGTTGCAGTTAGGATAGAAGCAAATAAGCAGTTTACAAATGAACTTATACCATATAAGCATAGAATCATTCCAAAAGCTCCAAATCAATTTAAAATCATATATAAACACTTAAGAGGCCCTGACATGGGTTTAGAAGTGTGAGACAACTTAAATTGCACCTAGACCCCATTGTTTTTCGAACTATTTCTCTTCTAAACCATAGTTAATGATTTCATTTTCAAAAGAAACTCTCCCAACCTTCTAACTAACCCCCAAGGTACCCTCTCAACCCTCGAACTCAATCAAATGCCCGCGTTTACCCCGAAAGCCCCAATTTCCCTCTTTTGGCTTTAAACCACAACTACATTGTCCGGGCTTCAAACAAGGGATATCAAGGCATCTATAGCACCTAGGTAGCCTAAGGATACTAGAATTGAAGCCCGAATCCACCCGGATTCGCATTAACCCCGAAAGCCCCAACTTAAAGTCGGCTATTTTCCATTTTTAGGCGATTTAAGGGCAATGCAAGTGTACGGGGCTATTTAATTATCTTCACTAGCACCTAAGGCATCAATTAGAAGCATTAATTCAAGCCAATTCGAGCAATTATACAAAACCTAGAAAAAACGTCACTATTCACCCTAAGAATCAAACTAACGATTCTAACCGTTTAAATTGCGAAACGACGGTTCAAAAGTGTTCTCTAGCATTCATATAGATAGTATATTAGCATAGATAACATTTACAATGGCATTTAATCATATTTCCAACGATTCAAGAAATGAGCAATTATTTAAAAATGCAAAAACAAGCCATGAAATCCCTCACCACTACGCGTAGGAGCACCTAGGAACCTTGCAAACACCCTACACTAGTTTCTCGAGGGTGGGCTTGGCTTGAATTGATGATTTGATGAGCAAAATCTCCTCCAAATGCACAAGGGAGGCTGTCGGGTAAGGGCACTGTTCACAAGCTGAAATTTCTTTTGTTTTTGTGTTATAATGTGTTGTGTTATGTTATATAAGGTAGGACTTGGGGTGGGGTCATGTTGGGTAATTAAATGGCTTCTAAAATGTGCGTTGAAAGTTTAGAAACGAGCCTAAGGTGGTAAAATATATGCTAGCTAATTAATTACCTAAGTTAGTTACGTAACACTATTCATTCAACTACTAAAGTCATTTTCTAAACGAGCCTTCCTATCGCCTTAAGCTCAAATGCACATTTTTCCCACTACTTTTACAATTAATATGATTTAATAAAAATGCTAGTTAACTAATAGAAAGCATTTTAAAAATGGAGTGAATAGTAGTCACAAAGTCAGTTAATAAGGCATAGAAGTAAATGCGCAAACAAGGGATGCAACAGTAATTAAATGCATGGCAAATTCTCGGGCGTCACAGGAGGTCCTCGTATTGCTCTCCCCTTTTCGTTTTGTTTTTTTACCTCGTTCAGGCTTGCCAGGATGTTTTATACATCACTTTTCTATTACCGAGTGCCACGACATCTTGGGCAAGACAACTTCGCTTCGCATCGAGGCTGAGCCCGCAAACCGAGGGCGTGGGGCCTCTGACCAGGTCTCTGTCGCTCCGGTGCCCATAACGTTTGTTCCGTGAGGGGTTATGCAGTGCACACCATACCGTTAGAAAGCTCTCCGAGGGCTTTACGACGAGGGCAGCAAGCCTACTCAGCTTCGCCTATTTTCGGAGCACAAAATAGAACGTTTTCATCTATTTCGGGCTACTTTTCTTCTTTTTGCGCTGTTTCTTCGAAATGGATCGTTCATCTGGAGCCGCGAAAAGGACAACAAACAACGGCTTTGTGCACTCAAAATGACGGGTGCGATCATACCAACAGTAATGCACCAGATCCCATCATAACTCCGAAGTTAAGCGTGCTTGGGAGAGAGTAGTACTAGGATGGGTGACCCCCTGGGTGTTCCTCGTGTTGCACCCCCCTTTTCGTTTTGTTTTTTTACCCCGCTCAGGCTTGCCAGGATGTTTTGTCCATCACATTTCTTTTACCGAGTCCCACGGCATCTTAGGCAAGACAACTCCGCTTCGCGTAGAGGCTGGGCCTGCAAACCGATGGCATGGGGCTTGTGACCAAGTCTCCGTCACTCCGGTGCCCATAACTTTTGATCCGTAAGGAGTTATGCAGCGCACAGCATACCGTTGGAAAGCTCTCCGAGAGCTCTACGACGGGGGCAGCAAGCTTGTTCGGCTGCAATTCTTTTCAGGGCCAAAAATTGAACATTTTCATCAGTTTTGTTCCACTTTTCTTCTTTTTGCGCTGTTTCTTCATCACGGATAGTAAGTCGGGTGCCGCGAAAAGGACGACAAATAAGAGCTTCACGCTCTCAACATGACGGATGCGATAATACCAATGGTAATGCATTGGATCCCATCAGAACTCTGAAGTTAAGCATGCTTGGGAGAGAGTAGTACTAGGATGGGTGACCGCCTAGGAAGTCCTTGTGTTCACCCCCCTTTTCGTTATGTTTTTTTGCCCCGTTCAGGCTTGCCAGGATGTTTTATCTGTCACATTTCTTTTACCGAGTCCCACGACTTCTTGGGCAAGACAACTTCGCTTCGCGTAGAGGCTGGGCCCGCAAACCGCGGGCGTGGGGCCTGTGACCGGGTCTCAGCTGCTCCGGTGCCCATGGCTGCGCCTATTTTCGGAGCCCAAAATAAAATGTTTTCATCAGTTTCGGGCCATTTTTCTTCTTTATGTACTATTTCTTGGTCCCGGATCGTTTATCGGGAGCCGTAAAAAGTACGACAAATAAGGGCTTGGTGCCCTCAACATGACGGGTATGATCATACCATCAGTAATGCACCAGATCCCATCAGAACTCCAAAGTTAAGCGTGCTTTGGAGAGAGTAGTCCTAGGATGGGTGACCCCCTGGTAAGTCCTCGTGTTGCACCCTCCTTTTTGTTTTATTTTTTTTCCCCGTTCAGGCTTGCCAAGATGTTTTATCCATCATATTTCCATTATTGAGTTCCACGGCATCTTGGGCAAGATAACTTCGCTTCGTGTAGAGGCTGGGCACACAAACCGAAGGTGTGGGGCCTGTGACCAGGTCTCCGTCGCTCCGGTGCCCATAACTTTTGATTCGTGAGGAGTTATGCAGCACACAACATACCGTTAGAAAGCTCTCCGAGAGCTCTACGACTGGGGTAGTAAGCCTGCTCAGCTGCGCCTATTTTCGTAGCCCAAAATTGAACATTTTCATCTATTTTAGGCTACTTTCTTCTTTTTGAGCTGTTTCTTCGAAACAGATTGTTCGTTGTGCCCTCAACATGACAGGTGCGATCATACTAGCAGCAATGCACCGGATCTGTAATACCCGAGCCCGGAATGTGAAATTTTCTTGTTTATTATTTTGAAAATTATATTTTCTTAAGTTCTTTGAAATCAAATTGTTACTTCTTTGTTGTCGCAAAGTGCATTGCATTTCGAGAGAGATAGTTAGAGGGTGACTTCTAGTCCTCAGCAAATAGTGAAATTAGTATTTTGGTGCCTTAATTTTATGTTTTATTTGTTGATAGGTAGAATTAATTTTGGTGATAGTTATTTTAGCTTAAAATGCATAAAAATAAGGCAATTTGACAAATTTTAAGTTAGTTGACCAAGGAGTTTTGACCTTTGACCAAGTTGTCACCTTAAATAAGCTAAAAAAATGTATAAAAAAAAGAAAAGCTGAAAACAGAACAAGAACAGGCCGAGACATAAAAGGAAAAAAAATATTTCAAATCTTCAACCTTTCAAATCTTCGCGTGAGCTCGTGCGGGGTTGGTTCCGAGGTGTCCAGCGTTGTTTTCCCTAGCGACTAGGAGTACCTAAGGTGAGGGAAGCACGTTATTTGCGCATTTGAATAACATGTTATCAACTTTGTGATTTTTGGGTTTTATCCGTAGGTTGTCGTTTTAAACATTTTAATGCTTAAAGAATATTCCTTGACAATTGTAGAACATGTATTTATAGCTTTTTAACATTTTCTGCGGTTGAATATTGAGATTGCAATATAAATTGATAGTTGAATAGTAATATGTGAATAGTAAACCCTTGAAACGATGAAGTTGCGTTGTTATGCTTTCTGTTGATGTAGAAAGATGCTAGATATGCTAGAATGCCTAAATGCATGGTTTGTTTAGGTTGCGTAATGGAAAAAACGAGAAAAATGCATTGGTGAAAGTCGGGGTCGTTTAGGTCGAGTTTAGCGTTTCCTCGGTTTGCGTGATGGCATAGTCTCGGGAGGCCATGGAAGCACTTTTGGTATGGTTGTGGTGTTGGTTGGGTGTTCGGTTAGGGTAGCGGTAGTTCAAACGAGCAAAGGAAAAAATCGGGCCTTTGTGTGAATTCTAGGATTAAGTAGGGTTTTGGGGTCTTTAGACGTGCCTTATGGTGACCTAGGAGGATTGGCGAAGTCGGTTTCCAGAACTCGTGACTCGTTTGGAAATGGTAGTGTTTTGATAGTTAGGGTCGATTTGTGATTTTGCTTGTTTACTTGATATTATGCCTATAGAATGCTTAAGGTTGCTTGATATGCTTGTTAGAATTGAGTCTGATTGAAATGCTTATCAACTGTTGCTATTACGTGCGAGAGTAACCTACTTTGTTATTCTCCCACGTGTGGCTTTATTGCTCGATTGTTGCATCGTATCTTGTATTGCATTCATGGAGTCAGGGGCGGTGTGATGGGCCTCTCTAGGTAGCCTCGGGTTGCCAGTGTTGGTTGCTCTAGCTCCGTGTCCTATTCCCTTTCTCGCTTGGGTTGCCTCCCAGGGAGATTTGGGTCGTAGATTGATGGATACTTTCGGGGTATTGCAAACTGAAGTTATAAGGTGGTTTGGGCCGGCGCGTCGTCAACGAATTCGTGATCGAATGTTGTTCGTGGAAAGTGAATCGTATCCTTTGAATGAGAGTTTATTATTTTATTGGTTGTCTTGCTTATTTGATGGCTTTGTTTGTATCTTTATATGGTACTTGAATGAATTGCTTGACTATGTGCATTGCTTTCTCCTCTCATCTCCATCCTTGAGACCAGTAACCCTCGCTGAGCAATAGTTTTTGCTCATTCCTTTCTATATTATATTTTACAGGAGTAGTTGAAGCTGATCCCATTGAGGTAATAGAGGAGGAGGAGCAAGTGGAGGTGTTTCCTTGATAGCACTTCTTTGCTTAGCTGGTGGTTGGTTGCCAGACTTTTGTGCGAGCCATGCTTGATGTGGTTAATGCTTGGTTATCGCTTAATTTTGAGGCTTGTAGCCTTGTATTTAGTATCTATTTTGAGGCCTAGATGGTCTTATGTTGTAAAGGATTAAAGGTTGTAATGTTGTAAACATATACTCATGTGACTAGTAAGGAAATGCATGCTAATGGTTAATTGTTTAGTGGCATAAATACTTGTGTAGTATGCATATCATTTTTGGGTTGCAAAGTTGGTTAATAAGAAGATGTATGTTTTAAAGGAAAGTTGGCTTGTTTCAAATGTTTATTATGGCTTTCGCAAGTATTATTTTGAATGTAGGGTTTTCGGATCGTCCACGGTACAGAGGAGACTCCGTCCGTGTGTCGGGTCCAGGCTTGGCCTTTTGCGGGGTCGAGTCGGGGCATGACATCTTTAGGTGGTATCAGAGCATGATAGTCTTGCATGAGCCGGGATATGTTTCTCGGTCTGTGGGGTAAAGGTCTAAAATGCTAAAGTGTTATTGTATGATTGTTAAGTGAAAAGAAAATGTTATAGCATGACTTTGTGAACTTAGAGTGCTTATGTGTTTAAGTGAATTAGTTTGGCATGTCAATCTTGTGTTATGTGAATTGTGTGATAGGATATTTGATTGTTATTGACTTGAGTGTTATCTAATCTTATGTGCTATATTTCTGTCTATAAACTATTTTTATATGCTGCCAGCTATTGTGAGTTGTTACTATGCCGCCACGTCATGGTACTCAAGGTCTAGGGGCAGATGAAGAGGCATCAGAACAGGGTCAGCAACAGTTGCCTGAACAGTTTATGGCTACTATGACCACTGCAGTTGACCGGATTACCCAGGTACTGCATGAGCAGAGGCAGGACAGGAATAATAATCCCCAGGGAAATCAAGCTAATCCTGGTGGGCAGGGGTATAGGGTTGAGAATAACCAGTTGGAGAAATTCCTGAGGCACGAATTGGGTAAGTTCTTCAGAGAGCCGGATGATGAGGCAGCCGAGAGATGGATTAACCGTGTTGAGAAAATTTTCGCTGCTTTGAGGTACACTGATGAGGCAAGAATAGATTATGCATCATTCCTGTTTGAGGGCAACGCAGAACAGTGGTGGAATACTGTCAGGTTGAGGTGGGACTGTGAGGATGTACTGCATTTGTGGGATGATTTTGTAAGTGAGTTTCGGGACAAGTATATTCCCGAGATGGCTATGGAAAGGCGGGAGGACGAGTTTGTGGCCCTGAAGCAGGGAAACATGACTGTTGCACAGTATGAGGCTAGGTTTGTTAGCCTGTCGAGGTATATGCCCGAGCTGGTACGGCCAGCTAGGAGGATGATTTATAGGTTTGTTCGTGGGCTGAGAATGGATATACAGCTACATTTGACTGGGCAGACCTACACTACTTTTCCCGAGGCATTCCAAGTAGCCTCGAAGTTTGAGAAACAGAAGGCTGAGATGATAACTGAGAGTAGCCAGCCGAGTAAGAAACAGTACTTGGGCCAGAGCTGCCAGAGTTAGCCGAGGCAGTATCAGACTTCTACACAGGTTCCTTAGCAACGTCCGTATCAGCCTCAGCATCAGATTCAGGGGAGGCCAGCTGTGACTAGACCCCAGCAGGGAGCTACAGTTCCTACCACCGCCAGAGCCCCCGCACCTACGGGAAACACTGTTGTAAGGCAAAATCAGCAGTGTAACTTTTGTAATTGATCGGGGCATGTTGAGGCAAATTGCTAGAGGAAGAGTGGTAAATGCACGGGTTGTAGGAGCGATGATCATAGGGTGAAAGATTTCCCTAAGTATAAGAATGTTCAAGGCCGTACTGGAGGCCAGGGTGTGCAGAATAGGGCTGCAGGTGCAGGTCCAGCACAGAGGGTACAGGCTAGGGTCTTTGTACTAGATGCGGAGGAGCTGCCCGATACTACCGCAATAGTGGAAGGTACCTTTCTTCTCAATACTCAGCTAGTTAAAGTTTTGATTGATCCTGGAGCTGCACATTCGTTTATAACTCCTGCATGTGCACGATCTGTGAATGTTTGCATTGATAAACTGCCGCATGAAGTTGAAGTTAGTACGCCTTTGGGTGCGAAATTTGTTACTGAGTCTATTTGCAAATCTTGTGATATATGCATTGAGAACCGTAAATTTCCTGCTGATTTAATTATACTACCCTTCCGTGACTTTGAAATCATTTTGGGAATGGATTGGTTGGGGAAATACTATGCTCAGTTGGATTGTAGAACAAAGATTGTTTATCTTCAGATTCCTGACCTACCGGTACTGGAGATTGTTGGGAACTGCAGGGCTGCCCGAATACCTCTTTTATCATCGATCAAGGCTTCTAAGTTGTTGAATAAAGGTTGTGAAGCTTACCTAGCTTATTTGATCAATCAGCCTACTGATAAGCTGAATTTGAATGAGGTTCCGATTGTTAAAGACTTCCTTGGTGTATTTCCTGAGGAATTACCGGGTTTACCACCGGATAGGGAGATTGAGTTTGTGATTGACCTTATGCCAGGCACTGCGCCAATTTCTAGGAGTCCTTATAGAATGGCATCAGCTGAACTTCAAGAATTAAAAATTCAGCTTCAGAACTTGCTTGAGAAAGGGTTTATACAACCTAGTTCTTCGCCGTGGGGTACGCCTGTGTTGTTTGTGAGGAAGAAAGACGGCACGCTATGGTTATGTATTGATTACAGGGGACTTAATCAAGTCACGATTAAGAACAAATACCCCTTGCCGTTGATTGAAGAATTGTTTGACCAGTTGCAAGGTGCGAGTATTTACTCTAAATTTGACTTGAGGCAGGGTTACTATCAACTCAGAATTCGGAGTGACGATATACCTAAGACCGCATTCAGGACTAGATATGGCCACTATGAATTTGTTGTGTTACCGTTTGGATTGACGAATACACCAGCCGCATTCATGGACTTAATGTAGAGGGTCTTTCGATCTTATCTTGATCAGTTTGTCGTAATCTTTATTGACGACATTTTAGTGTATTCTAAGAATGAGGCTGAACATGAACAACATTTGAAGATAGTGCTCCAGACTTTGCAAGAAAACAAGCGTTTTGTGAAATTCAGCAAGTGTGACTTCTGGTTGAATCATATATCTTTTCTAGGCCATATCATTTCAGATCAAGGAATTTCAGTAAACCCAGCTAAGATTGAAGTTGTTTCATCTTGGAAGAGACCTGAAACGGTGTCAGAGATTCGGAGTTTTCTTGGGTTGGAGGTTACTACTGGAGGTTTGTTAAAGACTTTTCCAAAATTTCTGGACCTTTAACCCAGTTGACTCGAAAGAAAGTTGCTTACAACTGGGATGCTAAATGTGAATCCAGTTTCCAAGAACTGAAGAAGAGACTAACTACAGCTCCTATACTAGCTTTACCTGAGGGTACAGAAAACTTTGTTGTCTACAGTGATGCATCTAAAGAAGGTTTGGGTTGTGTTTTAATGCAGAATGGTAAGGTGATTGCCTATGCTTTTAGGAAGTTGAAACCTTATGAAGTCAATTACCCTACACATGATCTAGAGTTAGCTGCAGTTGTGTTTGCTTTGAAGAAGTGGCGTCATTACTTGTGGGGTGGCAGATTTGAAATTTTTACTAACCACAAGAGCCTCAAATATTTATTTTCACAAAAAGATTTGAATATGAGGCAGCGGAGATGGCTAGAGCTATTAAGTGGCTACAATTGCTCTATTAACTACGTGCCAGGTAAGGCCAATGTTGTTGCTGATGCTTTGAGCCGGAAGGCTACTGTTACAAGTTTAATTATCAAGGATTGGGAGACTTTGGAGGAAATTTGTTCATGGAAGCCTAAAGCTACTGAGGTAGGGATTCGATTTGCTAGCCTGCAGATTCAGTCAGGATTGCTAGCACAGATTAGAGAGGCTCAGAAGACTGATCCTCACATCTTGAAAATCCAAGAAAAAACAAAAGGGCGAGAGTTAGAGTTTAAATTGCATGCAGATGGTATCTTCAGATTCAGGGACAGGGTGTGTGTTCCTGGTGATCCGACTTTGAAGAATGAGATTCTGTCCGAGGCACATAATTCAAGATATACAATTCACCCGGGCAGTACTAAAATGTATAGAGATCTGAAACAACACTTCTGGTGGAACAATATGAAGAGGAAGATTGCTGAGTATGTATCCAGGTGTTTAACTTGTCAGAGGGTTAAAGTTGAGCATCAGAGGCCAGCCGGACTTCTGCAGCCGTTGTCGATTCCGCAGTGGAAGTGGGTGCATATAACAATGGACCTTGTGACCGATCTTCCTAGATCTCCGAGAGGATGTGATTCTGTTTGGGTTGTTGTGGACCGATTGACTAAAGTTACACATTTTATTCCCGTGAACAAACATGATAGCCTTGATAAACTAGCTGAGCTTTATGTTGTTAATATTGTGAGACTGCATGGTGTGCCATAGAGTATAGTGTCAGATAGAGATCCCAGATTCAGATCTCGTTTTTGGCAGAAGTTGCAAGAGGCCATGGGAACTAAATTGAGCTTCAGCACTGCATATCATCCACAAACTGATGGCCAGTCTGAGAGAACTATCAGGATCTTGGAAGACATGCTTCGGGCATGTGTGTTAGACTTTGGGAAGAATTGGGAGAAGTTTTAGTTATCAATCTATTATAGGTATGGCTCCCTACGAGGCATTGTACGGTCGTAAATGTAGATCTCCATTGTATTGGGAAGAGGTTGGAGAGATGAGAACAGTTGATCCGACTGTGTTACCTGAGGTGATTAAGATGGTGGATAATGTTCACCTTATTCGCTAGCGTATGCTTACAGCTCAGAGTCGTCAGAAGAGTTATGCAGATAAGCACCGTCGGGATCTTGAGTTTGATTTGGGAGATTGGGTGTTTCTTAAGATTTCTCCTAGAAAGGGGTTGATTCAGCATGGTAAGAGCGGGAAACTTAGTCCCAGGTATGTGGGTCCGTATGAGATCACCGAAAAGGTGGTCCTTTGGCTTACCGGTTAACTTTACCTCCGAGCTTGTCGAGACTGCACGATGTTTTCCACGTGTCAATGTTAAAGAAGTACCATCCAGATCCTTCACATGTACTTGAACCCGAGCCTTTGCAGATTGAGGAAAAGTTGTATTATGAGGAGAAACCGATTCGAATTGTGGATCGAAAAATTCAGGAACTTCGCAAGAAGAGTATTCCGTTGGTAAAGGTTCTGTGGAATCATCATGGGTTTGAGGAAGCGACTTGGGAAAGAGATAACCAAGTTCGGAATCAGTATCCGGAATTGTTTGTCGGCCAGGTAAGAATTGCGCGGACGCAATTGTTTTAAGGGGGAGAGGGTGTAATACCCGAGCCCGGAATGTGAAATTTTCTTGTTTATTATTTTGAAAATTATATTTTCTTGAGTTCTTTGAAATCAAATTGTTACTTCTTTGTTGTCGCAAAGTGCATTGCATTTCGAGAGAGATAGTTAGAGGGTGACTTCTAGTCATCAGCAAATAGTGAAATTAGTATTTTGGTGCCTTAATTTTATGTTTTATTTGTTGATAGCTAGAATTAATTTTGGTGATAGTTATTTTAGCTTAAAATGCATAAAAATAAGGCAATTTGACCAATTTTAAGTTAGTTGACCAAGGAGCTTTGACCTTTGACCAAGTTGTCACCTTAAATATGCTAAAACAATGCAAAAACAAAAAAAAAAGCTGAAAACAGAAAAAGAACAGGCCGAGACATAGAAGGAAAAAAAACATTTCAAATCTTCAACCTTTCAAATCTTCGCGTGAGCTCGTGCGGGGTTGGTTCTGAGGTGTCCAGCGTTGCTTTCCTAGCGACTAGGAGTGCCTAAGGTGAGGGAAGCACGTTATTTGCGCATTTGAATAACATGTTATCAACTTTGTGATTTTTGGGTTTTATCCGTAGGTTGTCGTTTTAATCGTTTTAATGCTTAAAGAATATTCCTTGACAATTGTAGAACATGTATTTATAGCTTTTTAACATTTTCTGCGGTTGAATATTGAGATTGCAATATAAATTGATAGTTGAATAGTAATATGTGAATAGTAAACCCTTGAAACGATGAAGTTGCGTTGTTATGCTTTCTGTTGATTTAGAAAGATGCTAGATATGCTAGAATGCCTAAATGCATGGTTTGTTTAGGTTGCGTAATGGAAAAAATGAGAAAAATGCATTGGTGAAAGTCGGGGTCGTTTAGGTTGAGTTTAGCGTTTCTTTGTTTTGCATGATGGCATAGTCTCGGGAGGCCATGGAAGCACTTTTGGTGCGGTCGTGGTGTTCGTTGGGTGTTCGGTTAGGGTAGCGGTAGTTCAAACGAGCAAAGGGGGAAATCGGGCCTTTGCGTGAATTCTAGGGTTAAGTAGGGTTTCGGGGTCTTTAGATGTGCCTTATGGTGACCTAGGAGGATTGGCGAAGTCGGTTTCCAGAACTCGTGGCTCGTTTGGAAATGGTAGCATTTTGATAGTTGGGGTCGATTTGTGATTTTGCTTGTTTACTTGATATTATGCCTATAGAATGCTTAAAGTTGCTTGATATGCTTGTTAGAATTGAGTCTGATTGAAATGCTTATCAACTGTTGCTATTGTGTGCGAGAGTAACCTACTTTGTTATTCTCCCACGTGTGGCTTTATTGCCCGATTGTTGCATCGTATCTTGTATTGCATTCATAGAGTCAAGGGCGGTGTGATGGGCCTCTCTGGGTAGCCTCGGGTTGCCAGTGTTGGTTGCTCTAGCTCCGTGTCCTATTCCTTTTCTCGCTTGGGTTGCCTCCCAGGGAGATTTGGGTCGTAGAATTGATGGATACTTCCGGGGTATTCCAAACTAAAGTTATAAGGTGGTTTGGGCCGGCGCGTCGTCAACGAATTCGTGATCGAAAGTTGTTCGTGGAAAGTGAATCGTATCCTTTGATGGCTTATTGCTTGTCTTGCTTATTGCTTGCCAGTTTATAGTTTTATTGCTTGTCTTGCTTATTTGATGGCTTTGTTTGTATGTTTATGTGGTACTTGAATGAATTGCTTGTCTATTTGCATTGCATTCTGTAACGCCCCGATCCCTCACGAGACCGGAGGCTCTAATAACCATGCTATTCTCAACCCAATACCAAACCCGGTCACAAAATTTTAGGGAAAACGGACAGAGTTTTCCCTGTATTGTGGACATTCTGAAAACCTGTAAACTCTCAAATGAGATAACCACAAGGTAAATGAACTTTTCATGACTAAATATTTAAGGATTCAAGGCCATCCGAGCCTTGAAGCACACAATAGTTCCAAAACCACACAAGCATGCAAGTAACATTGTTTACAACATAATCTATTAGCCATGACCTCCTAGGATAACATTAAAACATACTTAGAAGATAAAACATTCTACATTAAGCCATTCACTCCCAAGCATGCAAAGTGAATAAAAGCAGAAACATAAGTTATTACAAGACATAGGTTCTCAAATCTACACTACAACCAACTATCCTTCAACTTCTTACAGCAACCAATATAAACAAAGCCCTTAGGCCACGAAATAGATACACAAATACCAAATAGAAACAAGAAGGCACAGCCACTTCAGAACAACACACAGCAACTAGGGCAACTCCTCCAACTGCGCCACCTGAAACATGTTAGCGAGGTATGAGCAACCACTGTTGCCCAGTGAGGGATATAGTCCCGGGACGTGCAATGCAACAGGTAATACAGTTAAACAACAATAACAATTAGATAATTAAAGAACCAATGATAGCTTAAATAACCACACATTTAAAAGGATACATTTCACATAACCCCTATACACCAATCTTCACTGGTCTTCATTCACGATCCACGAACCACGATCACGATCACGATAAGCCGGCATAACCCCAAACACTCCAGTGGGCGTACTCCGGATGTACCCCGATAATCCTATGACCCAACATCCCCTGGCAATCTCCGGACCAGGCGAATGAGGGACTAGGGCACGGAGTTTGAATATCCACCGGCAAGCCCTCTGCCGCCCAGTCGATATTCAACACATCCGCCCCTGACACTATGGTTGCGCAACCACTATGCAATGCACTTAACAATGGCAAGTTAATAACAATAATAGAAGCAATAACACATAGGAGGATCAACAAAGTAGGCTGACCTCGATGTAGTTAGAATAGAAACGATTATATAAGTAAATAAGCAGTTTTTACAAAGGGACATATACAAGATAAGCATAGAATCATACGAAATGCTCCAAATCAACTTGAAACCACATATAAACACTCAAGAAGTCATGCCATGGGTTTAGAAGTGTGAGTGAACCGAAATTGCACCTAAACCCCTTTATTTTTCAAGCTATTTCTCTTCCAAACCAAAGTTAATGATTTCATCTCAAAGGAAAACTCTCCCAACCTTCTAACTAACCCTCAAGGAACCCTCTCAACCCTCTAATTCATTCAAACGCTCGCGATTACCCTGAAAGCCCCAAATTCCCTCTTATGGCTTTAAACTACACATACCTTATCCGGGCTTCAAACAAGGGATATCAAAGCTTCTATAGCACCTAGGTAGCCTAAGAATACTAGAAGTGAAGCCCGAATCCACCCGGATTCGCATTAACCCCAAAAGCCCTTTGTTAAAGTTGACTATTTTACGTTTTATGCGATTTTAGGACAATGCAAGTGCATGGGGTTATTAGAATACATTCAATAGCACCAAAGGCATCTATTAGAAGCATTGAATCAAGTTAAAACGCGCGATTTCACAAAACCCTAGAATTTCCGTCACTATTCACCCTAAAAATCAAACTAACGATTCTAACAGTTTAAAAAGCGAAACGATGGCTTAAATGTGTTCCCTAGCATTCATATACATGGTATAATAGCATAGATCATCAATACAATAGCATATGAACACATTTTCAACAAATCAAGAAAATAGCAACTATTTAGAAATGCGAAAATAAGCAGTGAAATCCCACACCAATGCGCGTAGGAACACCTAGGAAGCTTGCAAACACCCTACCCTAGTTGCTCAAGGCTTGGCTAGGCTTGGATTGAAGAGTTGATGAAGAAAAATTTTCTCCCAAGTGCAAGAAGGGCTGTCAGGTTTCTGCCTGTTTTTTCAGCTTTTATTTATTTTTTCTTTTGCATTTTATGAGCTTTAGTTGATATTTAAGGTGCATGGTTAGGTGGGGTCAAGTTTAGGTGTTTAAGTGGTCAATTATAATGCGCGTAGTAAGCTTAAAACGAGCCTAAAGTGAAACATGTGAGCTAGCTAATTAAATCTCTAAGTTAGTTACGTAATACTATTCATTCAACTACAAAAATCATTTTCTAAACGAGCTCTCCTATCGCCTCTAGCTCAAATTCACATTTTTCCCACTATTCTAACAATTAATATGATTTAATAAAAATGCTAATTCGTTAATAGCATGAAGTTTAAAAACGGAGTGAATAGTAATTTAAGAAGACAGTTAATAATGCACAGAAGGAAATGCGCAAACAAGGGATGCAACAGTAATTGAATGCATGGCTAAATCTCGGGCGTCACACATTCTCCTCTCATCTCTATCCTTGAGACCAATAACCCTCGCTGATCAATAGTTTTTGCTCATTCCTTTCTATATTATATTTTACAGGAGTAGTTGAAGCTGATCCCATTGAGGTAATAGAGGAGGAGGAGCAAGTGGAGGTGTTTCCTTGATAGCACTTCTTTGCTTAGCTAGTGGTTGGTTGCCAGACTTTTGTGCGAGCCATGCTTGATGTGTTTAATGCTTGGTTATCGCTTAATTTTGAGGCTTGTAGCCTTTTATTTAGTATCTATTTTGAGGCCTAGATGGTCTTGTGTTGTAAAGGATTAAAGGTTGTAATGTTGTAAACATATACTCATGTGACTAGTAAGGAAATGCATGCTAATGGTTAATTGTTTAGTGGCATAAATACTTGTGTAGTATGCATATCATTTTTGGGTTGCAAAGTTGGTTAATAAGAAGATGTATGTTTTAAAGGAAAGTTGGCTTGTTTCAAATGTTTATTATGGCTTTCGCAAGTATTATTTTGAATGTAGGGTTTTCGGATCGTCCACGGTACAGAGAAGACTCCGTCCGTGTGTCGGGTCCGGGCTTGGCCTTTTGTGGGGTCGGGTCGGGGCGTGACAGGATCCCATCGGAGCTCCGAAGTTAAGCGTGTTTGGGAAAGAGTAGTACTAGGATGGATGACCCCCAGGGAAGTCCTCGTGCTGCACCCCCATTTTTGCTTTGTTTTTTTCCCCCGTTTAGGCTTGCCAAGATGCTTTATCCATCACATTTCTATTACCGAGTCCCACAGATCTTGGGCAAGATAACTTCGCTTCGTGTAGAGGCTGGGCCCACAAACTGAGGGCATGGGGCCTATGACCAGGTCTCCGTCGCTCCGGTGCCCATAACTTTTATGCAGCACACGGCATACCGTTGGAAAGCTCTCGTCCCCTGACGTTTCCAAGACATCACCGATTCAATTCTAGTGGGATCTACAGAAATACCGCTATGTGTGATAACATGACCAAGAAAAGATATGCGTTGCAGCCAAATTCACATTTGCTGAACTTTGCAAACAACTGATGCTCCTACAGCTTCTGTAAGACAAGTCGTAGATGTTGCTCGTGCTCCAATTTAGATTTAGAATAGACCAAGATATCATCAATAAAGATCATCATGAACTGGTCTAAGTACGGCTGAAAAACCTGATGCATAAGATCCATAAATGCTGCTGGTGCAGTAGTTAATCCAAAGGGCATAACTACAAACTCATAATGCCCGTACCGAGTCCTGAAGGCAGACTTCGGAACATCCTCCGTGCGAATCCGAAGCTGATAATACCTTTGCCTCAAGTCAAACTTAGAGTAGACTTTGGCTCCCTGAAGTTGATCAAACAACTCGTCAATCAGTGGCAAAGGATACTTGTTCTTGATAGTCACCTAATTCAAACCACGATAATCAATGCATAATCTCAAGGTACCATCCTTCTTCTTCACAAATAAAACAGGTACTCCCTACGGTGAAGAACTTTGCTGAATGAAACCCTTCTCTATTAACTCCTGCAACTGAGTTTTCAACTCCTTCAACTCCGTTGGTGCCATCCGGTACGCTGATTTAGAAATAGGTTGAGTACCGGGAACAAGATTAATCACAAACTCCACATCTCTCTCTGGTGGTAATCCTGGCAACTCCTCAGGAAATACATTAGGATATTCCCGAATAATAGGAACTTCCTCCAGCTGTAGCTTATCAGATGGCTTGTTGATCAAATAAGCTAGATAACCCGAACACCCCTTACTCACCAACTTAACGGCTTTAGTTGCTGAGATGACAAAACTCGTCTTAGCACCCCGGTTCCCTACTACCTCAACTACTGGCTAATCTGGCAAATGAAACTGTACTACCTTTGTTCTACAGTTCAACTGGGCATCATACTTAGATAGCCAATCTATACCCAAGATAACATCATACCCCTGGATAGGAAATAAGATAAGGTCCGAAGGAAAATTATACCCCTTAACATGAATTATACAATCCTTACATACTAAGCCAATAATATACTTATCAGTCAAAGAGGTACTAATCTCAACCACATAAGGCAGTCTTTCAGGTTGCACATTAACACGTTGCACACAAGCAGGAGTGATGAAAGAATGCGTAGCACCAGAGTCAATCAACACTTTAACAAGTTGATCAAGTATAAGGATGTTACCTTCCACAACTGCAGTCTCCTCAGGCATCTCCTCCAAGTCAACTGTGTAGGCCCGAGCCTAAACCCACTGCTGCTGAGGTGTACTGCCCGTAGGTCTACCCTGATAACCCTGAGTCGCTGCCCGACCCTCAGTCATCTGATATCTAGGGTAATCCCTCACCCTATGCTGATTGCTACCGCAACCCAAACAAGCCCCTGACTTCACCCTGCAGTCGGCCTCCACATGGCCCTGGCGCTTGCAGAAAGTACACTGCGGTGATGATGCACTGACACTGCCCCTGGAAGAACCAGAAGCTGAAGAAGCAGCTGTATTAGCCTGCTACTGAGGTCTAACAAAACTAGGCATGTATTGGCCCTGAGACTGGGCTGGCCTGTACTGGGACTGAGCCTGATAAGACCCCTGCTAAAACTGCGGTCGATAATAACTCTGCTGACCCTGCGGTCTGTAAGAGCTCTGCTGTGCTAGCGGCCTATACACAACCTTTTGTACTGAAGGCCTAAACACTCCCTGCTGACCCTGCGGCTGGAAGGGCCTCTTGCTAGGATGGCTAGATACAATCTGTTCCCCCTTTCTCTTCTCCAGTCTAGAAGCTGCATCAAAGGCCTCAGTAAGTATATCATACCGATTCAGCGCCATCGCATCCTGAATCTCGGGCCTCTACCCCAACATGAACCTACGAGTCTTACGTTCCTCGTCAGCCACATACTCTGGTGCATACCGGGACAACCTAGTGAAAGTGGCCTCATACTGAGCCACTGAAGCATCTCCCTGCACTAAGGCTAGAAACTCTGCCTCTCTCCGCTTCCTCGCGATCCTCGGGACATACTTTGCCCGGAAAGCTAACAGAAAGGTATCCCAAACATACGGAATACCCTGAGTTTCCCAGCTATTTTTCACCGTGCGCCACCATTCTTCTGCCTCATCATCCAGCAAGTACACGTCAAAAGTGACCTTCCGCTCATCGGTATAATCAATAGGGTCAAAAATCTTCTCCACCTTATTAATCCACGCCTCGGCTTTCCTATCATCCGGCTCCCCTGAAACCGTGGTGGATAATACCCTAAAAACTCTTTCAGTGTACCAAGACCGTGGTACCCACCTTGTGCATTCAATAACTGATTCTGCAATGCCTGATTTTGGGCAGCCTACCCTGCTAGTAACTGTGCCTGACTGGCCATGATCTCATTCATCCTATCAAAAGCTGCACCTATACGATCATCATCCCTAACTTGGCCTGGTGCCACATTTCTCGGAACCTCATCAGTCACCTCAGGCCTACCTCTGGTCCTCGGTCTACCCATCATTCTACTAATCAAACAGTTAGCACAGGTTATAGCACGTAAACAAACTATGAACAACTATTAACACATAAGCAACAAACTCATATAAAGCACATAAATCACTTAAGTATCAATCACATAAAAAAATTAGTCACATAATCACACAAGCACTAAATCACATAATCACTTAATCATTTAACCATAGTAACACGTAGTTCACTTCTCTTTCACTTCATACATACTTTCATGCTAAGACCATTACCCACATTCCGAGAATACCCCGGCTAACAGCTAACATGCGCTTTGATACCACTTAAATGTCACGCCCCAACTCGACCCCACCTACAATCAGTCAGGACGCAACGGAATTTCGGCAGTATAACGACAGTAATTAAGACACCGAGGCTCTAAACCAACCTCTCAGAATATCATACAATCAAACTCCTGAACCAAACAACAATCAATTCCTCAATACCACTAACAACATACAACATAACCATATTATACAATAATCATTCTTAGACGATCCATTCATAGTTATACGCCTCCGTTCCAACATATTACTTTAACTTTAACATACATATCAAAATAGATTATAAACCAACTTAGCAACCCGATCATAGTCAAAAGAGAGACTACTAAGTTAGCAACAACTAGTTCATTATCTCTACTACAACTTGTACATCATAAACTACGAAGTAAATAAAAGAAAACTAGTTTAATATACAAGATAATAGAGTATACAACATCTCAAGCATCAAGGACAAGACTCTGGCACATAGGACTCGTCCACATACGGCACATTATCCCCTTTTGGAGGCACGTACCCGTAATCTTTCTCAATAACACCTGTATGCTTGTAATTATAGAGAGTGAGCTTATATAAAACAAGCTCAGTGAGGATCCGATAGATCTCTAACAGTATTTACTATACTCCTTGGATAAGATCCTTTGAGCAGTAAACACGCAATAAAACATCAATAACAATATAAACACATAACTATAATGACCAATCAATAAAGGATACTCTATTTGGTGTAGCTCCAAACGCCATCACGATCTCAACCATTCTTCTTATAACTCCCCATTACTCACGCACCCGAGTCGGCTTAAAACTCGTTTTCTTGCAAAAGAAAGTGTAAAAATCTTTAAAATTTCAAAACCGATTCCAAATCCATTTTAATCAAACATGGGTCTATTAGTACCCGAGGACTAGGTTTCAAAACGTTTAAAACACCCCTGTAAAAATTTTAGCGGACAGGTGTTCAAAAATACTATTCACCAAAACCGACGATAAAATTTATGATTTCATTTTTTATGAAAATTTCATGAATGCACACTTAGCATGTATTAGGAGTATTAATCACAGAATTATCACATTCTAAGTCATATAGCACATAAACAGGTCAATTCATGCAAAACGAGGTAAAACACGCAAATCGAGATAAAGCAAAATATGGGGTCTCACAGACAAGGTCACTTACTATAAGTGGGTCCAAGATGACATGCGTGCTAGGGGATACATTATTTCTTCAATGAGCGATGATCTGCGTCGATTCTATGAGGGGTTGCCTCATTCCGTAGGTATCATTCGTTGTTTGGAGGAATCCTTTGGTAAGCGCAGTCAGTCTATGAGATTTGTAAGGCCCATCCCCGAATAACGTGTCCTACCTCAATTTACATGCCTTAGACCCAGAATTATATGATCGACCTTAGATTACATGCCATGTCTTGGTCTTTGTGCATGCCTCGTCATACATGCCTTGACCTAGAATTGTGTGCCCTGATCTCGATTTATGTGCGATACCTCGATTCGTATGTCCTAACCTTGAGCTGCGTGCCTTAACATAGGTTTAAGAGTCGTACCTTGATTTATATACCTTGCATTGGTTTACGTGCATTCATATAGGGTTTTGTGCATTTACCTTGGAATTCGTGCATTTGTCTTGAAGTGCGTGTCTTACCTCGTAATGCGTGCCCTAGACCTAGGAAAGCATGCCCGCACGCTAATCAATAAAGAATCCTACACAAGGCACTAGACTATAAAATAATCCTACAAATACCACTAACTATTATTATAATCCTAAATCAACTCACTAGAAGACAAAAGCTCACTAAACACTAAACATTCTTTATTTTCACCAAAAACCCATGAACACAAAAACCTATAAACGCTAATACTGTAATGCCCCGATCCCTCTCGAGACCAGGAGTTATATCAATCAATCTAATCGCAACCCAATTCCAAACCTGGGCAAAATTTTAGGGAAAGACGGACGGAGTCTCCCTTGTTTCTAGGCAAAATGCAAAACCTGTAATAGTATATAAGTGGACCAGCAGCGTGTCCAACCATACAAACACCTCAAGGCCATCCGAGCCTTGGTTCTCAACAAACGAACACAAGTGAATATACATTTTCAGTTTAAATGCTAACCCATTTCTTCTTATCTTTGACAAGTACATTCATGTTTGGCAACTAAACTATACCAACTTATTGCATAAAATAGACTATCATACCATTCTAATTCTTTTCCTTTAGACATTACAAACATGCATTGAAGTTAAACTATACTATCTGAATACATAAACTAGTTTTTCAAATCACTTCAATAACCCAATAAAACTTAAATTACATTCCTTTTTAACATTAAATACAAACAACACATGAAACATACATCTTTGCATCTTTGACAACTCAAGCCACATAGCACGCAAGACAACTCTTCAAGCACGAACTTTCACGTAATCACGAACTTTCCAGCTAACATGGCATTTCCTAAAATGTGGTGGTGAGGAGTGAGTATACACAACATGTATACTCAGTGAGGGCGAGATAGATATCGAGGTGGAGAGATAGAAAGTCGTGCAATGCAAATAAGGCAGTTAAGCAATATAACTGACAAGTATGCATTCAATCTAAACAATCAATACAATAAACAATTAATAAAAGCATTAACACAACCATTCAAAGCTATACCACACTCTGAAGGCTATGGTTCACTCATACGAGCAATGTACCGATCATGATTCCGATGACTTTAACGATGATGCGCCGGCTCACCCACCTTATAACTTCCGTTAGAGTACTCCGGACATACTCTGTCAATTCTATGACCCAAAACTCCCTGGGCGGCAACCCAAGCGAGAACGGGAATAGGACACGGAGCTAGAGCAACCAACCCTGGCAGCCCGAGACTACCCAGAGAGGCCCGTCACTCACGCGCCTGACACAATGCAATGCAATACAATACGAGATACAAGCAATAAACGAGCAATAACATAAAAGTACAGATTAGTGGTGATAAACGAGATAACAAGCATTTACAATCATTAATAGCAATCAATTAACTTTTCAAGCAGGATTATCATTAATACTAACAATAACTTCAATCAAACAGGTAATGGCAGTTCAAACACAAAAACGACAAATATCACTATTCAATCTCTAACTTCCAAAGGCAATTACGAGCAAACGAGCTACAGGATTAGGAAACCGATTTCACTACATTCACTTAGGCACTACAAGGCACGTTTCTATATCACTAAACTTCACTTTCTCACCCGAGACCCGAAAGTCCACCTACTGCGTTTGAACTACAGCTATGCTAACCGGTCATTCAATCAACGCCACAACAGCGCCAAAAGTGCTTCCATGCCCTCAATAGCAAAACCCCCAACTCAATTCGAGCACGGTCAACACTTGGTCAAACGGCCCCTTTTCGTTTCATTGTCTAATTTCAAATTTTAACAACGGCCGGTCCGTTTTTATTGTACATTTTATCTTTCTATCACTAATGGCATCTATCCAAATCAAGCAATCGCAATTCGGAACAAAATCTGAAATTCTAGGATTTTACTATTCAAAATCACTATTCATTATTCTTCCCCAATTTCAATTACGCAATTTCAACCGTACAAATTGCTAAATAACTATCAAACAATGCTCTACGAACTCAAAGGAAGCTATATCAAGCAATTACAGGCATTATAACACATTATATATCAAATCTAAAAATTTGAAACAAAATTCAAATTCGAATATAAATACACAAAAGCGTGAAAACCCTCACAGAGATTGAAGACCAAGACCCGCAAGGACCCGAGCCACGACCCCCGAGCAATTTCACGCGCGATTGTAGAAGAAAATGCAAGAAAAATCATTTCTTTTCCTCCTTGAGAGCATTCGGCCATGGAAGATCATAATGGGCATTTTGAAATTTGTTTTTTTTTATTTTTGCCTTGTTTTATTATTTAAAAGGTGACAAAGGGCATTTTGGTCATTTTGCAAAGTCAAGCTTAAGTTAAAATTGGTCAAATAAGCTTATTTTGATGCCATTTAACCGATTTCAAGTTAAAACAATGCAATTAAGTGAAAAACAACTAAAACTAGTTAAATTAAACTAAAAACATTATTCACAAAATTTGAGAAATATTTCTCTAACTCTCATTTTTGAAATGTTACGATCGAGCGGTCAATAAACGATCGCTAATCAAATGATGAGCAATAATTTAAAATTATAATTTTTGAAAAGTAGAATAGTAGAATAGTTTAAAATTCACTCCGGCTCGGAGTTACTTTTCTTATTTAATTGAAAACCGAGTAATTTTAATGCAAGACAATTAAAACCGATTATTAAAATAATCAAGACAATCAAAATAATCAATATTCATTTAAAAATAATTAATTTAACTATTTCTAGAATATTTCCAAGAATTATGAAGTTAATTCTAAGATACAAACAAGCAAGTTAATATAAACAAGTAATCAAATGCAATTAAACACTAACATTTAAGATGACACTTAATTAAATATAAGAAAGTAAATCCAATTCCTATAAATAATAAAAATAGGTGATAATCTTTTAATTAATCAATATAAAAATTATTAAATACTTCCAACAGAAATATCAAAATAGTGCAAAATGATTGATTTAACTAATTAAACATTTAATTAAATGTAGTCAAATGCTATTAAATGCATGCCGGGTTCGGGTTATCACAAATATTATAATACAACATTATACAATTAAAAACAACACAAAATGCTCAAATAAACCATGCCATAGCCGGCCACCAAGGCCTTATGACAAGCTTTGCACAAATACAAATATATCCTAGACATTCTATGACACCTATATTAAATGGTATCAGAGCTTAGTTTACTAACTAGGCATTAGTCGGGTTCAACTCTCGGACCATGGGTAGAAGCCCTAAGGTAATTATGATGTCTTGTTTATATGTGTTAATGTGTGTTAATGTGCTTTAATTGCCTTGAGCATTGAATATCATGAGCCTTTGTGGACCATATGTATTATGTGTCATGCACACCAACACGTTAGTGTCCTCAATAATGCATGCATGTTTTTATACTCCTTCCTTGATACATGTGCATGTTAAATGACCATGACTGACTGTTTATATACATAGATAGTTAGGATTAGGACTTTTAGAAAAGTGAATTTATGCAGGAAGAACGAAAAGGCTCGGTTAGAGGCTTCTCGCATTTTCACAGGTACTCGATAGATCATATGTATTATTGGATAAGCATATATAAAATGCGTAGCACATGTATAATTGTTGAGGTAAAGTTATCTCCTTATCTTTGGAATGCCCATACCTGTGATTAAGTTATCAATTTTATAGCTATGAAGTTCTTGATTCCGTTAAATCGTTCTTCTAATTGTGGTTCAAGTATAAAGGTTAGTAACATACAACTTTTCTTAGACTACTCTATTGGACATGTAGAGTAGTATATACATATATTCATATGCTTATAATGGAAGTTCGACTTAGGAGTTGCTTTTGAATCAAATTCTTATATCTTAAATTGGTGTAATAGACTATTTATATGATTGAATCCTTACTTGATTGGAATTAAACATTGATGATTCTTTAGTATAACAAGATATAGGGATGTTGGAATCGAGGAATTCACGTAGCTAGAGCTTGTGTTCGGAAGACTACAACTAAAATGTTAAGTCGAATAGAAGTGTAAGGTATTGAATTGTGCATTAGATGACTAATGTTGCTAAAGGCCCTAAGTTGGATATTGGTGATATGAAGAATCATGGTATTAATTTGGTGTCCCCTTGGATTTAGTTGTGATTATGCAGGGTAAGTCATTCTACACACTCGTTATTTGGATACCCTAGAGGATGTTAAGAAGCATATATCCTTAAGTAATACCGATGGACCTTGTATATAAACCATGGAAATGAAATTAAAGTATCTAGCTGCAAAGTGGAGTCGTTAGGGTATGATTAGTAATCCTAAATAGCTAATAGTGAGTATGCATGATGATTCATGATAAACCCTAGGACCGAAGGTCGATGAGCCTTGATGTTCTTGGCTAGTTGAACATGTAAATGAGGAGAGTAAGATTTCATATAGTTAAGATAGAGATGAATTAGAGTCATGATGACCCAAGAGACTACTATTAGACAACTGTATTTATGTGCACCGTTTCACGTCTAGAAACTAGTGGTTGGTAGACTTCGAATTGTGGTCGTTGAATAGAGGGTGGATCTTGTAGTTATAGTTAAATGAGCAGTTGATTACTTTTGAAGTTCTATTAGATTATATTGAAGGATGCCTCGTGGTCATAATTCTTTGATACAGCTTTGATGTTATTTCGTGTAACAAGCTACTTGGATTAGTATGGTAAGTATCTTATGAGCTAGATCATTTTGGTACCCATTTATAGTCCTAGGACTGTTGTTGTACGGCCGGTAACCTAGTGGAGCATAGATATCCTTACATGGCTATAGCCTTAGCTTAGTAACACTAATGTTGAAGAAATATTGGTGGGCATTAGATGTTTGAAGGAATGACTAGGTCGCTAAGTGAGTAGGATCATTATCTTCTTAAGTATGATGTAACCTTAGATTGAGGTGAGTGGAATTTATTGGAGGTTGAAATTGTTCGCCTTAAGAGTCTTGGTTAAGATTAAAAAAAATTCTGAAGCTTCGTGACTTGAAGATAGAGATTTGAATAAGGAAATAAATTGTGGATCACAAGGTGATGAAATTTACTTATAAGAGTTGAACTAGTGCAACATGATTAGTTTACCCATATAAATTCGATGGCAATTTGTTGGTGGTACTTAATAAACCTTAGAGTTTGAGTTTAACAAATCTCAATGGTCTTTCTCCTTGATTACGAGCGTGAAGGTTAACGAAGTTGGGAAAGAATGTTAGTAAATAGGAGCCTATAACCGGGAGACTAGTCATTAGAAGATTTGATAATCTAATGTACCTACGAGATAATGACTATGATACTATCGATAGATGACGACTTGAGATGGATTAGTTTGTTTGGTAAGTTCTTCCTAAAAATAGGATCGTATTGTAGAAATGATCCATAACATGTGTATGTCCTACGTGTTAATAATTTTGAAGCTAGTTGATAGGATATGTAAATCAGATATAGACCTACCACCTTGAAACTAGTGTCTGTCACCATAGGATCGTGGTATTATTGTGATATTCATTTTGAGGTATGAATGCAAGATTGACATGACATAAGTCATGATTTTGGAGTTATAGCTATATTGTTAGGATACCGATGCAGTTTTGATGACTATGTTTGGAGATTCTAACCTTAGTTAATGAACTTGACCTTAAGATTAAATAGAGAGAATAGAGTCGTTCAAAGGAACGAACTGTAAATGTAGGGATCACACCAAATTAAATGATTGGAGAAACGTAAGAAGTGAATTGGTTGTGGCAAGAGAGATCACAAAACACGGGATGAACCGGATTGGGAAAAATAACAAGGGTCAGAATCCGTCTAAATGACCTCAATAGGTAAGAATGAATTTCGGGACGAAATTCTTTTAAGGAGGGATGATGTGAGGCTGACCTTGAATAACATGTTCTACCTCATTTTACGTGCCTTAGACCCAAAATTATATGACCGACCTTGGACTACGTGCCTTGTCTTGGTTTTTGTGCATGCCTCATCATACATGCCTCGACCTAGAATTGTGTGCCATGACCTCGATTTACGTGTGATACCTTGATTCGTGTGCCCTAACCTTGAGCTGTATGCCTTAACCTAGGTTTAAGAGTCATACCTTGATTTACATGCATTGCATTGAATTACGTGCATTGCATTGGTTTATGTGCATTCACATAGGGTTTCGTGCATTTATCTTGGAATCCGTGCATTTGTCTTGAAGTGCGATTCTTACCTCATAGTGCGTACCCTAGACCTAGGAAAGCGTGCCCGTACATTAATCAATAAAGAATCCTACACAAAGCACTAGACTATAAAATAATTCTACAAATACCACTAACTATTTTTATAATCCTAAATCAACTCACTAGAAGACAAAAGCTCACTAAACACTAAACATTCTTTATTCTCACCAAAAACCCATGCACATAAAAACCTATAAACACTAATACTATAATACAACATTATACAATTAAAAATAACATAAAATGCTCAAATAAACCATGCCATGGCCGGCCACCAAGGCCTTATGACAAGCTTTGCACAAATTCAAATATATCCTAGACAATCTATGACACCTATATTAAAGATTCCAGTTGACCTGTGAGCCTTTTAGTATGAGACTTGAGGAAATGGGGTGACGTGAGCCAGCACTGCCTCAGAATGATTTACTTGGTAACTCAATTGGAGGCATTTGGTTTTGTTATGGATCCCCGACTTCAGGTAGACTTGATCTTGCAGTCACTTCCACCATCCTACTCTCCTTTGATCTTGGACTTTCACGTGCAAAAAATTGAGATCACACTGAATGAGTTGCCAGATATTTTGACTAGCTGGAAGAACCTTGGTTTGGATGTAGGGTCCGATCCCCATGTTGAGCCCTCTCATTCTGTGGCTGCGCCCAACCAAAACAGAAACAGAAGAAGGAGGAGGAGGAGACATAGGAGAAGCCGGGTTATGGCATTCTTACCAGAAGATCTCTCATCAAGAGGGGATTGAGTAGTTGACACTGTTTATGCATGATTTGGTTGTTTTGGATCGGCTTGGTATGCGATCCCAATTTTGAAATAAGTTTATAAATGTTTTAGATTAGTTTGAACGTTTCTTTAAATAGTAATGACTATTATCAATCTTTTCTTACTTTGGGTAATTTTGGAATTGATCCTTTGTAAGAAATGATTGGCATTTTGTATATCTTTCATTAATAGTAATGAAATGGTTGGAATGCGTATCGGAAGAAAGAATGTTTTCAAACTCAAACATTTATATTTCATATGCTTAGCATTTAATGAAATGGCTAAATACCAAATCATACTTATAATGTCTTGAACTTTGAAATGGTCAAGAGTTAAAGACTAGAATTGTTTTATATCTATTCAAATGAGTTTGATAGTTTAATTATTCTTTTTGACAAAAGAGTTTGTTCAAAATAAATAATTGAAATGGAGCTTATGAGACTTGTCCAGAATATGTTAGGTTATAAAAGAAGATTAGAGAATGCATCTTTTATCACCAAAATCTTTCAAATTGATTTTAAACTTATACCATGTTTTAATTCTATGGCAATATAGAATTTAAACTCCTTCATGCATAGTTTCTTTAGAGAAAGATAACTATGATGAAATGGTTAAAATGAAAAGATAGAGATCGTTTTCATTAATAAATGAAGGTGACATCTAAATTTATAAGAAAGTTAGTGGGAGTTGATGCCCTTAACAAGTCTTGTGAATTTATGATATCTTCATTCGCCAAGGTCCAATCAAATTTTATATCATGTTGTATTTCTTGGGTAAACCGATCATGTCTTGTAAGTATGATGAACATGAAAGTACAATGATATGATTGATTGTTTTCTCACGGCCTGTACACCCAGTCACGATTTTAAAGTTCTCTTTAAGATAGAGGAATCTAAGAAATTTTGGTCGCTAGTCTTAATGACAGGGTATCCGTCTTTTCTTGTAGATTTCCTTTTGACTATTAAGGAAAGGTTGTGAATGGTTTTTGTACCTAATCCTTGCGCTGTTTGCATTCTCCTTTAAATGCAATGGCAAGTACTTGGCACGATATGATGTAACGAGTTACATGATAGATATCGGAGAGAACACATATAAGTTCTAGTGATCTTATTGTCATAATGATCTCTATATGAACTTTAGCCCAGAATTTAAGGTTTATGAGTGTAGTGAAGTTCTTAGTGAATAATTCACTTAAAAAGGATAAGAGTGTTTTAAGTGGATTTGTGAATTATTGGAAAGAGTTCCGAATAATGATAAATAATAGTTATGTTATTATTTGAGCCTAGATGTTACTTGACTTTTATGATTTTTGGATAATATGAGGTTTTGTCTATTGATAGTAGCCAATGTAATAAGATGGCTATCATAGAGGCTTTTTGCACAAGCTTAGAAGAACCCGATCTCATCAAGAGTCCGAACTTGTAAAGAGTCAATTCAAGAGTTTCTTTCTTGATAAGAAAATGAATTAACAGATAAAGATCCTATAGTTGTTTCTATAGATGACCCACTGATCCTGTAAAGACAGTTACAATTGATCACCATCTTTGGGAAGATGAGTATAGAGATATGAATGTAACATGCACTAGATCCTATGGTTGATAGTATTAGTGCAAGTGGGAGATTGTTGGGGATATGCCCTAATGCTATAGTTTGAGATGACCTTATTAGGGTTTAATAAGAATATGCTTATGTGTTTTATACACTATGTGATTTGTAGGATATTCATATTCTTCACTTCGATATGAATATGTTCCTAATGTTTATCCGAGAAGAGAAACGTTCTAAAAGGGTTTAGGATATTTCGCACTTTCTCTTCGATATGATAAGCATTAAGAAACAATTCATAGCCCTTCAGATTATTCGACTGGGACTAGAATAATTGAGTACAGGTTATCATATGTTATTACCTTTGATTAACATGGTGATGTTAATGATAAAGGATGGCGTGCGAAATGCCAAAACAACATGGTAATGTGGACTAATATACATATGAGTGATCGTCTGTGTACGAATCATTGAATGTGACAATAAATAGTGAACTACATGATTTCAGGTTAATAGTTTACTATTTAGTTGAGAATTGTGCAAATTAATCCTCAGACTTGAGAGATTATGACTGCCGGTTATATCAGGGGCTAAATAATGCGTCTGAACAATGCCCGTCTTCTATAAGGTGGGATATGGTCTTTCGCGTTTTAGTCTTGTGGTATGAACCGATAGGTAATTGTTAAGATATGATATGTTAACCTCCGGCGTGAGGCGATGTCCTATGATATCTGAGATCAGTTGCTAAACGAGCAAGTCTTTGGCCAAGGCATGTATGAAGTGATGGAAAAGAGTTTTTCCATGGTAGTCATCTCTCGTTTCACCGATTCAGATTGATATATAGTATCGGTTGTGGGCTTAACCATTTCATGGTCTTTTCCCGATCGGGGAACTTATAACAGAAGGATCGGACTCCACGCTAATTCTTGACGGTAAAATGGATTCATGAAAGATGTCGTCTTCATTATCGTTTACATTCTCATGATACGTTCGTTGCTAGTGCTTCTGTGAAACCCCACTTTTCTGTTATATCTCGTTTTGCGAGTTTATTCTCGTTTTACGTGAATTGACCTGTCTATGTGCTATATAACTTAGAAGGTGGTAATTTTGATATTAATACTCCTAGAACATTCTAAATGTGCATTCATGAAATTTTCATCAAAAACGGAGTCAGAAGTTTTATCGTTGACTTTTAGTGAATAGTGTTTTTGAAACACGTCCGCTAAAATTTTGAAACTGGTCTTTTTAACCCTTCTAGACCTAGTCCTCGGACTTTAATAGACCTGTGTTTGATGAAATCGGTTTTCAAATCGGCTTAGGAATTTGTTAAGGTTTTTACACCGACTTTTGCGAAAATCGAGTTTTAAGCCGACTCGGGTAGAATTGCTTGAATGTAAAACTTCTTGTCACCTAAAAATAACCTACTTGAGCTATCTTGGGTGTTGTATAATTGTTTTGAGCAATGGTGATCAAAAAAATGAATTTAAAGTCAAGAAAACACTAAAAATCAATTAGTTTCAACTTTGACTTTCATTTAAGTTGTTGACCTTTATGCATATATCACCAACACACACTAGCAAAGCACAAAAACATACCCATTTGTACACACATTGCCGTGAGGAAGGAGAGGAAAAAAGAGAAAGAAATTTCAAGATTTTCAAAGCAAATTTTCAAAGAAAAAGCTAGTTTTTGTCCGTAGATTTTCGTGCCGAGTTGGATTCCGCTTGTTGGGCACGCATTGCATGCATATCTAGGCTTATTTTGCATCAAAGGTGAGAGAAAAATTCTAGAACTCAAAACTCATCTTTTATGTTTTTGCGTAGAATTGATTATTGAGCTGTTAAAATGTTAGTTTGATGTTAGATTATTGCTCCATGCATGCTAGGGATCATTTATATGTAATCTTACGAGATTTGAACCGTTGTAGCATAATTATTTATTTTCGGGTATTTAAAGTTGATTAATTTGCTAAATGTTGAATATTTTGAGTTGTGTTGGTTGAAATCGATTGCCGTCAATTTCTAAAAGTTTGTTAATTACATGGTAGAGCCGTTGTAATGCCGAATTTTCGATTGTGATGTCCGTGTGAAAGTCCAGAAATTTCAGCCATGACGCATTAGGGTTTTAGGGTTGTTGGGCATGATTTGGATGTGTTTTGGTTGGTTTCCGAGGGGGCTAATGTAGTTGATTGATTGGGTGACTGATAGAAACTGATTTGGAGTGGTTTGGACTAGTAGAATGTAAGTTATGATTATTTGAAGTTTAGGTTGTCTTTCTTTAAAATGTTAAATTATGCCTTTAGTTGATTGGGTGTGGTTTGAGTGATTGAATTGTGAGTTGATGATGGGTAAACTAGGGTTTGATTGTGTGTTTAATGCATGTTCGGTTGGATGGCCTACTTTGTCATCTAACTTAGTTATTTGTTGTTAAATTGATTATTGGTGTTATTATGATGATAATATGGTTATTGATGATTATTGATTGATGATTGATGATTGATGAACCGGGAGCTAGGCAATTCTTCTAGATTGTCCTCTTGTGAATGATTGATGTTTATTATTATTGCTGAGTCTTTGGTATGTGTGTGCCACCTCTCGGGCAGCATCGGGCTGTCGGGTTGATAACGGCATGACTACCAGAGACTACCTCCAGCTCGCATGACGGAGGTGTCATGGAGGGAGAGGTTATTGAGGTACCTCGGGTGCGTGAGTTTATGGGAGTCACAAGAAGGTTGTTATGATCGTGATGGTGTTTGGAGCTACACCAACTAGTGTATCCTTTATTGAATGGTCATTATAGTTTATGTGATGATAGTATTATTGATGTTATTATGTGTTTACTGCTCAAAGGATTATTTCCAAGGAGTTTAGTAAACATTGCTAGAGATCTATTGGATCCTCACTAGGCTTATTTTATATAAGCTCACTCTTTATACAGTTGTTGTAGAGCAGGACTATGGGTACGTGCCTCCTGAAGAGGAAAATGTGCCTTACGTTGATGAGTCTTATGTTCCGGAGTCTTATCCTTGATGTTGTATTGTTTTAATATCTTGTATATTAGTCTAGTTGACTTTTATATGCTTTGTAGTTTATAATGTATAAGATGTTGAAAAGATAATGAATTAGTTGATGCTATCTTGGTAGTCTTTCTTTTGTCTATGTTTAGGTTGCTAGGTTGGTATCAATACGTTTTGTAATGTACATTAAAGTTTAAGTATTATGTTGGAACGGAGGCGTATAACTATGAATGATTGGTTGAAGGAATGATTGTTGTATAATATGGTTATGTTGTATGTTGTTATTTTATTATGGAGTTGATGTATGATGTTCTAATAAGGTTGGTTTAGAGCCTCGGTATCCTATTTACTGTCGTTATACTGCCGAAATTCCGTTGTGTCCTGATTGATTATAGGAGGGGTCGAGTTGGGGCGTGACATTTAAGTGGTATCAGAGCGCATGTTTAGTTGTCAGCCGAGGTATTCTCGGAATGTGGGTAATGGTCTTAGCAAGAAAGTATGTATGAATTGAAAGAAAAGTGAACTATGTATTAATATGATTAGATGATTAAATGATTAAGTGATTAAGTGATTATGTGATTTAGTGCTTATGTGATTATGTGATCAATTTGTTTATGTGTTTTATATGAGTTTGTTGTTTATGTGCTAATAGTTGTTTATAACCTGTTTACGTGCTATAACCTGTGCTAACTCTTTGATTAGTAGAATGGCCGGTAAACCAAGGACTAGAGGTAGGCCCAAGGTAGTAGATGAGACTTCTGGTAATGCGGCACCAGGCCGTGATAGGGGTGATGATCGTTTGGGGGCAGCTATGGATAGGATTGCTGAGTTAGTGGCCGGACAGGCCCAGTTGATAGCAGGGCAGGCTGCCCAAACTCAGGCTTGGCAGGCTCAGTTATTGAATGTACAGGGTGGAAACCACGGGCGTGGTACCCTGAAAGAGTTTTTAGGGTATCATCCACCTAGATTTCAGGGGGAACCCGATGATCGGAAGGCTGAAGTGTGGATTAATAAGGTGGAGAAGATTTATGATCCTCTTGATTACATCGATGAGCGGAAGGTTACCTCTGCCGTATACTTATTCGATGATGAGGCAGAGGAATAGTGGCGCATTGTGAGAACTAGCTGGGAGACTCGGGGTGTTCCTTGTGCCTGGGATACCTTCTTGAGAGCTTTTCGGGAGAAGTATGTCCCAAGGATTGCACGGGAAAGGAGAGAGGCTGAGTTTCTGTCTCTGGTTCAGGGGGATGCCTCAGTGGCTCAGTATGAGGCCACCTTTACTCGATTGTCTCGATATGCACCGGAGTATGTGGCTGATGAGGAGCGGAGGACTCGTAGATTTATGTTGGGGTTGAGGCCCGAGATTCAGGATGCGATGGCTCTGAATCGATATGATATATTCACTGAGGCCTTTAAGGCAGCTTCTAGGTTAGAAAAGAGAAAAGGGGATCAGCTTGTGTCTAGTCAGCCCAGTAAGAGGCCGTATCAACTGCAGTTTCAGCAGGATATGTATAGGCCTCCCGTACAGCAGGTTGTGTACAGGCCATCAGCTCAGTAGGGTTCTTTTAGGCCACAGGGACAGCAGAGTTATTATCGGCCTCAGTTTTAGCAGGGGTCATATCAGGTTCAGTCCTAGTTTAGGCCAGCCTAGTCTCAGGGTCAGTACATGCCTAGTTTGGTAAGGCCTCAGCAGCAGGCTGGTTCAGGTGTTTCTTCAGCTTCTGGTTCTTCCAGGGGCAGTGTTAGTGCATCATCACCGCAGTGTACACACTACAAGCACACGGGGCATGTGGAGGCCGATTGCAGAGTGAAGGCAGGGACGTGTTTAGGATGCGGTAGTAATCAGCACAGGGCGAGGGATTGCCCTAGATTTTCGAGGACTGATGGTCGGACAGTGACTCAGGGTTATCAGGGCCGACTTGTGGCCAGTGCACCTCAGCAGCAACGGGTCCAGGCTCGGGCCTACGCAGTTGATTTGGAGGAGATGCATGAGGAGACTGCAGTGGTGGAAGGTAACCTCCTTATACTTCATCAACTTGTTAAAGTGTTGATTGATTCTGGTGCTACACATTCTTTCATTACTCCTACTTGTGTGCAACGTGTTAATATGCAACCTGAAAGATTGCCTTATATGGTTGAGATTAGTACCTCTTTGACTGATAAATATGTGACTGGCTTAGTATGTAAGGATTGTAAAATACATGTTAAGGGGCATAGTTTTCCTTCGGACCTTATCTTATTTCCAATCCGGGGGTATGATGTTATCTTGGGTATGGATTGGCTTTCTAAGTATGATGCCCAGTTGAATTGTAGAACAAAGGTAGTACAATTTCGTTTGCCAGATCAGCCAGTAGTTGAGGTAGTAGGGAACCGAGGTGCTAAGATGAGTTTTGTTATCTCAGCAACTAAAGCTGTTAAGTTGGTGAGTAAGGGGTGTTCGGGTTATCTAGCTTATTTGATCAACAAGCCATCTGATAAGTTACAACTGGAGGAAGTCCCTATTATTCGGGATTATCCCAATGTATTTCCCGAGGAGTTACCAGGGTTACCACCAGAGAGAGATGTGGAGTTTGTGATCAATCTTGTTCCCGGTACTCAACCTATTTCGAAATCAGTGTACCGGATGGCACCAACTGAGTTGAAGGAGTTGAAAACTCAGTTGCAGGAGTTATTGGAGAAAGGGTTCATTCAGTAGAGTTCTTCACCTTGGGGAGCTCCTGTTTTATTTGTGAAGAAGAAGGATGGTACCTTGAGATTGTGTATTGATTACCGTGGTTTGAATCAGGTGACCATCAGGAATAAATATCCTTTGCCACTGATTGACGAGTTGTTTGATCAACTTCAGGGAGCCAAAGTCTACTCTAAATTTGATTTGAGGCAGGGGTATTATCAGCTTCGAATTCGTACGGAGGATGTTCCGAAGTCTGCCTTCAGGACTCGGTACGGGTATTATGAGTTTGTTGTTATGCCCTTTGGATTAACTAATGCACCGGCAGCATTCATGGATCTTGTGCATCGGGTTTTTCAGCCGTATTTAGACCAGTTTGTGGTAATCTTTATTGATGATATGTTGGTCTATTCTAAATCTGAATCGGAGCACGAGCAACATCTACGGCTTGTCTTACAGAAGCTGCAGGAGCATCAGTTGTTTGCCAAGTTTAGCAAATGTGAATTTTGGCTGCAACGCATATCTTTTCTTGGCCATGTGATTACATAGAGCAGTATATTTGTAGATCCCACTAAAATTGAAGTGGTGATGTCTTGGAAACGGCTAGAGAATGTTTCTGAGGTTCGTATCTTTCTTTGCTTGGCGGGTTATTACCGTAGGTTTGTAAAGGACTTCTCGAAGATTGCTCGGCCACTTTCTAAGTTGACTCAGAAACGGACTATCTTTACTTGGGATGAGATGTGTGAGAGTGGGTTTCAGGAGTTGAAAAAGAGGTTGACTACCGCTCCAGTACTTGCTCTACCAGATGGGACCGACAATATGGTCATTTACAGTGATGCATCCAAGGAGGGCTTAGGATGTGTTCTTATGCAGAATGGCTGAGTTATTGCCTATGCTTCTAGGAAGTTGAAGCCTTATGAGGTGAATTATCCGACTCATGATCTTGAGTTGGCAGTAGTTGTCTTCGCACTGAAGAAGTGGCTTCATTATCTGTAGGGCAGTAAGTTCGAGATTTTCACTGATCATAAGAGTCTGAAGTACTTGTTCTCACAGAATGAGTTGAATATGCGCCAGCGGAGGTGGATGGAGCTTCTTGGAGATTATAATTGTTCTATCAATTATCTGCCTCGAAAGGCAAATGTTGTAGCAGTTGCTCTCAGCCGGAAGGCGAGTGTTGCTTGTTTGGCTGTCAAGAAATGGGAGATTCTTGAGGAATTCACTTATTCGAGACCGGAGTTGACTCAGGTTGGGATGATGTGTTCACATCTCCGTATTCAGCCTTTATAGCTGTCTCAGATCAGAGAAGCTCAGCAACTGGATGTTAAACTTCAGAAGATCAAGGATCAGATTACAGATGATCAGTCTGACTTTAAACTGCATGAGGACGGTATTCTTCGGTTTTGGAACATGGTATGTGTTCCCGATGAACCGGGCTTGAGGTGAGGTATTCTGGAAGAAGCTCATAATTCTAAGTATACTATTCATCCCGGTGGAACCAAGATGTATCAGGATTTGAAGCAACATTACTGGTGGAATAACATGAAGAGAGAGGTTGCTCAGTTTGTATCTAGATGTTTGACTTGTCAGAGGGTGAAAGCCGAGCATCAACGACCTGCAGGGTTACTTCAGCCGTTGGCTATACCAGAGTGGAAGTGGGAGCATATTACGATGGATTTCGTCACTGGTTTGCCTAGAACACCGAGGGGTAATGATGCAGTTTGGGTTGTCGTGGATTGTTTGACGAAGACAGCTCATTTTATTTCGATGAGGATGGGAGATGAAGTTACAAAGTTGACAGGTCTTTATTTGGATCAGATTGTTAGACTTCACGGGATTCCATCTAGTATTGTCTCAGATCGAGATCCTCGATTTACTTCTCATTTGAGGGAGAAACTTCAGGAGACCTTGGGTACTCAGTTGAACTTCAGTACCGCGTATCATCCACAGACCGACGGTCAGTCTGAGCGGACTATTCAGATTCTGGAGGATATGCTTAGGGCTTGTGTTCTGGACTTCGGGAAGAACTGGGAGAAACATCTACCACTTGCCGAATTTGCCTATAACAATAGTTATCAAGCTACTATTGGAATGGCACCTTTTGCAGCTCTTTACGGTTGTAAGTGCCGTTCACCTTTGTATTGGGACGAGGTAGGGGAGATGAAGACTATTGATTCGACTATCATGCCAGAGCTTCTTGAGAAGATTGAGAATGTTCAGTTGATCAGGCAGAGAATGCTTACGGCGCAGAGTAGATTCAAGAGTTATGCTGATAAGCATCGTCGGGACTTGGAGTTTGCAGTCGGAGATCGGGTTTTCTTGAGATTGTCTCCTCGTAAGGGGTTTGCTCGTTATGGTAAAGGTGGTAAGCTGAGTCCGAGATTTATTGGGCCGTTTGAGATTACCGGCAGGGTTGGTAAGTTGGCATATCGGTTGGCTTTACCGGAGAATTTCTCTAATGTCCACGATGTATTTCACGTGTCTAATTTGCAAAAATATAATCCGGATCCTTCTCATATTCTTGAGCCAGAGCCGTTACAGCTTCATGAGAATCTGACTTATGATGAGCGTCCGATTCGTATTCTTGATCAGATGGAACGAGAGTTGAGGTCGAAGAAGATTCTGATGGTTAAGGTGTTGTGGAAGCATCACGGTATTGAAGAAGCTACTTGGGAGAGATGAGATCAGATGCAGCAGCAGTACCCAGATGTGTTCAGTACATCAAGTAAGAATTTCGAGGACGAAATTTCTTTAAGGGGGGGAGGATGTGAAACCCCACTTTTCTGTTATATCTCATTTTGCGTGTTTATTCTTGTTTTGCGTGAATTAACCTGTCTATGTGCTATATGACTTAGAAGGTAGTAATTTGATATTAATACTCGTAGAACATGCTAAATGTGCATTCATGAAATTTTCATAAAAAACGGAGTCAGAAGTTTTATCATTGACTTTTAGTGAATAGTGTTTTTGAAACACGTCCGCTAAAATTTTGAAACTGGTCTTTTTAACCCTTCTAGACCTAGTCCTCGGACTTTAATAGACCTGTGTTTGACGAAATCGGTTTTCAAATTGGCTTAGGAATTTATTAGGGTTTTTACACCAACTTTTGTGAAAATCGAGTTTTAAGCCGACTCGGGTAGAATTGTTTGAATGTAAAACTTCTTGTCACCTAACAATAACCTACATGAGCTATCTTGGGTGTTGTATAATTGTTTTGAGCAATGGTGATCAAAAAAATGAATTTAAAGTCAAGAAAACACTAAAAATCAATTAGTTTCAATTTTGACTTTCATTTAAGTTGTTGACCTTTATGCATATATCACCAACACACACTAGCAAAGAACAAAAACACACCCATTTTCACACACATTTCCATGAGGAAGGAGAGGAAAAAAGAGAAAGAAATTTCAAGGTTTTCAAAGAAAAAGCTAGTTTTTGTCCGTAGATTTTCGTGCCGAGTTGGATTCCGCTTGTTGGGCACGCATTGCACGCATATCTAGGCTTATTTCGCATCAAAGGTGAGAGAAAAATTCTAGATCTCAAAACTTATCTTTTATGTTTTTGCGTAGAATTGATTATTGAACCGTTAAAATGTTAATTTGATGTTAGATTATTGCTCCATGCATGCTAGGGATCATTTATATGTAATCTTACGAGATTTGAACCGTTGTAGCATAATTATTTATTTTCGGGTATTTAAAGTTGATTAATTTGCTAAATGTTGAATATTTTGAGTTGTGTTGGTTGAAATCGATTGCCGTCGATTTCTAAAAGTTTGTTAATTACGTGGTAGCGCCGTTGTAATGCCGAATTTTCGATTGTGATGTCCGTGTGAAAGTCTAGAAATTTCAGCCATGACGCATTAGGGTTTTAGGGTTGTTGGACATGATTTGGATGTGTTTTGGTTGGTTTCCGAGGGGGCTAATGTAGTTGATTGATTGGGTGACTGATAGAAACTGATTTGGAGTGGTTTGGACTAGTAGAATGTAAGTTATGATTATTTGAAGTTTAGGTTGTCTTTCTTTAAAATGTTAAATTATGCCTTTAGTTGATTGGGTGTGGTTTGAGTGATTGAATTGTGAGTTGATGATGGGTAAACTAGGGTTTGATTGTGTGTTTAATGCATGTTCGGTTGGATGGCCTACTTTGTCATCTAACTTAGTTATTTGTTGTTAAATTGATTATTGATGTTATTATCATGATAATATGATTATTGATGATTATTGATTGATGATTGATGAACCGGGAGCTAGGAAATTCTTCTAGATTTTCCTCCTGTGAATGATTGATGTTTATTATTATTGATGAGTCTTTGGTCTGTGTGTGCCACATCTCGGGCAACATCAGACTATCGGGTTGATAACGGCATGACTACCAGAGACTACCTCCAGCTCGCATGACAGAGGTGTCATGGAGGGAGAGGTTATTGAGGTACCTCGGGTGCGTGAGTTTATGGGAGTCACAAGAAGGCTGTTATGATCGTGATAGTGTTTGGAGCTACACCAACTAGTGTATCCTTTATTGAATGGTCATTATAGTTTATGTGATGATAGTATTATTGATGTTATTATGTGTTTACTGCTCAAAGGATTATTTCCAAGAAGTTTAGTAAACATTGCTAGAGATCTCTCGGATCCTCACTGGGCTTATTTTATATAAGCTCACTCTCTATTATTGCATGCTTACAGGTGTTGTAGAGCAGGACTACGGGTACATGCCTCTTGAAGAGGAAAATGTGCCTTACGTGGATGAGTCTTATGTTCCAGAGTCTTATCCTTGTTGTTGTATTATTTTAATATCTTGTATATTAGTCTAGTTGACTTTTATATGCTTTGTAGTTTATAATGTATAAGATGTTGAAAAGATAATGAATTAGTTGATGCTATCTTGGTAGTCTTTCTTTTGTCTATGTTTAGGTTGCTGGGTTGGTATCAATACGTTTTGTAATGTACATTAAAGTTTAAGTATTATGTTGGAACGAAGGCGTATAACTATGAATGATTGGTTGAAGGAATGATTATTGTATAATATGGTTATGTTGTATGTTGTTATTTTATTATGGAGTTGATGTATGATGTTCTAATGAGGTTGGTTTAGAGTCTCGGAATCCTATTTACTGTCGTTATACTGTCGAAATTCTGTTGCGTCCTGACTGATTATAGGAGGGGTCAAGTTGGGGCGTGACAACGTCACTCATGAGCATGAGGGTATTTCGGTAAATGACGGAGACATTTCCGAAATAGATAAGGAGGTTTATCAGGTCTCTCATCGGTATGCGATTATGAATCTAGAAGGTCACACACTAATAAGTATCATGAATAAGTCCAGCAGGAGCTTGTATTATGTGGTTGGTGGCTTTAAGGTGTTAAGAGTCATCTATATTGGTATTTGGGCCAAAAGTTTAATTTTGAAAAGTTTTGGGGTCAATTTGTAATTACCAAAACTTTTAGGGCCAAACTGCAAATATTGAAAAGTTGTTTTAATATATTTATTCTAATAGAGATTAGAATGGGCAAAAATAATATATATATATATATATATATATATATATATATATATATATATATATATATATATATATATATATATATGTAAAGGTGTTTATATATGTATATGTGTAATGATGATGTAATTTGTGAAATGCCTAGTCATCGTAGTCATCAAATGAAAAAGGAAAATTAATGATAAGGCATTGACATGTGGCATGTGAGATGTAGGATCGTCCATGTCATCAATCCTAATCATTTAAATTTGAATTGGATGGATGAGATTGACTTTTGAATAAAGACAAAAGAATCTTGTCTATTGCTTTTGATGATAGAACCTTTTTGCCAAGTGTCATGAGAGAGAAAAAGGTGTCCCTTTGATTGTAATGATTACAATCCAAGGCTATGCATGGCTTGGTGGATTCAAGCAAGAAAGAGAAATGGTTTGATTGGCTCTTTAATGCATAAAATAAATTAAATAATAAGTTAACAAATAATATTAAAAAGATGACAATCTTCTTTCTCTTTCCACTAAGATTTTCGGCCAAGAGGAAGAGGAGAGAGATAAGACATTCATCTTGCCATCAAATTACAATGATTGTGATCCTATGATGTGCATGCATTATCAAGAAAAGTTAGCAATTGTGATTGGCTACACTTTTTGATATTGTTAATATATTGTTTGATTAAAAAGATGACAACCTCTCTCATGAAACAACACACAATTCGGCCAAGGCAATTGAGGAGAGAGAAAGATCATCTTCTTCCTCTTCCTTGGTGATTCTCGGCCATTGCAAGAACCTTGAGGAGCTTTTGCATTTTGATTATATACCACATACACATAGCTTAACACTTAGAGGATATACTAGCACATATTTGTCTTCAAGTAAATGGTGGACTTTGGATGCTTGTGGACCAACTAGACCCTTCAAGTTAGAACGACTCCATTGCTTCAACTTCAAGCCACACCATCAACCAAGTTGTCTACGAAAGGTATACCTAAGGACCTTGCTATTTCATTACATATAGTAGATATATAATGCTAGCTTGCTAGTTTATGGACATATGTGAAAGAATGCATGTTGATCTTAGCTAGAAAGTTTTGAAATATGCCTTGCCTAGTTTCGGCCATAGCTATGTATCCATGCATAACTTTCTAGATCTTGAATCCAACCATGATATATGCTTAGACATGATATCTATATGTGTTGGCTTGCCTCCCTTTCAATTGGGACATATAGTCTGCAAAGATGGATTAAAAACAGGATCAATTACTTCTAATTCGGGAAATGGTGACCCCGATAAGGAAACCGTGTCCGGCCCTTTCTAGGACTTTTGACTATCCCACTAAAGATTTATTAAGCATTTAGCCAAAGATGCACATCCTTAAGTTTAACTGGAAGGGAGCCTAAAAACTTGTACAATGCAATAACAATAAGAGATCTGGCTTTCTCGAAAATCTTGGCATGGCGCCATGCGAAATACACCCTAGACATAGCAATCTTTTATGCGAGCGGATGTAGCATTTAAAAAACCATTTCCTCTTTTTTTCACTCGCTGTAGAACGCTTCATTTAATTTAGCTCTAATATATCTCTTCAACTCATTAGAGCTTTCAATAGACATCAAACCTTTCCTCCTGGACTATCACACAAGATAATAGCTGGGACTGAGACTTGCGAGCTAATGAAAGGAAGGGAAAGGCGCAGGGGGACATATGAGAGGTACGACTCTACTTTCATACCTTTTTTTTGGGGGTAAGTTACTGCTTTTTTTTTAAATTCAATTCCTATTATTTAGAACCTTATTTTATCTATCTATCATTTATTGGACCTATCTACTTTTATTTATTTGAACTGGTACTTGACTTGATGGGAGAATTTCTTTAGAATGATTACTTCCTCTCAGGCACATGCACATGTAAACCCCGAGGTCTGGTTGGTTGTATATCACCTGCTTTGGTCAATCATACATGACAGCATCCAAGTGAATTTGAGAGCATTCTCCCGGTGAGCTTCTCAAAAACCCAAGAGTTGGGCACGGGATTGGCTAGAAGGAAAGCTGGGCAGCCCGTAGCTATGAGCTTAAAAGCTAGGAGTTATCCTATCTTCCGGATGTGATGCATGATAACCTGGGGTAGGAGTTGCAAGAGTTGACTTCCTATAATGGTAACAACCAGGGATGTCTACAGAACTTCTCCTTGATTAGCTACAGAAAGAGCTAGAAAGTCATTTCGTTATGTTCGGTCTGAGACCGGGTACAGCGTAAGACGGTATCCTAGTGAGCAGAGTAGTCTTAAGAGCTAATCCGCCTTGATATTGAATTTTTAATTTCCTTATGGCTAAGGGTACAATTGCATTTGAGTTACTAAAGTACTGTAGTCAGGTAATCGTACTACACTGCCTAAAAAAAGCCTTCTATCGATAAAGTGAATGCTATACTCCCTTATGTCATTGGTTTTAAAGCTCGGTTATAGATAGATAAATGGTCAAAGAATCGATAACTCGAGAAAGACACTAAAAAAGGTATTCCTTCTCAAGTGCAAGAACTTCTATTAGGATTAAAGGCACAAAAGATAGGATCGAAACAGCAAGAGAGGTTTTTCTACCAGAGGTTTGCAAGATAGGGGTTACCTTTTGGAAATGGTGACTCTTCCATAGGTAGAGATGAGGCTTTAGCCGCTGTTGCAAATTATTCTTATATTTTATTTTCTTTTTTAATGTTGAAAGAGCTTTTGACACCTGCTTAATCTTCGAGTGCTATGCCTGCTTCCCTTGCAGAAATTTGAATGAATTTGAATTGTATCACTAGTCTCTCTCTTCAGCTCCTTTTCCAGAATGGAGAATTGTGTGTGGATTGGCATAAAAAGCCAGATCTTATTTCGTATGCCTTAAAAACGAAAGGTAAAGGAGATCCGGGGTTTGGCTTTGGTCACTGGGTCAGCTCTTCCCGCCGAGAGGAGTTATCAAATCATTGGCTTTAGACAGTGATTTCTTTGATGTCTGTAGGATGAGAGTTATTGCTTCATCTGTAGTTATACTGATTTAGGAGTAGGTCTTGGCTCTGAAGGATTTTCTTCTCGATCCTTTGTCCTCTAGTTCCCGCTTATTCTAAGTGTATGGTAGAGCTAGAGCCCGAGAAGGTTCTCCATGATAGACGAGAAAGGCATTTTTGTCCTTTAGTATTTAGTAGTAGTCACTCACAGCCCATTTCCTTTAAAGAAGAACTCCATAGTTTATTAGTTGCATCCGAGGTTCAAAGCCCTACTCATAGAAGGGATGAAGACAACTACTTTTAGATTGAGAGAGTCATGGACCAATGCAATGAATATGGACTTATAACAAGAAGGATTATCAACATATCATTCTAATATAAATCAGGAGGATAATCATTCGTCGCTATTAAGAGAGCAAAGTCTTCTTTAAAGCCAAATGATATGACTTAGTATAAACTACCATTCCAATCTCCAATATTGAAATTGGAAACCTAGGGCTCTTCTGATTTAGCTTTTAAAAGATGTCAGAATGGTGCTTGCAAGCCTTGAAAAGGGGCCGGTTGATGATTGCTTGGGAATTCCTACCTTTTTTAGGAAATGTTCAAAAAACATGCCAAGAAAATCTGTCAAAAATCATATCAAAGTAAAACACAGAAGTAAGGTAAAACGGCTGTGGAAACTATACCCAAGTAGGGGATTTCCCAAATCAAGGCCCCCTAAAAACATCAAGGGACGCTACTCCGTTGGTTCGTAATCTGTCCGTCAGCCATGTCCTAAAAGACTAAATTTATAAATGCCCCTCAAACAACAATCTCTTCTTGAAGAGGATCTGCGATAGTATACCTTATTATAAGCTTATTCTATTTAATAGTAGTACTAGTACTAGTAACAGCGCATATGTCACAACAAAGCTAATATATGCTTGAAGCTTGCATGAAACAACAGGGAAGGAAAACTAGGCTTCTATGACCGGGCAGTGAGTAAATGATAGAGGAAAACCTAGTACCTAAATATGTTCATTGCCTGAACATATAGATGTTCGTGAATGAAACAGCTGCAAGGCGAAGGAGTAACCATGCGTGTAATCGGTTGACAATAAGGATCATACTTTCATGGCACTAAGACAAATGCAAAATGCTTGCATCTAATCTAAGCAATCGAGACTACAGCTGCCCATCAGTAACAGTAACGTATACTATAATGCCTGTGTGATGAACATCCTGTGGAAATATTAGGCGTTAAGAAACCGAGGCAAAGTTGTTTATGATTCAACTTTGCTGTGTCCCTCAAGGCCAGTCTCAGTTGATTCCCTCTAACATCATTGTGAGCCAGAAATGCCATGGAGACTTTGACCATCCCAGCTGAAGAAAAGTATACTTTCTAAGCACTTGTGCTTGAGTTGGCTTTCATCGACAGGTAGGGTGACCAAGGCAATCTCGATTTAAGACTAGACTAGGAAATCCTATTAGGTAACATCCCGCCTTTCGTAGTGATTGCATTCATTCATTTATGGATTTGAACGATGCCGCCTTTTTTCATTTCATGGTAGACCACTACTTCGCCTCTTTGTTGGACTTTCTCAGTTCGATTTACAATCAACGTTTTCGTTTGAGGAGTTCGTTCCTCAGCAAAGACCTACAGCGAATGGTATCTACATAAGCCTCGAGTCTCTCAGTGGAAAAATTAATGCAGCCCATACACAACCTAAACCTATTACCTGAAAGGGTATGACATTCGAACCTATTGCATCGTTTGCCTTAATGATGAAGCAGGCAAGAGCAAGAAAGACTTCGTAGCAGAATAGGAGTTGGTTCTTCCATATTTAGATAGACCAAATATTCGGAACCCGTCTACTTTCAGCTTGAAGTTTGTGGACGATAGCACGTATGGGTGGTATGACTGTCAACAACGTATCCTAAGAAATCGCTCTTTTGAGCTCACAGGAATGGAACAAAAAGAGAACGAAGGGAAGAATAAATGGAAAGGCTCTGCAACTTAAAAAGAATATAGGCTGACATACTGGACAACAAGGAAGAGATACAGAAAAGATGCCGACAATGGGATGGGATTTGAAGACGTCTTTGAAAGGGAGGCAAGCCAACACATATAGATATCATATCTAAGCATATCATGGTTGGATTCAAGATCTAGAAAGTTATGCATGGATACATAGCTATGGCCAAAACTAGGCAAGGCATATTTCAAAACTTTCTAGCTAAGATCAACATGCATTCTTTCACATATGTCCATAAACTATCAAGCTATCATTATATATCTACTATATGTAATGAAATAGCAAGGTCCTTAGGTATAACTTTCGTAGACAACTTGGTTGATGGTGTGGCTTGAAGTTGGAGCGATGGAGTCCTTCTAACTTGAAGGGTCTAGTTTGTCCACAAGCATCCAAAGTTCACCATTTACTTGAAGACAAATATGTGCTAGCATATCTTCTAAGTGTTAAGCTATGTGTATGTGGTATAAATCAAAATGCAAAAGCTCCTCAAAGTTCTTGCAATGGCCGAGAATCACCAAGCAAGAGGAAGAGGATGATCTTTCTCTTTCCTCAATTGCCTTGGCCAAATTGTGTGTTGTTTCATGAGAGTGGTTGTCATCTTTTTAATCAAATAATATACTAACAATATCAAAAAGTGTAGCCAATCACAATTGCTAACTTTTCTTGGTAATGCATGCACATCATAGGATCACAATCATTGCAATTTGATGGCAAGATGAATGTCTTCTCTCTCCTCTTCCTCTTGGCCGAAAATCTTAGTGGAAAGAGAGAGAAGATTGTCATCCTTTTTATATTATTTGATAACTTATTATTTAATTGCTTTTATGCAATCAAGAGCCAATCAAACCACTTCTCTTTCTTGCTTGAATCAACCAAGCCATGCATAGCCTTGGATTGTAATCATTACAATCTAAGGGACACATTTTTCTCTCTCATGACACTTAGCAAAAAGGTTCTATCATCAAAAGCAATGGACAAGATTCTTTTGTCTTTATCCAAAAGTCAATTTCATCCATCCAATTCAAATTCAAATGACTAGGATTGATGACATGGACGATCCTACATCTCACATGCCACATGCCAATGTCTTATCATTAATTTGCCTTTTTCATTTGATGACTAGGATGATGATGTGGCATTTCACAAATTACATCATCATTACACATATACATATATAAACACCTTTATATATATATTATTTTTGCTCATTTTAATCTCTATTAGAATAAATATATTGAAACAACTTTTCAATATTTGCAGTTTGACTCCAAAAGTTTTGGAAATTACAATTTGACCCCAAAACTTTCTGAAATTATACTTTTGGACTAAATACCAATATAGATTACTCTTAACACCTTAAAGCCACCAACCACATAATACAAGCTCCCGGTGAACTTATTCATGATACTTATCAGTGTGTGACCTTCTAGATTCATAATCGCGTACTGATGAAGGACTTGATAAACTCCATATCTATTTCAGAAATGTCTCCGTCATTTACCGAAATGTCCTCATGCTCATGAGTGACGCTGTGACGCCCGAGATTCTACCGTACACATTTTTAAATGTTGCATCCATTAATTGTGCATTAAATTATGTGCTTTACCTATTGTCTTTCTTGGTCACTATTCATTCAATTTTTAAACTGCATTATATTAGTGAATTAGCATTTTTATTAAATCATATTAATTGTTAAAGGAATGTGAAAATTGTGCAATTGAGCTAGGAGCGATAGGAGCACTCGTTTAGAAAATGATTTTAGTAGTTCAATTAATAGTGTTACGTAACTAACTTAGAGTTTTAATTAACTAGCACACATGCTTCACTTTAGGCTCGTTTTAAGCTTACTACGCGCATTATAAGTGACCTTTTAAATACCCAAACTTGACCCCACCCAACTATGCACCCTATATTACCCACCTTAGCTCATAACTAGCAAAGAACAAAACAAAAAAATGCTGAAAAATCACTGTAGCAAATCCGAGAATAGTGTAGGAGGAGAATGAGAGGATTTCGCTCTTCAAATCTTCAAGCCAAGCCAAGCCAAGCTAGGAGCAAGTAGTTTAGGGTGTTTGCTAGCCTCCCGAGAGTTCCTACGCGCAATTGGTGAGGGTTTTCATGACTTTTTATGCATATCTAAAATGTTACATTTTTCTTGATTTGTTGAAAATGTTATCAAATGCTATTGCAAAGCTTATCTATGCTATTATACCTTGTATATAAGTGCTAGAGAACACATTTGAGCTATTAGTTCGCATTTTAAACGGTTGGAATCGTCATTTGAATTTATGAGGTGAATAGTGACGTTTTTCTAGGGTTTTGTGTAATTGCACATATTAGCTTGATTCAACACTCCTAATAGATGCCTTAGGTGCTAATGAAGGTAGTCTAATAGCCCCGTGCACTTGAATTTCTCTATAATCGCATAAAACGTGAAATAGCCGACTTTAACAAAGGGGTTTCGGGGTTCATGCGAATCCGGGTGGATTCGGGCTTCACTTCTAGTATTCTTAGGCTACCTAGGTGCTATAGAAGCTTTGATAACCCTTGTTTGAAGCCCGGATAAGGTATGTGTAGTTTAAAGCCATAAGAGGGAATTTGGGGTTTTCGGGGTAATCGCGGGCGTTTGAATGAGTTAGAGGGTTGAGAGGGTACCTTGAGGGTTAGTTAGAAGGTTGTGAGAGTTTCCCTTGAAAATGGAATCATTAACCTTGGTTTGGAAGAGAAATAGTTTGAAAAATAAAGGGGTTTAGGTGCAATTTCGGTTGACTCACACTTCTAAACCCATGGCATGACTTCTTGAGTGTTTATATGTGGTTTCAAGTTGATTTGGAGCTTTTGGTATGATTCTATGCTTATTTTGTAAATGTCCCTTTGTAAAACTGCTTATTAGCTTATATAATTGCTTATATTCTAACTGCCTCGAGGTCAACCTACTTTGTTGATCCTTCTATGTGTTAATGCTTATATTATTGCTATTAACTTGCCATTGTAAACTGCATTGCATAGTGGTTGCGCAACCATAGTGTCAGGGGCAGATGTGTTGAATATCGGCTGGGCGGCAGAGGGCTTGCCGGTGGATATTCAAACTCCGTGCCCTAGTCCCTCATTCGCCTGGTCCGGAGATTGCCAGGGAATGTTGGGTCGTAGGATTATCGGGGTACATCCGGAGTACACCCACTGGAGTGTTTGGGGTTATGCCGGCTTATTGTGATCGTGATCGTGGTTCGTGGATCGTGAATGAAGACCAGTGAAGATTGGTGTATAGGGGTTATGAGAAATGTATCCTTTTAAATGTGTGGTTATTGAAGCTATCATTGTTTCTTGAATTGTTTAATTGCTATTGTTGTTTAACTGTATTACCTGATGCATTGCACGCCCCGGGACCTTATCCCTCACTGGGCAACAGTGGTTGCTCATACCTCGCTAACATGTTTCAGGTGGCGCAGTTGGAGGAGTTGCATTAGTTGCTGCGTCTAGTTGCTTGAGATGGACTATGTTCTTGTTGATGAGAGTAGGACTTGTTTTCTTTACTTTATGTTCTATTTTGTAACCTAAGTGATATGTGTATATTATATAGTTTGCAAATTGAGGGATAGATGTTGTAGTGGTAGATTTAGAACCATGGCATGTAATAACTTATATTTCTGCTATTAGCTGCTTCGCATGCTTGGGAGTGAATGACTGGTTGTTTTCAATTTCTAAGAATACTTAAAAGCTATCATGGAGTGACATGATAAGCGGTTTTGTAAAGAAGTTAAGTTATGAATGCATGCTTGTCTGTATCTAAACTGTTTGTATGTCTTAAGGCTCGGATGGCCTTAAAGCTAAGATCTTTAGTTATAAATGAATGTCTTGTTATGTTGTGGCTTTATTGAGTGTTTACAGGTTTTCAGAATGTCCACGGTACAGGGGAGACTCTGTCCGTGTGTCGGGTCCGGACTTAACCATTAGGAAAAATTTTGTGACCGGGCTTGGTATTGGGTTGAGAATAGCATGGTTATTAGAGCCTCCGGTCTCGTGAGGGATCGGGGCGTTACAGACGCACTAGCAACGAACGTATTATGAGAATGTAAACGATAATGAAGACGACGTCTTTCATGAATCCATTTAACCATCAAGAATTAGTGTGTAGTCCAATCCTTCTGTTACAAATGCCTCGATCGGGAAAGTACCATGAAATAGTTAAGCCCACATCCGATACTATGTATAAATCTGAATCAGTGAAACGAGAGATGACTACCGTGTAAAAACCCCTTTCCATCACTTCATACTCGTCTTGGCGAAGGACTTGCTCATTTACCAACTGATCTCAGATATCATAGGACATCGCTTCACGCCAGAGGTTAACAGATCCTATCTTGATAATTACCTATCGATTTATACCACAAAACTAAAACGCGAAAGGCCGTATCCCACCTTATAGAAGATGGGCATTGTCCAGACGCAGTATTTAGCCCCTGATATAACTGGCAGCCGTAATCTCTCAAGTCTGAGGATTAATTTGCACAATTCTCAACTAAATAGTAAACTATTAACCTGAAATCATGTAGTTCACTATTTATTGTCACATTCAATGATCAGTACACAGACGATCACTCATATGTTTATTAGTCCACATCACCATGCTGTTTTGACATTTCGCACGCCATCCTTTATCATTAACATCACCATGTTAATCAAAGGTAATAACATATGATAACCCGTACTCGATTATTCTAGTCCCGGTCGAATAATCTGAAGGGCTATGAATTGTTTCTTAATGCTTATCATATCGAAGAGAAAGTGCGAAATATCCTAAACCCTTTTAGAACATTTCTCTTCTCGGATAAACATTAGGGACATATTCATATTGAAGCGGAGAATATGAATATCCTACAAATCACATAGTGTATAAAACACATAAGCATATTCTTATTAAACCCTAATAAGGTCATCTCAAACTTTAGCATTAGGGCATATCCCCAACAATCTCCCACTTGCACTAATGCTATTAACCATAGGATCTAGTGCATGTTACATTCGTATCTCTATACTCATCTTCCCAAAGATGGTGATCAACTGTAACTGTCTTTACAGGATCAGCGGTCATCTATAGAAACAACTATAGGATCTTTATCTGTTAATTCATTTTCTTATCAAGAAAGAAACTCTTGAATTGACTCTTTACAAGTTCAGACTCTTGATGAGATCGGGTTCTTCTAAGCTTGTGCAAAAAGCCTCTATGATAGCCACCTTATTACGTTGGCTACTATTAATAGACAGAACCTCATATTATCCAAACATCATAAAAGTCAAGCAGCATCTAGGCTCAAATAATAACATAACTATTATTTATCATTATTCGGAACTCTTTCCAATAATTCACAAATCCACTTAAAACACTCTTATCCTTTTTAAGTGAATTATTCACTAAGAACTTCACTACACTCATAAACCTTAAATTCTGGGCTAAAGTTCATATAGATATCATTATAACAATAAGATCACTAGAACTTATATGTATTATCTCCGATATCTATCATGTAACTCGTTACATCATATCGTGCCAAGAACTTGCCATTGCATTTAAAGGAGAATGCAAACAGTGCAAAGATTAGGTGCAAAAACCATTCGCAACCTTTCCTTAATAGTCAGAAGGAAATCTACAAGAAAAGACATATACCCTATCATTAAGACTAGAGACCAAAATTTCTTAGATTCCTTCATTTTAAAGAGAATGTTAAGATCGTGACTGGGTGTACAGGCCGTGAGAAAACAATCAATCAATCATTGTACTTTCATGTTCATGATACTTACAAGACATGATCAGTTTACCCAAGAAATACAACATGATATAAAATTTGATTGGACCTTGGCGAACGAAGATATCATAAATTCACAAGACTTGTTAAGGGCATCAACTCCCACTAACTTTCTTATAAATTTAGATATCACCTTCATTTATTAATGAAAACGATCTCTATCTTTTCATTTTAACCATTTCATCATAGTTACCTTTCTCTAAAGAAACTATGCATGAAGGAGTTTAAATCTATATAGCCATAGAATTAAAATATGGTATAAGTTTAAAATCAATTTGAAAGATTTTGGTGATAAAAGATGCATTCTCTAATCTTCTTTTATAACCCAACATATTATAGACAAGTCTCATAAGCTCCATTTCAATTATTTATTTTGAACAAACTCTTTTGTCAAAAAGAATAATTAATCTATCAAACTCATTTTAATAGATATAAAACAATTCTAGTCTTTAACTCTTGACCATTTCAAAGTTCAAGACATTATAAGTATGATTTGGTATTTAGCCATTTCATTAAATGCTAAGCATATGAAATATAAATGTTTGAGTTTGAAAACATTCTTTCTTCCGATACGCATTCCGACCATTTCATTACTATTAATGAAAGATATACAAAATGCCAATCATTTCTTACAAAGGATCAATTCTAAAATTATTCATAGTAAGAAAAGATTGATAATTGTAACGACCCGCCACGGTTTATCACGGGCACGAGTCACACACTACCATAATATTGTCCGCTTTGAGCAAGCCCCGAAGGGAACCAATACTCTCACGGCTTTGTTCTCCACGTGGTCTCCCACGTGAAAAGGCCTTATGGCTGTTACAAGGACTTGAACCTTTATAACCAGCTGTACCACTTCCTAATTTTTCGATGTGGGATTGTGTTACCACACTCCACCCCCCTTAAGAGGCACGCGCCCTCGCGGGCTAACGTCACAACGCCACGGTCGCCCGTGGTAGGCTCTGATACCATTTATGTAACGACCCGCCACGGTTTATCACGGGCACGAGTCGCACGCTACCATAATATTGTCCGCTTTGAGCAAGCCCCGAAGGGAACCAATACTCTCACGGCTTTGTTCTCCACGTGGTCTCCCACGTGAAAAGGCCTTATGGCTGTTACAAGGACTTGAACCTTTATAACCAGCTGTACCACTTCCTAATTTTTCGATGTGGGATTGTGTTACCACAATAATAGTCATTACTATTTAAAGAAACATTCAAACTAATCTAAAACATTTATAAACATATTTCAAAATTGGGATCGCAAACCAAGCCGATCCAAAACAACCAAATCATGCATAAATAGTATCAACTACTCAATCCCCTCCTAATGAGAGATCTCCTGGTAAGAATGCCACAACCCGGCTTCTCCTATGTCTCATCTTCCTCCTTCTTCTGTTTCTTTGGCTGGGCGCAACCATAGAATGAGAGGACTCAACATGGGGATCGGGCCCTGCATCCAAACCAAGGTTCTGCCAGATAGTCAAAATATATGGCAACTCATTCAGTGTAATCTAAATTTTGTGCACGTGAAAGTCCAAGATTAAATGAGAGTAGGATAGTGGAAGAGACTGCAAGATCAAGTCTACCTGAAGTTGAGGATCCATAACGAAACCAAATGCCTTCAATTGAGTTACCAAGTAAATCATTCTGAGGAAGTGCTGGCTCACGTCACCCCCTTCCTCAAGTCTCATATTAAAAGGCTCACGGGTCAACTGGAATCTCATAGACTGACTGCGCTCGCCAAAGGATTCCTCCAAACAACGAATGATATCTATGGAATGAGGCAACCCCTCATAGAATCGACGCAGATCATCGCTCATTGATGAAAGAATGTATCCCCTAGGACGCATGTCATCCTGGACCCACTTATAGTATGTGACCTTGTCAGTCTCGGAAGTAGTCTCATTAACAGGAATAAATGTTGGGAAATCCAAAATATACCCAATTCTCTCAAATCGGAGGACTACCCTTAAACTTTTGTACCATTTTTCAAAGTTTGGTCCAACTAAATAATTATGATTAAGGATGGACAAAATAGGATTTATGAATGAAGCCATTAAACTGCAGAAAAAGTAAATATAACAGAAAGTAAGATTGCAGGCTAACAAGAATATATAAAGCTATAATATTGCAAAATAAAATAGCTACTCCCACTATTTGTTTTAAATCTCATACTCCCTAAATGAGAAAACATGAATCTACGAGAAGACTCTTAGTGGGATGACCAAGTTCCTATGATCAGACATATTCCTCAAACCTTTGTGGCTATGTTGAAACATGAATACCAAAGGTCAACAACTCTTTGTTGTCTATTTCTCTAAATAGGGTATGGTCTACTTTAGTCCCTTAATCACTTGATCTCAAACCTTTGTGGTTATAATTTATTAGGTGATCTAGTTAGATTGTATCCGTCATCACTTAGTTATCCCACAAATTGAATCAATAGTCTCAAGCCTTTGTGGCTATGTTGACCGTTAGATTTTGGCAGACAACCACATCACTATGTTTCATTCTAGCTATTTTAATAAACTTACTTTGAAACATATCCTCTACCTTTGGGTAAGAAGGATCGTATTCATTTGGGTCTTATTAAATATCTTAGGATGGCGGAGGACTACAATAAAACCCCTTTTACTGTTTGAAAATCTAATATTCGTTTGCACGTAGGGAGTAAACACAATCTCATCAAATAATTGAGCATTCAACATACTATAAGCTAACAATCACTATTATATCAATTTAAATAGTATGAATGCAAAGATATATGAATGGTGGATCATGGGCTTGGCTTTAGGGCTTAAAGAAATAAAACTATTTACTTTAAAAGATCTTCAACTCTTTGAAATCTCCATTGGGCCTCCAACTCATGGGAAAAGTCCATTGGGCTTCCAACTCCTTGGAAAAGTCCATTGGGCTTCTTTTCTAATTTATCTGGAAGAATTACATATAAGTCCTCACTACATAATTCTCTTAAATGACAAGAAATAAATTGAGACTTGTGTCTCATATTACAACCCAATAATGATTGACCCTAAAGCCCAAATTCATGATCAAATTCACCATTCTCAAGATATAAATATATGGATGATTATTCATATCAAGTATATAATAATCCACATTTTAGTTAGCATATAAGTTTAATCAACTCATCATCATGAAAAAATAAACTTTATCTATACTTATTTCATTTTCTTGAAAAACACCTTTCTTTAATGCAAATCATAATGGCCCATTAATTCATAACCCTTTATAATTAACAATAATCACATGCAAGTGCAAAACTTTAAAGAAAACACAAGTATATGGCCCAATCACATAAAGTGGCCCAATTAGGCTAAAATTTAATCCAAAACATGCACACAAGGCCCAAGGCCAAATCAATTTGTCTCTTTGGCCTACGTACATTCATTTTAGCCCATTAATTCATTAAAAGACATTATATCAACATATAATAGCTTTTAACATTTCTTAAACTTAGAAATATCTAAATAAAACACAATAGACTATTTCCAAATTCAAGATTAGAATATAATGGCCTTCTATTATGTGAAACTGTTTTTGCAATTTTCAAGACATGTAACTAGTTGCCTATTTATTAAACTCCTTTAAACATCAAATAGTCCTCAACATAATTATATGCATGAACTAGTTAAAATAAGCTTAAAACAACTTTTTAAACTTTCATTTTAACACATGCTTATAATCTATTTAACTTTTTGAAGACTTCAAGGCAACCACTAGCACATTACCATGTCCAACAAAAATAACACACAAAGCCCACACATATAGGAAATTTCGGCCATCTCAAAATAACAAGGGCACATTTGTCTTTTCTAAGTTTTTGACTTTACTAATATGCATAAAAGATCATTTCAAGAAACACCTTTTAAGCTATTAGTATGATCTTTTGATTCAAGGTCATACGCCAACATGCAAAGATCAATCTCAACAATTATCTTCATACTTTAGCATATTCAACAAGAAGATCAACTATTCTTAACATGCATGTGACAAATAGCCATTAATAAGTAAAGATCTAACATGCAAGCTCAAGTTTACATACATAAGCTCAAATATCCATAAGATCTACACATACAAGCATGGATCAAGACTAGATCTAAGCGTGCAATCATGTAGGCTTATCATAAACTTCAAAAACTTGCACATTTTAAGAGCTAACAATTAGCCTAGGTAGTATGCATACACACGGCCAAACCAAGATATCAATACAAGACCATTATGCTAGTTCTATGGACATCAAAAACCAAAAGGCTCTGATACCACTTGAAAGGGAGGCAAGCCAACACATATAGATATCATGTCTAAGCATATATCATGGTTGGATTCAAGATCTAGAAAGTTATGCATGGATACATAGCTATGGCCGAAACTAGGCAAGGTATATTTCAAAACTTTCTAGCTAAGGTCAACATGCATTCTTTCACATATGTCCATAAACTAGCAAGCTAGCATTATATATCTACTATATGTAATGAAATAGCAAGGTCCTTAGGTATACCTTTCGTAGACAACTTGGTTGATGGCGTGGATTGAAGTTGGAGCAATGGAGTCGTTCTAACTTGAAGGGTCTAGTTGGTCCACAAGCATCCAAAGTCCACCATTTACTTGAAGACAAATATGTGCTAGTATATCTTCTAAGTGTTAAGCTATGTGTATGTGGTATATAATCAAAATGCAAAAGCTCCTCAAAGTTCTTGCAATGGCCGAGAATCACCAAGCAAGAGGAAGAAGATGATCTTTCTCTCTTCTTAATTGCCTTGGCCGAATTATGTGTTGTTTCATGAGAGAGGTTGTCATCTTTTTGATCAAATAATATATTAACAATATAAAAAAGTGTAGCCAATCACAGTTGCTAACTTTTCTTGATAATGCATGCTCATCATATGATCACAATCATTGCAATTTGATGGCAAGATGAATGTCTTCTCTCTCCTCTTCTTCTTGGCCAAACATAGTGGAAAGAGAGAGAAGATTGTCATCTTTTTAATATTATTTGATAACTTATTATTTAATTACATTTATGCATTTAAGAGCCAATCAAACCATTTCTCTTTCTTGCTTGAATCAACCAAGCCATGCATAGCCTTGGATTGTAATCATTACAATCCAAGGGACACCTTTTTCTCTCTCATGACACTTGGCAAAAAGGTTCTATCATCAAAAGCAATGGACAAGATTCTTTTGTCTTTATTCAAAAGTCAATCTCATCCATCCAATTCAAATTCAAATGACTAGGATTAATGACATGGACGATCCTACATCTCACATGCCACATGTCAATGTCTTATCATTAATTTGCCTTTTCATTTGATGACTAGGATGATGACGTGACATTTCACAAATTATATCATCATTACACATATACATATATAAACACCTTTATATATATATATATATATATATATTATTTTTTCCCATTCTAATCTCTATTAGAATAAATATATTGAAACAAATTTTCAATATTTGCAGTTTGGCCCCAAAAGTTTTGGTAATTATAATTTGACCCTAAAACTTTTGAAATTATACTTTTGGCCCAAATACCAATATAGATGACTCTTAACACCTTAAAGCCACCAACCACATAATACAAGCTCCTGGTGAAATTATTCATGATACTTATTAGTGTGTGACTGTGAGAACCCATATTTTGCTTTATCTCGATTTGCATGCTTAACCTCGATTTGCGTGAATTAACCTGTTTATGTGCTATATGACTTAGAATGTGCTAAATATGTGATTAATACTCCTAATACATGCTAAGTGTGCATTCATGAAATTTTCATCAAAAACATAATCAAAAATTTTATCGTCAGTTTTGGTGAAAAGTATTTTTCAACACTTGTCCGCTAAAATTTTTACAGGGGTGTTTTAAACGTTTTAAAACCTAGCCCTCAGGTATTAATAGACCCGCGTTTGATTAAAACGTATTTGGAATCGGTTTTGGAATTTTAAAGATTTTTACACTTTCTTTTGCAAGAAACCGAGTTTTAAGCCGATTCGGGTGAAACTGTTTTAAAGTAACACTCTTTGTCACCTAAAATATATTGCCTAGAATTAGTTTAAGTGTTAATTTAATAGTTGAGCAAGAAATACTCAAGAAATGAATTAAAAGACTAAAATAGAATTAAAGGACTAAAAAAAATTAACTTTGACTTTCTTTTATTTTATTTGACCAAGACTTTATATGCATAATATATCATCAACACCTACTAAAACAACACAAAACACACTCAAATTTCACCTACATGGCCGAGAGCCATAGAGAGAAAAACCAAGTTTTTTCTTCAAGTTTTCAAAGCAATTTTTCATAGAAAAACCTAGTTTTTGTCCGTAGATTATCGTGCCGAGTTGGATTCCGCTTGTTGGGCACGCATTATATGCATATCTAAGCTTGTTTCGCATCAAAGGTGAGAGAAAAATTCTAGATCTCAAAAGTCATTTTTTATGTTTTTGCATATAATTGATTATTGAACTGTTAGAATGTTAATTTGAAGTTATATTATTGCTCAGTGCATGCTAGGGATCGTTTATGTGTATTACTACGAGATTTGAACTATTGTAACGAAATTATTTATTTTCGGGTATTTAAAGTTGATAGATTCGCTATTTGATGAATATCTTGAGTTGTTGTGGTTGGAATTGATTGCTGTCGATTTTTAAAAGTTTGTTAATTACGTGGTAACGCCGTTATAATGCCGAATTTTTGATTGCGATGTTTGGGTGAAAATCCACAAATTTCAACCTAGGTGCATTGAGGTTTTAGGGTTGTTGGGTTTGATTTTGATGTGTTTGGGTTTGTTTCCGATAGGGCTAATGTAGTTGATTGAATGGGTGAGTGTTACGAACTGGTTTGGAGTTGTTTGGATTAGTAGAATGTAAGATATGATTGTTTGGAGTTTAGGTTGTCTTTCTTTAAATTGCTGAATTGAGCCTTAGTTGATTGGTTGGTATTTGAGTGATTGAATTGTGAGTTGTTGATGGTTAGACTAGGGTTAGATTATGTGTTTAATGCATGTTAAGTTGGATGGCCTACTTTGTCATCTAACTTAGTTGTTTGTTGTTTAATTGTTTACTTGATGTTATATTGATGATAATTGATGATTATTAATGATTATTGATTGATGATTGATGAACCGGGAGCTAGGAAATTCTTCTAGATTGTCCTCTTCTGAATGATGTTTATTATTATTACTGAGTCTTGGTATGTGTGTGCTACCTGTCGGGCAACATCGGGCTGTCGAGTTGATAACGGCATGACTACCAGTGACTACCTCCAGCTCGCATAACGGAGGTGTCATGGAGGGTGAGGCTAGTAAGGTACCTCGGGTGCGTGAGTAATGGGGAGTTACAAGAAGAATGGTTGAGATCGTGATGGCGTTTGGAGCTATACCAACTAGAGTATCCTTTATTGATTGGTCATTATAGTTATGTGCCTATATTGTTATTGAAGTTTTATTGCATGTTTACTGCTCAAAGGATCATTTCCAAGGAGTATAGTAAATACTATTAGAGATCTATCGGATCCTCATTGAGCTTGTTTTATATAAGCTCACTCTCTATTATTGCATGCAGGTGTTATTGAGCAAGATTTCAGGTACGTGCCTCCAGAAGGGGATAATGTGCCGTATGTGGACGAGTCCTATGTGCCAGAGTCTTGTCCTTGATGCTTGAGATGTTGTATACTCTATTATCTTGTATATTAAACTAGTTGTCTTTTATTTACTTTGTAGTTTATGATGTATAAGTTGTAGTATAGATAATGAACTAAATGATGCTAACTTAGTAGTCTTTCTTTTGTTATGATTAGGTTGTTAAGTTGGTTTATAATCTATTTTGAGATATATATTAAAGTTAAGGTATTATGTTGGAACGGAGGCATATAACTAAGAATGATTATTTTATAATAGGGTTATGTTGTATGTTGTTAATTGTATTGAGAAATTGATTGTTGTTTGGTTGAGGAGTTTGATCGTATGATGTTCTGAGAGGTTGGTTTAGAGCCTCGGTGTCTTAATTACTGTCGTTATACTACCAAAATTCCGTTGCGTCCTGACTGATTGTAGGTAGGGTCGAGTTGGGGCATGACATTTAAGTGGTATCAGAGCGCATGTTAGTTGTCAGCCGGGGTATTCTCGGAATGTGGATAATGGTCTTAGCATGAAAGTATGTATGAAGTGAAAGAAAAGTGAACTATGTGTTAATATGGTTAAGTGATTAAGTGCTTATGTGATTTAGTGCTTATGTGATTATGTGATTATGTGATTAATTTGTTTATGTGATTGATACTTAAGTGATTTATGTGCTTTTGTGAATTGTTGCTTATTTGCTAACAATTGTCTATAGCATGTTTACGTGCTATAACTTGTGCTAACTCTTTGATTAATAGAATGACGGGTAGACTGAGGACCAGAGGTAGGCCTGAGGCGACTGAGGAGGTTCCGAGAAATGTGGCACCAGGCCAAGTTAGGGATGATGATCGTATAGGTGCAGCTTTTGATAGGATGAACGAGATCATGGCCAGTCAGGCACAGTTACTGGTAGGCAGGCTGCCCAAAATCAGGCATTGCAGAATCAGTTATTGAACGCACAAGGTGGGTACCACGGTCGTGGTACACTGAAAGAGTTTTTAGGGTATTATCTACCACGGTTTCAGGGGGAGCCTAACGATCGGAAAGCTGAGGCGTGGATTAGTGAGGTGGAGAAGATTTTTGACCCTCTTGATTATACCGATGAGCGGAAGGTCACCATTGCCGTGTACTTGCTGGATGATGAGGCAGAAGAATGATAGCGCACGGTGAAAACTAGCTGGGAGACTCAGGGTATTCCGTATGTTTGGGATACCTTTCTGTTAGCTTTCAGGGCAAAGTATATCCCGAGGATCGCGAGGGAGCGGAGAGAGGCAGAGTTTCTAGCCTTAGTGCAGGGAGATGCTTTAGTGGCTCAGTTTGAGGCCACTTTCACTAGGTTGTCCCGGTATGTACCAGAGTATGTGGCTGACGAGGAACGTAAGACTCATAGGTTCATGTTGGGGTTGAGGCCCGAGATTTAGGATGCGATGGCCCTGAATCGATATGATATACTTACGGAGGCGTTTGATGCAGCTTCTAGACTGGAGAAGAGAAAAGGGGAACAAATTGTATCTAGCCAGCCTAGCAAGAGGCCCTTCCAGCCGCAGGGTCAGCATAGAGTGTATAGGCCTTCAGTACAGCAGGTTGTGTATAAGATGCCAGCACAGCAGAGCTCTTACAGACCGCAGGGTCAGCAGAGTTATTATCGACCTCAGTTTTAGCAGGGGTCTTATCAAGCTCAGTCTCAGTTCAGGCCAGCCCAGTCTCAGGGTCAATACAGGCCTAGTTTTGTTAGACCTCAGCAGCAGGCTGGTACAGCTGCTTCTTCAGCTTCTAGTTCTTCCAGGGGCAGTGTCAGTGCATCATCACCGCAGTGTACTTATTGCAAGCGCCAGGGCCATGTGAAGGCCGACTGTAGAGTAAAGTCAGGGGCTTGTTTGGGTTGCGGTAGCAATCAGCATATGGCGAGGGATTGCCCTAGATATCAGATCACTGAGGGTCGGGCAGCGACTTAGGGTTATTAGGGTAGACCTGCGGGCAGTGCACCTCAGCAACAGTGGGTTCAGGCTCGGGCCTACGCAGTTGACTTGGAAGAGATGCCTGAGGAGACTGCAGTTGTGGAAGGTAACTTCCTTATACTTGATCAACTTGTTAAAGTGTTGATTGATTCTGGTGCTACGCATTCTTTCATTACTTCTGCATGTGTACAACGTGTTAATGTGCAACCTGAAAGACTACCTTATGTGGTTGAGATTTGTACCTCTTTGACTGATAAGTATATTACTGGCCTAGTATGTAAGGATTGTATAATACATGTTAAGGGGTATAATTTTCCTTCGGACCTTATCTTATTTCCTATCTGGGGGTATGATGTTATCTTGGGTATGGATTGGCTATCTAAGTATGATGCCCAGTTGAACTATAGAACAAAGGTAGTACAGCTTCGTTTGCCAGATCAGCCAGTAGTTGAGGTAGTAGGGAACTGGGGTACTAAGACGAGTTTTGTTATCTCAGCAACTAAAGCTGTTAAGTTGGTGAGTAAGGGGTATTCGGGTTATCTAGCTTATTTGATCAACAAGCCATCTGATAAGCTACAGTTGGAGGAAGTACCTATTATTCGGGAATATCCCAATGTATTTCCCGAGGAGTTGCTCGGATTACCGCCAGAGAGAGATGTGGAGTTTGTGATTTATCTTATTCCCGGTACTCAACCTATTTCTAAATCAGCGTACCGGATGGCACCAGCTGAGTTGAAGGAGCTGAAAACTCAGTTGCAGGAGTTAAAAGAGAAGGGTTTCATTCAGCAGAGTTCTTCACCTTGGGGAGCTCCTGTTTTATTTGTGAAGAAGAATGATGGTACCTTGAGATTGTGTATTGATTATCGTGGTTTGAATCAGGTGACTATCAAGAACAAGTATCCTTTGCCACTGATTGACGAGTTGTTTGATCAACTTCAGGGAGCCAAAGTCTACTCTAAGTTTTACTTGAGGCAGGGGTATTATCAGCTTCGGATTCGCACGGAGGATGTTCCGAAGTCTGCCTTCAGGACTCGGTACAGGCATTATGAGTTTGTAGTTATGCCCTTTGGATTAATTAATGCACCGGCAGCATTTATGGATCTTATGCATCGGGTTTTTCAGCCGTACTTAGACTAGTTTGTGGTGATCTTTATTGATGATATCTTGGTTTATTCTAAGTCTGAATTGGAGCACGAGCAACATCTACGGCTTGTCTTATAGAAGCTGCATGAGCATCCGTTGTATGCGAAGTTTAGCAAATGTGAATTTTGGCTGCAACGCATGTGATAACCCGAACCCGACATGCATTTAATAGCATTTGACTGCATTTAATTAAGTGTTTAATTAGTTAATCATCCATTTTTGCACTATTTTGATATTTCTTTTAAAAGCATTCAATAATTTTTATATTGATTAATTAAAAGATTATTAGCTATTTCTATTATTTATAGTAATTGGATTTATTTTCTTGTATTTAATTAAGTGTCATCTTAAATGTTAGTATTTAATTGTATTTGATTACGTGTTTATATTAACTTGTTTATTCGTATCTTAGCATTAATATCATAATTCTTGGAAATATTCTAGAACTAGTTAAATTATTTATTTTTAAATGAATATTTATTATTTTGACTGTTTCGATTATTTTAATAATCGGTTTTATTTTCCTGCATTTAAATTACTCGGTTTTCAATTAAATGAGAAAAGTAACTCCGAGCCGGAGTGAATTTTAAACTATTCTACTATTCTATTTTTCAAAAAAATTATAGTTTTATATTATTGCTCATCATTTGATTTGCGATCGTTTATTGACCGTTCGATCGTAGCATTTCGAAAATGAGAGTTAGAGAAATATTCCCCGGACTTAGTGAATAATGTTTTTAGCTTAATTTAACTAGTTTTAGTTGGTTTTCATTAAAATTGCATTGTTTTAACTTGAATTAGATTTAATGGCATCAAAATAAGCTTATTTGACCATTTTTAACTTGATTTTGACCTTGCCTTTTTACCATTTTTCCCTTGTCACCTTATAAAAAAAAAACAAAGCAAAATAAGCTCAAAAACAAATTTCCAAATTCCCCCCAAGTCCCCCCCTTGGCCGAAACTCAAAGGAAAAAAAAGAAAATTTGATTTTGCATTTTTAGGCCAAAATCTTGCGTGGAATCGGACGAGGATCATGGCTCGGGTCCTTGCGGGTCTTGGTCTTCAATCACTGTGAGGGTTTTCACGCTTTTGTGCATTTTAAATGAAATTTGAATTTTGTTTCAATTTCTTAGATTTGTTATATATTGTGTTTAAATGCCTTTTGTTGCTTGAATTAGGTTCTATAATGATCGTAGAGCATTGTTTGATAGTTATTTAGCGATTTTTACTGCTAGAAATGTAACTTGAAATTAGGGAAGAACATGAATAATAAAAATGAATAGTAAAACCCTACATTTTTGGATTTTTGATCCGAATTGCGATTTCTTGATTTGGATAGGTGCTATTAATGATAGAAAGATAAAATGTGCAATAAAAACGGACCGGCCTTTGTTAAAATTGAAAATTAGACAAAGAAACGTAAAGGGACGTTTGACCAAGTGTTGACCGTGCTCGAATTGAGTTGGGGGTTTTGCTATTGAGGGCATGGAAGTACTATTGGCGCTGTTGTGGTGTTGATTGAATGACCGGTTAGCATAGCTGTAGTTCAAACGCAGTAGGTGGACTTTCAGGCTTCGGTTGGGAAAGTGAGGTTTCGTAATATAGAAACGTGCCTTGTAGTTCCTAAGTGAATGTAGTGAAATCGGTTTCTTAATCCTGTAGCTCGTTTGCTCGTAATTGCCTTTGGAAGTTAGAGATTGAATAGTGATATTTGTCGTTTTCGTGTTTGAACTGCTATTACTTGTTTGATTGATGTTATTGTTGATATTAATGATAATCATGCTTGAAAAGTTAATTGATTGCTATTATTGATTGTAAATGCTTGATATCTCGTATATCGCCACTAATCCGTACTTTCGTGCTATCGCTCGTTTATTGCTTGTATCTCGTATTGCATTGCATAGTGTCAGGCGCGTGAGTGATGGGCCTCTCTGGGTAGTCTCGGGCTGCCAGGGTTGGTTTGCTCTAGCTCCGTGTCCTATTCCCATTCTCGCTAGGGGTGCCGCCCTGGGAGATTTGGGTCGTAGATGTGTCGGGGTACATCCGGAGTACACCTAGGGGATGTTATAAGGTGGTTGCGCGCTTATTGTCATCGTTGTCAATATCAATCTCGATATTGATGTATCGCTCGTGAAATGGTACATTGCTCGTATGAGTGAACCGTGACCTTCAAAGTGTGGTATAGCTTTGAATGGTTGTATTAATGCTTTCTTTAATTGTTTATTGTATTGTCGTTTATATTGAATGCTTTCTTATTGATTATATTGCTTAACTGTAACTATTTGCATTGCACGATCTTCTTTCTCTCCACCTCGATATCTGTTTCGCCCTCACTGAGTATACGTGTTGTGTATACTCACTCCTCACCACCACATTTCAGGAATTGTCGTGTTAGCTGGAAAGCTCGTGCTTGAAGAGTTGTCTTGCGTGTTATGTGGCTTGAGTTGTCCAAGATGCAAAGGTGTATGTTTCATGTGTTGTATGTATTCAATGTTAAAAGGAATGTAATTTAAGTTTTACTAGGTTATTGAAGTGGTATGATAAGCTAGTTTATGTATTCAGTTAGTATAGTTTAACTTCAATGCATGTTGGTATTGTTTAAAGAAAGAGTTAGAATAGTCTAGGTACTTGGAAATATGTATATTTGCTGTGTTTAATTATTGAGAGCTGAGGCTCGGATGGCCTTGAGGTGTTTGTATGGTTGGACATGGTATTGGTCCACTTATATGTTGTCACAGGTTTGCTTTTTTCCTAGAAAAGGGGAGACTCCGTCCGTTTTCCCTAAAAAGTATGCCCAGGTTTGGAATTGGGTTGCGATTAGATTGATTGATAGAACTTCCCGTCTCGAGAGGGATCGGGGTGTTACAGGTGGTATCAGAGCTTGCTTAGCTCATAAGCCGGGACAGGGTCCTCGGTCTGGTGGGTAGTGACCCTTGAATGTGTGTTTGTTAGGTGTGTTTTGAAAGTGTATGCTTGTATATGAGATTGTGTGTCTTGACTTGAATGTATGCACCTATGTGATATAGTTATGTGTTATGTGTTAAATGTTTCTCAAGTAAAGTGAAGTGACTACTCGTGTATTGAATTGGCATCGTGAATCGAATCGACCTCGTGAATTGTTATTTACTTGGAATATTGCTTGTAATGTGTGTATTGGAATGTCTTGAATTGATTATGCCGTGATTTGAATTGATTATGTTGTGCTTGACTTGATTGTCGTGCTTGAGTGACTTTGTTGAATAAACTGTTTTATAAACTGTTTTACAAACATGCTTGCATAATAGTTTAAGGCATGTATGTATAAATGTGATATCTTGGCATTCATACATGTCCCGTTGAAATGGTAAGAAAGACTTCTTCCTCCCCTGAAGAGAAGTTGTTTGTAGCAGGCCCTCCAAGTTATGTGGATTGACGGGAATGAGCAGTTTTTGACTAGCCTTATTTGGGAGTTGGTGTTTGCTTTTGGAGCTCGGTTATTGGCGAATCTCTAAGATCCTCCTCTATGTTTAACGGTTGTAAAAGAGTAGCTTTCTTTTGGGGTTCTATTTGGTTGTTCTCTGGAGTATTCTTTGGTTTTCTTATTGGGTATTCTTTGGAAACTTTTATTGGCACCTCTCGGTGGACTTGGCTATTGGGATCTCAATCGGATTTACTGCACGGTATTATCTATGGTATATGTGTCTCGGTCTTTATTGGTGTGCTACTGGCATCCCTGATTGGAAATTCTTCAATGGCATTCTATAGAATTTTTAGTGATCATTTATCTAGTACTTACAACTTGGGCAATCCTTGCTACTTCCTTACTGGAGCATTGTTTCGGGTATTTTCTTTAGTGTTCCTCAGTAGGTTTGGTATTTGGAATTCCTATCAGACTTATTGTATAGTACTACTTACGGTATTCTTTGGAATTCTTAGTGGGCATTCTACTGGTATTTTCCTTGATGGCACTTATTGGAAGTCTTACACTTGGAATCTTGTTCAGACTTATTATCCCATATTGCTTACGGTATGCTGTGGAATACTTTGGGCTTTCTTGGTGGTAAGTTGTATAAAGTTGCACTCGGCAAATGGTGATGAGGTCTTGGAATTTGGTCTTATATGTGCTGCATCTACTTTGGCTATCCTTTGACTTCCTTATTTGGTACTTGTTGAACTTCTACTAGAGATTCGTATGTGGGGTAATTCTTTGGTATTCTTCTTGTCATTAATATGTGATGTTAATTTTATCTACAGTATATTTGCTTCAGTCTTTAGTTGGTATTTTCTCGGCATTCTTGGTTGGGATTTCCATTTGGATTTTCCTACGAGTATCTTATTCAGTGTCTTGCTCAACAACCAATGAAGAGTGGTCAGAGTTGGATATCAGGTGATGCTAAGTCCTATTGGAAGAAGAATTGCGAGGACGCAATTGTTTTAAGGGGGGAAAGATGTGATAACCCGAACCCGGCATGCATTTAATAGCATTTGACTGCATTTAATTAAGTGTTTAATTAGTTAATCATCCATTTTTGCACTATTTTGATATTTCTTTTAAAAGCATTCAATAATTTTTATATTGATTAATTAAAAGATTATTAGCTATTTCTTTTATTTATAGTAATTGGATTTATTTTCTTGTATTTAATTAAGTGTCATCTTAAATGTTAGTATTTAATTGTATTTGATTACGTGTTTATATTAACTTGTTTATTCGTATCTTAGCATTAATATCATAATTCTTGGAAATATTCTAGAAATAGTTAAATTATTTATTTTTAAATGAATATTGATTATTTTGACTGTTTTGATTATTTTAATAATCGATTTTATTTTCCTGCATTTAAATTACTCAGTTTTCAATTAAATGAGAAAAGTAACTCCGAGCCGGAGTGAATTTTAAACTATTCTACTATTCTACTTTTCAAAAAAATTATAGTTTTATATTATTGCTCATCATTTGATTTGCGATCGTTTATTGACCGTTCGATCGTAGCATTTCGAAAATGAAAGTTAGAGAAATATTCCCCGGACTTAGTGAATAATGTTTTTAGCTTAATTTAACTAGTTTTAGTTGGTTTTCATTAAAATTGCATTGTTTTAACTTGAATTAGATTTAATGGCATCAAAATAAGCTTATTTGACCATTTTTAACTTGATTTTGACCTTGCCTTTTTACCATTTTGCCCTTGTCACCTTATAAAACAAAAACAAAGCAAAATAAGCTCAAAAACAAATTTCCAAATTCCCCCCAAGTCCCCCCCTTGGCCGAAACTCAAAGGAAAAAAAAGAAAAATTGATTTTGCATTTTTAGGCCAAAATCTTGTGTGGAATCGGACGAGGATCGTGGCTCGGGTCCTTGCGGGTCTTGGTCTTCAATCACTGTGAGGGTTTTCACGCTTTTGTGCATTTTAAATGAAATTTGAATTTTGTTTCAATTTCTTAGATTTGTTATATATTGTGTTTAAATGCCTTTTGTTGCTTGAATTAGGTTCTATAATGATCGTAGAGCATTGTTTGATAGTTATTTAGCGATTTTTACGGCTAGAAATGCAACTTGAAATTAGGGAAGAACGTGAATAATAAAAATGAATAGTAAAACCCTAGATTTTTGGATTTTTTTTATCCGAATTGCGATTTCTTGATTTGGATAGGTGCTATTAATGATAGAAAGATAAAATGTGCAATAAAAACGGACCGGCCTTTGTTAAAATTGAAAATTAGACAAAGAAACGTAAAGGGGCCGTTTGACCAAGTGTTGACCGTGCTCGAATTGAGTTGGGGGTTTTGCTATTGAGGGCATGGAAGCACTATTGGCGCTGTTGTGGCGTTGATTGAATGACCGGTTAGCATAGCTGTAGTTCAAACGCAGTAGGTGGACTTTCGGGCTTCGGTTGGAAAAGTGAGGTTTCGTGATATAGAAACGTGCCTTGTAGTGCCTAACTGAATGTAGTGAAATCGGTTTCTTAATCCTGTAGCTCGTTTGCTCGTAATTGCCTTTGAAAGTTAGAGATTGAATAGTGATATTTATCGATTTCGTGTTTGAACTGCTATTACTTGTTTGATTGATGTTATTGTTGATTTAATGATAATCATGCTTGAAAAGTTAATTGATTGCTATTATTGATTGTAAATGCTTGATATCTCGTATATCGCCACTAATCCGTACTTTCGTGCTATCGCTCGTTTATTGCTTGTATCTCGTATTGCATTGCATTGTGTAAGGGCGCGTGAGTGATGGGCCTCTCTGGGTAGTCTCGGGCTGCTAGGGTTGGTTTGCTCTAGCTCCGTGTCCTATTCCCATTCTCGCTAGGGGTGCCGCCCTGGGAGATTTGGGTCGTAGATGTGTCGGGGTACATCCGGAGTACACCCAGTGGATGTTATAAGGTGGTTGCGCGCTTATTGTCATCGTTGTCAACATCAATCTCGAGATTGATGTATCGCTCGTGAAATGGTACATTGCTCGTATGAGTGAACTTTGACCTTCAAAGTGTGGTATAACTTTGAATGGTTGTATTAATGCTTTCTTCAATTGTTTATTGTATTGTCGTTTATATTGAATGCTTTCTTATTGATTATATTGCTTAACTGTACCTATTTGCATTGCACGATCTTCTTTCTCTCTACCTCGATATCTGTTTTGCCCTCACTGAGTATACGTGTTGTGTATACTCACTCCTCACCACCACATTTCAGGAATTGTCGTGTTAGTTGGAAAGCTCGTGCTTGAAGAGTTGTCTTGCGTGTTATGTGGCTTGAGTTGTCCAAGATGCAAAGATGTATGTTTCATGTGTTGTATGTATTCAATGTTAAAAGGAATGTAATTTAAGTTTTACTAGGTTATTGAAGTGGTATGATAAGCTAGTTTATGTATTCAGTTAGTATAGTTTAACTTCAATGCATGTTGGTATTGTTTAAAGAAAGAGTTAGAATAGTCTAGGTACTTGGAAATATGTATATTTGCTGTGTTTAATTGTTGAGAGCTGAGGCTCGGATGGCCTTGAGATGTTTGTATGGTTGGACACAGTATTGGTCCACTTATATGCTGTCACAGGTTTGCTTTTTGCCTAGAAACAGGGGAGACTTTGTAACGCCCCGAACCCAACCCCACGCTAATAGTCAGGCTCGGACCCGTCACTCGGACAGAGTCTCCTCTGTACCAAGGACAAACTGTTACCTGTAAACATTCATTCAAGACATTTGAACTAAAACAATAACCTATCTTCTAATATTACCCAAGCCAAAACACAATCACAAGGCCATCCAAGCCTTGGAGCAACAATATTCTACTTAAGCACACAAGCATGCGAGATAAGTTGGTTTTAGTCATAAGTAGTTAGTTACAATATGATCTAAGTTCCATATGAAGATCAACAAACACTCCAAGCATGCAAGAGAAATTAAAGTCTAGAATTCATTATTACAATCCAACAACTTTCTCTATCATTCTAGTACACATCTACTAGACAAATATACAAGACTCCAAAGGTCTCAAAATACAATATTAACAAGAACTCCACGCAAGAAGCACATAAAATCCACCTCAGCACACAAAGTCAAGGATTCTGATCTACGTGAACTTCTTCTTCTTCTTCTACTTCTAACAGCTGGGGATTCACCTCAGCTTCTCCTGAAACATTTTAAATGAGGAGTGAGCAACAAAGTTGCCCAACGAGGGAGGTGATGCAACATGCCAACGTGCAATATGATATGCAAACACAAGGAAACATATACAAGCCACATAAACTAACAAGACAATAAGCCAAACTATTAATCACTTTAAAAGGATACGGTTCCACTTCCAAGTCTTCAATCACGAGCCACGAACCACAAGCATCACGAACATGCCGGCAAACCCCAAACACCACAATTGGGATACTCCGGATGTATCCCGATCCTACGACCCTTTCTCCCGAGGTAGGTCCATGCCCAGTAGGTGAACCACGCCTCTGGGGTAATGGAGTATGCCTCAGCGAGAAAGGGAATAGGCACCATGGTAGTCGAGGGAGCACGGCAAGCCCGACGCCGCCCGTGTTTCTCGATGCTACCATGTCCGAAAAGGTTGCGCAACCCCGAGACAAGTCACAAGAAATCAATATATCACGTAACACATAAGAGGGATGACAAAGTAGGCCGCCCTCACATATACGCACGATAAGAGTTCATATAAACACGATATTAGCTAAAAGATGCTAAAAGAAGAAATCAACACAATTAAATTCCACAAGCTACTCACATAGCTTAATTATATACTAAATATTCAATGCAAGGCATCAAAATCCCACAGCAAGTTCCAAATGCAACTAAAATGGCTAAAACTACATTTTTCCTTTCTTTAATCGAGTTTTCTTTCTCCTAAGCATGGTTCAAGATTCCCAGACTATATCCTAGTCATTCTATATTCTTAATTAAGCTCAAAGATACCTTTTAAAGTCAACAAAACTTATTTTTGAAACAAAAGTTCGGGAAGGCCCCGAACGGAATTGAACTACAACTATACTACCCGAACCCCATTTTCGCAAAACGAAAGCACCAAAGGTGCTTCCTTAGCTCAAGGATACCCAAATCAATGCCCAAACTTGCCCGGATTGCCTAACGTGTAAAACTCCCTTTTTTAAAGTAAGCTATTTATGGAATAAAGTTCAAATTCGAGTGATTCAACCTCACGTGGCTTTTCAACTAACTTCCCTAGGGTCTAGAGCACTTAATTGAAGCATCAATTCAAGCCAATTAGCAAATTTTCTCAAAACCCTAATTCTAGGCACTATTCATCACCTCTTTGATCAATCTCAACATTCAACCATTAACTTTGTTATCAAACCTTAAAAGTTAGCTCTATAGACATTAAATAACTCATAGGAAGCATTCATAACAAGTTATATAGCTAATATCAACAAATCAATAAAATTCAATATATGCTCATAAACTTTAAAAACATATAAATGCATCTTCCTCACTATTTTGAAGATGAAGAAGCTCGTTGAAGTCTCTATGTTGTTCAAAAATCCTCCCAAGATCAATCTAAGAGCTCAAAGTGCATGGATGTTGAAGCAAAAATCTCCTTTTTCTTCTCTTGAAGTGGACGGCCAAATGGGGACATGGATGGAATTTTTTGCAAATGTTTTTATGAGCTAATATGTTATGTGATGTTTTTGCTTATTTTATATAAGTTTATATGTTATTAAATAGGTCAAATTTCATTAAAAACTTAGTCAAACTAGGCCAAAATGCAATTTCAATTATTTTTAGTTGCAACTAGTACTATTCTTACGTAACACTATTCAATGGTCACGAAAAATATTTTCCAAACGCACACTCCTAAGCCCGAAAGTTCAGAACGAAAATTTCTTGGTTCCTTTTAAATGTCATATGACCTAGGAAAAATTTAAAATCAAGCTTTTGAAACAGTCAAAAATTTTATGAATAGTAACCCACAATAAATCAATTAAGCAAGAAAAATGATGCACGTAGAAATGCGCACATAGGTATGCAACGATTATAAATAAATTCTATGGTGAAATTCCCGGGTGTCACACCCTCTACCCCTTAAACTAATTGCGTCCTCGTAATTCTTACATGATTCGGCAAAGAGCTCCGGATACTTCTCTCTGATCTGATCTTCACACTCCCAAGTGGCATCCTCAACCCCATGATGATCCCAAAGAACTTTTACCATAGGAATACTTTTAGTTCTAAGTTCCTGAATCTTTCGATCAACCACTCGAAGAGGTTTCTCAACATAAGCTAAAGACTCATCAATCTCCAACGGCTCCGGCTCAATGATATGCGACTGATCAGGATTATACTTTCTCAACAGTGACACATGAAAAACATCATGAATCCGACCCAAACTCGGAGGTAAGGCCAATCTGTAAGCTAAATCCCCAACTTTCTCAGTGATCTCAAATGGTCCCACGTATCTAGGACTAAGTTTACCTCCTTTTCCATGCCGAATCAATCCTTTTCGCGGAGAAACTTTCAAGAAAACATGATCACCCTTAGAAAATACTAAGTCCCGTCGACGTCTATCAGCATAATTCTTCTGTTGACTCTGAGCTGTAAGCATCCTTTTCTTTATAAGTCTCACATTATCCACCATTTTAATCATCTCCGGAAGAATAGCGGGATCAACTGTTTTCATCTCACCTACCTCATCCCAATACAATGGAGACCGACATTTTCGCCCGTAAAGTGCCTCGTAGGGTGCCATGCCAATAGTGGCCTGATAACTGTTATTGTAAGCAAACTCTGCTAAAGGCAGATATTTCTCCCAATTCTTGCCAAAATCCAGAACACAGGCTCTCAACATATCTTCCAGTATCCTGATAGTCCTCTCTGACTGGCCATCCGTCTGTGGGTGATAAGCAGTGTGACGCCCGAGATTTAGCCATGCATTCAATTACTGTTGCATCCTTTATTTGCGCACCTCTTTCTATGCCTTATTAATTGTCTTCTTAAATTACTATTCACTCCGTTTTTAAACTGCATTCTATTAGTTAATTAGTATTTTTATTAAATCATATTAATTGTTAAAGTAGTGGGAAAAATGTGCGTTTGAGCTAGAGGCGATAGGAGAGCTCATTTAGAAAATAATTTTAGTAGTCAAATGAATAGTGTTACGTAACTAACTTGGAGTTTAATTAGCTAACATTAAATTTATGCTTAGGACTTGTTTCTAACTAGTTTGACTCACATTTGACCATACACTTAAACTAAATAACTCACCTAAGCTTATATAACACACACACAACTCACCTTAAGTCATAACAAGCAAAAATCAAAACAAAAAAATGCTGAAAAATCACTGTAGCAAATCCGAGAATAGTGTAGGAGGAGAATGAGAGGATTTTGCTCATCAAATCTTCAAGCCAAGCCAAGCCAAGCTAGGAGCAAGTAGTTTAGGGTGTTTGCTAGCCTCCCGAGAGTTCCTACGCGCAATTGGTGAGGGTTTTCATGACTTTTTATGCATATCTAAAATGTTACATTTTTCTTGATTTGTTGAAAATGTTATCAAATGCTATTGCAAAGCTTATCTATGCTATTATACCTTGTATATAAGTGCTAGAGAACACATTTGAGCTATTAGTTCGCATTTTAAACGGTTGGAATTGTCATTTGAATTTATGAGGTGAATAGTGACGTTTTTCTAGGGTTTTATGTAATTGCACGTATTAGCTTGATTCAACACTCCTAATAGATGCCTTAGGTGCTAATGAAGGTAGTCTAATAGCCCCATGCACTTGAACTGCTCTAGAATCGCATAAAACGTGAAATAGCCGACTTTAACAAAGGAGTTTCAGGGTTAATGGGAATCCGGGTGAATTCGGGCTTCAATTCTAGTATCCTTAGGCTACCTAGGTGCTATAGAAGCCTTGATATCCTTTGTTTGAAGCTCAGACATTGTATGTGTAGTTTAAAGCCATAAGAGGGAGTTTGGGGCTTTCGGGGGAATCGCGGGGGTTTGAAGGAGTTAGAGGGATGAGAGGGTACCTTGAAGGTTAGTTAGAAGGTTGGGAGAGTTTCCCTTGAAAATGGAATCATTAACCTTGGTTTGGAAGAGAAATAGTTTGAAAAATAAAGGGGTTTAGGTGCAATTTCGGTTGACTCACACTTCTAAACCCATGGCATGACTTCTTGAGTGTTTATATGTGGTTTCAAGTTGATTTGGAGCTTTTGGTATGATTCTATGCTTATTTTGTAAATGTCCCTTTGTAAAACTGCTTATTAGCTTATATAATTGCTTCTATTCTAACTGCCTCGAGGTCAACCTACTTTGTTGATCCTCCTATGTGTTAATGCTTATATTATTGCTATTAACTTGCCATTGTTAAGTGCATTGCATAGTGGTTACGCAACCATAGTGTCAGGGGCGGATGTGTTGAATATCGGCTGGGCGGCAGAGGGCTTGCCGGTGGATATTCAAACTCCGTGCCCTAGTCCCTCATTCGCCTGGTCTGGAGATTGCCAGGGAATGTTGGGTCGTAGGATTATCGGGGTACATCCGGAGTACACCCACTGGAGTGTTTGGGGTTATGCCGGCTTATCGTGATCGTGCTCGTGGTTCGTGGATCATGAATGAAGACCAGTGAAGATTGGTGTATAGGGGATTGTGTGAAATGTATCCTTTTAAATGTGTGGTTACTTATGTTATCATTGCTTCTTAAATTGTCTAAGTGATATTGTTGTATAACTGTATTATCTGTTGCATTGCACGCCCCGGGACTATATCCCTCACTGGGCAACAGTGGTTGCTCATACCTCGCTAACATGTTTCAGGTGGCACAGTTGGTGGAGTTGCCTTAGCTGCTGTGTGATATTTGTCTGAGGTGGATGTGCTTTCTGGTTGCTATGTGAAGAATTTGTTGTCCTATGTATAATCTATTTTGGGGCCTTAAAGCTCATGTATGTATTTGAGTAATATGTAAGCTGGAAGTCTGATAATGTAGTAGCAGTGGTAATTCTATGGCTTGTAATAACTTATATTTCTATTTCTAGTTGCTTTGCATGCTTGGGAGTGAATGGCTTAGTGTAGAATGTTTTATCTCTAAGTATGTTTTAATGTTATCCTAGAATGGCATGGTTATTAGACTATATTATAAACAAGTTACTTGCATGCTTGTGTGGTTTTGGAACTGTTGTTTGCTTCAAGGCTCGGATGGCCGTGAATCTTTAAATATTTAGCCATGAAAAGTTTGTTTACCTTGTAGTTACCTTATTTGAGAATTTACAGGTTTTCAGAATGTCCATAGTACAGGGGAAACTCTGTCCGTTTTTTCCCTAAAAAATTTGTGACCGGGCTTGGTATTGGGTTGAGAATAGCATGGTCATTAGAGCCTCCGGTCTCGTGAGGGATCGGGGCGTTATAGGTGGTATCAGAGCTTAGTTAGCTCTAAGCCGGGACAGGGTCTTCGGCCTGTCGGGTAGTAACCCTTACGTGTGTGCTTGATTAAGTGTGTGTCTTAAAAGTGTATACCTGCATGTTTGATTGTGTGTCTTGTATTGAATGGGTACACCTATGTGATATAATTATGTGTTACGTGCTAAATGTATGCTAAGTGAAGTAAAGTGGCTAGTTATGCATCAAATTGACTTCGTGAATTATTAATTGCTTGAACTGTTGCTTGTAATGTGTGTATTTGAATGTCTTTGATTGAGTTGTGTTATGCTTGACTTGATTATCGTGCTTGAATGACTTTGATGATTACACTGTTTCACAAACTCTTTTATTAACATGTTTGCGTAATAGTTTAAAGAATGATTATACATATGCAATTGTTTGGCATGCATACATAGCCCGTCGAATGGTAAGAAAAACTCCTTCCTCCCCTGAAGAGAGGTGATTAGTGGCAGGCCTTCCAAATTATGTTGATTAGCATAAATGAGAGGTAATTAATCAGCCTTTATTTGGGAATTGGTGGATATAGTTGGAGCTCAGTTATAGGGATTCTTCTAAGGCCTTCTTCAGTGCTTAGCGGTCATAAATGAGTAGCTCCTTTTGGGGTTTCTATATGACAGTTCTCTGGAGTATATTCTTGGTATTTTCTTATCAGCTATTCATTTGGTATTCTTTTGTCGGCATCTCTCAGAAGAATTGGTATATGGGATTCTTTTTAGCCTTATTATCTGGTATTATTTACAATACTCCTACTCGGAACTTTTATTGGTATTTTCTCTCCGCTCTTAGTTGGGATTCTATTCTTCTATGGTATTCGTACCAGCGGGATTCTTATTTGGATTTCGAAGTAGCGTCTCTATTGGAGCCTTTATTTGGCCTTATTAAGTGAGGTTCGCAGACAATACTATTGGGATTTCTTAATGAGGTTACACAAGAATTCGTATATGGTATTCTTGCTTAACAACTGATGACGAATAATCAGAGTTGGTTTTCAGTTGATGCAGATGTTCTCTTGTGAAGAAGAATTGCGTGGACGCAATTAGTTTAAGGGGGAGAGGATGTGACGCCCGAGATTTAGCCATGCATTCAATTACTGTTGCATCCTTTATTTGCGCACCTCTTTCTATGCCTTATTAATTGTCTTCTTAAATTACTATTCACTCCGTTTTTAAACTGCATTCTATTAGTTAATTAGTATTTTTATTAAATCATATTAATTGTTAAAGTAGTGGGAAAAATGTGCGTTTGAGCTAGAGGCGATAGGAGAGCTCATTTAGAAAATAATTTTAGTAGTCAAATGAATAGTGTTACGTAACTAACTTGGAGTTTAATTAGCTAACATTAAATTTATGCTTAGGACTTGTTTCTAACTAGTTTGACTCACATTTGACCATACACTTAAACTAAATAACTCACCTAAGCTTATATAACACACACACAACTCACCTTAAGTCATAACAAGCAAAAATCAAAACAAAAAAATGCTGAAAAATCACTGTAGCAAATCCGAGAATAGTGTAGGAGGAGAATGAGAGGATTTTGCTCATCAAATCTTCAAGCCAAGCCAAGCCAAGCTAGGAGCAAGTAGTTTAGGGTGTTTGCTAGCCTCCCGAGAGTTCCTACGCGCAATTGGTGAGGGTTTTCATGACTTTTTATGCATATCTAAAATGTTACATTTTTCTTGATTTGTTGAAAATGTTATCAAATGCTATTGCAAAGCTTATCTATGCTATTATACCTTGTATATAAGTGCTAGAGAACACATTTGAGCTATTAGTTCGCATTTTAAACGGTTGGAATCGTCATTTGAATTTATGAGGTGAATAGTGACGTTTTTCTAGGGTTTTATGTAATTGCACGTATTAGCTTGATTCAACACTCCTAATAGATGCCTTAGGTGCTAATGAAGGTAGTATAATAGCCCCATGCACTTGAATTGCTCTAGAATCGCATAAAACGTGAAATAGCCGACTTTAACAAAGGAGTTTCGGGGTTAATGTGAATCCGGGTGAATTCGGGCTTCAATTCTAGTATCCTTAGGCTACCTAGGTGCTATAGAAGCCTTGATATCCTTTGTTTGAAGCTCAGACATTGTATGTGTAGTTTAAAGCCATAAGAGGGAATTTGGGGCTTTCGGGGTAATCGCGAGCGTTTGAATGAGTTAGAGGGTTGAGAGGGTACCTTGAAGGTTAGTTAGAAGGTTGGGAGAGTTTCCCTTGAAAATGGAATCATTAACCTTGGTTTGGAAGAGAAATAGTTTGAAAAATAAAGGGGTTTAGGTGCAATTTCGGTTGACTCACACTTCTAAACCCATGGCATGACTTCTTGAGTGTTTATATGTGGTTTCAAGTTGATTTGGAGCTTTTGGTATGATTCTATGCTTATTTTGTAAATGTCCCTTTGTAAAACTGCTTATTAGCTTATATAATTGCTTCTATTCTAACTGCCTCGAGGTCAACCTACTTTGTTGATCCTCCTATGTGTTAATGCTTATATTATTGCTATTAACTTGCCATTGTTAAGTGCATTGCATAGTGGTTACGCAACCATAGTGTCAGGGGCGGATGTGTTGAATATCGGCTGGGCGGCAGAGGGCTTGCCGGTGGATATTCAAACTCCGTGCCCTAGTCCCTCATTCGCCTGGTCTGGAGATTGCCAGGGAATGTTGGGTCGTAGGATTATCGGGGTACATCCGGAGTACACCCACTGGAGTGTTTGGGGTTATGCCGGCTTATCGTGATCGTGCTCGTGGTTCGTGGATCATGAATGAAGACCAGTGAAGATTGGTGTATAGGGGATTGTGTGAAATGTATCCTTTTAAATGTGTGGTTACTTATGTTATCATTGCTTCTTAAATTGTCTAAGTGATATTGTTGTATAACTGTATTATCTGTTGCATTGCACGCCCCGGGACTATATCCCTCACTGGGCAACAGTGGTTGCTCATACCTCGCTAACATGTTTCAGGTGGCACAGTTGGTGGAGTTGCCTTAGCTGCTGTGTGATATTTGTCTGAGGTGGATGTGCTTTCTGGTTGCTATGTGAAGAATTTGTTGTCCTATGTATAATCTATTTTGGGGCCTTAAAGCTCATGTATGTATTTGAGTAATATGTAAGCTGGAAGTCTGATAATGTAGTAGCAGTGGTAATTCTATGGCTTGTAATAACTTATATTTCTATTTCTAGTTGCTTTGCATGCTTGGGAGTGAATGGCTTAGTGTAGAATGTTTTATCTCTAAGTATGTTTTAATGTTATCCTAGAATGGCATGGTTATTAGACTATATTATAAACAAGTTACTTGCATGCTTGTGTGGTTTTGGAACTGTTGTTTGCTTCAAGGCTCGGATGGCCGTGAATCTTTAAATATTTAGCCATGAAAAGTTTGTTTACCTTGTAGTTACCTTATTTGAGAATTTACAGGTTTTCAGAATGTCCATAGTACAGGGGAAACTCTGTCCGTTTTTTCCCTAAAAAATTTGTGACCGGGCTTGGTATTGGGTTGAGAATAGCATGGTCATTAGAGCCTCCGGTCTCGTGAGGGATCGGGGCGTTATAGGTGGTATCAGAGCTTAGTTAGCTCTAAGCCGGGACAGGGTCTTCGGCCTGTCGGGTAGTAACCCTTACGTGTGTGCTTGATTAAGTGTGTGTCTTAAAAGTGTATACCTGCATGTTTGATTGTGTGTCTTGTATTGAATGGGTACACCTATGTGATATAATTATGTGTTACGTGCTAAATGTATGCTAAGTGAAGTAAAGTGGCTAGTTATGCATCAAATTGACTTCGTGAATTATTAATTGCTTGAACTGTTGCTTGTAATGTGTGTATTTGAATGTCTTTGATTGAGTTGTGTTATGCTTGACTTGATTATCGTGCTTGAATGACTTTGATGATTACACTGTTTCACAAACTCTTTTATTAACATGTTTGCGTAATAGTTTAAAGAATGATTATACATATGCAATTGTTTGGCATGCATACATAGCCCGTCGAATGGTAAGAAAAACTCCTTCCTCCCCTGAAGAGAGGTGATTAGTGGCAGGCCTTCCAAATTATGTTGATTAGCATAAATGAGAGGCAATTAATCAGCCTTTATTTGGGAATTGGTGGATATAGTTGGAGCTCAGTTATAGGGATTCTTCTAAGGCCTTCTTCAGTGCTTAGCGGTCATAAATGAGTAGCTCCTTTTGGGGTTTCTATATGACAGTTCTCTGGAGTATATTCTTGGTATTTTCTTATCAGCTATTCATTTGGTATTCTTTTGTCGGCATCTCTCAGAAGAATTGGTATATGGGATTCTTTTTAGCCTTATTATCTGGTATTATTTACAATACTCCTGCTCGGAACTTTTATTGGTATTTTCTCTCCGCTCTTAGTTGGGATTCTATTCTTCTATGGTATTCGTACCAGCGGGATTCTTATTTGGATTTCGAAGTAGCGTCTCTATTGGAGCCTTTATTTGGCCTTATTAAGTGAGGTTCGCAGACAATACTACTGGGATTTCTTAATGAGCTTTCACGAGAATTTGTATATGGTATTCTTGCTTAACAACTGATGACGAATAATCAGAGTTGGTTTTCAGTTGATGCAGATGTTCTCTTGTGAAGAAGAATTGCGTGGACGCAATTAGTTTAAGGGGGAGAGGATGTGACGCCCGAGATTTAGCCATGCATTCAATTACTGTTGCATCCTTTATTTGCGCACCTCTTTCTATGCCTTATTAATTGTCTTCTTAAATTACTATTCACTCCGTTTTTAAACTGCATTCTATTAGTTAATTAGTATTTTTATTAAATCATATTAATTGTTAAAGTAGTGGGAAAAATGTGCGTTTGAGCTAGAGGCGATAGGAGAGCTCATTTAGAAAATAATTTTAGTAGTCAAATGAATAGTGTTACGTAACTAACTTGGAGTTTAATTAGCTAACATTAAATTTATGCTTAGGACTTGTTTCTAACTAGTTTGACTCACATTTGACCATACACTTAAACTAAATAACTCACCTAAGCTTATATAACACACACACAACTCACCTTAAGTCATAACAAGCAAAAATCAAAACAAAAAAATGCTGAAAAATCACTGTAGCAAATCCGAGAATAGTGTAGGAGGAGAATGAGAGGATTTTGCTCATCAAATCTTCAAGCCAAGCCAAGCCAAGCTAGGAGCAAGTAGTTTAGGGTGTTTGCTAGCCTCCCGAGAGTTCCTACGCGCAATTGGTGAGGGTTTTCATGACTTTTTATGCATATCTAAAATGTTACATTTTTCTTGATTTGTTGAAAATGTTATCAAATGCTATTGCAAAGCTTATCTATGCTATTATACCTTGTATATAAGTGCTAGAGAACACATTTGAGCTATTAGTTCGCATTTTAAACGGTTGGAATCGTCATTTGAATTTATGAGGTGAATAGTGACGTTTTTCTAGGGTTTTATGTAATTGCACGTATTAGCTTGATTCAACACTCCTAATAGATGCCTTAGGTGCTAATGAAGGTAGTCTAATAGCCCCATGCACTTGAATTGCTCTAGAATCGCATAAAACGTGAAATAGCCGACTTTAACAAAGGAGTTTCGGGGTTAATGCGAATCCGGGTGAATTCGGGCTTCAATTCTAGTATCCTTAGGCTACCTAGGTGCTATAGAAGCCTTGATATCCTTTGTTTGAAGCTCAGACATTGTATGTGTAGTTTAAAGCCATAAGAGGGAATTTGGGGCTTTCGGGGTAATCGCGAGCGTTTGAATGAGTTAGAGGGTTGAGAGGGTACCTTGAAGGTTAGTTAGAAGGTTGGGAGAGTTTCCCTTGAAAATGGAATCATTAACCTTGGTTTGGAAGAGAAATAGTTTGAAAAATAAAGGGGTTTAGGTGCAATTTCGGTTGACTCACACTTCTAAACCCATGGCATGACTTCTTGAGTGTTTATATGTGGTTTCAAGTTGATTTGGAGCTTTTGGTATGATTCTATGCTTATTTTGTAAATGTCCCTTTGTAAAACTGCTTATTAGCTTATATAATTGCTTCTATTCTAACTGCCTCGAGGTCAACCTACTTTGTTGATCCTCCTATGTGTTAATGCTTATATTATTGCTATTAACTTGCCATTGTTAAGTGCATTGCATAGTGGTTACGCAACCATAGTGTCAGGGGCGGATGTGTTGAATATCGGCTGGGCGGCAGAGGGCTTGCCGGTGGATATTCAAACTCCGTGCCCTAGTCCCTCATTCGCCTGGTCTGGAGATTGCCAGGGAATGTTGGGTCGTAGGATTATCGGGGTACATCCGGAGTACACCCACTGGAGTGTTTGGGGTTATGCCGGCTTATCGTGATCGTGCTCGTGGTTCGTGGATCATGAATGAAGACCAGTGAAGATTGGTGTATAGGGGATTGTGTGAAATGTATCCTTTTAAATGTGTGGTTACTTATGTTATCATTGCTTCTTAAATTGTCTAAGTGATATTGTTGTATAACTGTATTATCTGTTGCATTGCACGCCCCGGGACTATATCCCTCACTGGGCAACAGTGGTTGCTCATACCTCGCTAACATGTTTCAGGTGGCACAGTTGGTGGAGTTGCCTTAGCTGCTGTGTGATATTTGTCTGAGGTGGATGTGCTTTCTGGTTGCTATGTGAAGAATTTGTTGTCCTATGTATAATCTATTTTGGGGCCTTAAAGCTCATGTATGTATTTGAGTAATATGTAAGCTGGAAGTCTGATAATGTAGTAGCAGTGGTAATTCTATGGCTTGTAATAACTTATATTTCTATTTCTAGTTGCTTTGCATGCTTGGGAGTGAATGGCTTAGTGTAGAATGTTTTATCTCTAAGTATGTTTTAATGTTATCCTAGAATGGCATGGTTATTAGACTATATTATAAACAAGTTACTTGCATGCTTGTGTGGTTTTGGAACTGTTGTTTGCTTCAAGGCTCGGATGGCCGTGAATCTTTAAATATTTAGCCATGAAAAGTTTGTTTACCTTGTAGTTACCTTATTTGAGAATTTACAGGTTTTCAGAATGTCCATAGTACAGGGGAAACTCTGTCCGTTTTTTCCCTAAAAAATTTGTGACCGGGCTTGGTATTGGGTTGAGAATAGCATGGTCATTAGAGCCTCCGGTCTCGTGAGGGATCGGGGCGTTACAAGCAGTACTAAAACTCAAATTATTCCCCAAAGCCTTTTGTAGTTTTTGCCAGAATTGTGATGTAAACCTGGGATCCCTGTCTGACACTATCTGAAATGGAACTCCATGCAGTCTCACAATATTTTCAACATAAAGCTCGGCCAATTTATCGAGAGAATCTGTTTTCTTTGTAGCAATAAAATGTGAACTCTTCGTCAACCTGTCTACTACAACCCACACAGAATCATTACCTCGTGGTGATCTTGGTAGATCCGACACAAGATCCATAGTAACCTGATCCCATTTCCATATCGGAATCTCCAATGGCTGCAACAATCCTACCGGCCTCTGATGTTCCGCCTTAACTTTCTGACAAGTCAAACATTTAGCTACATACTCAGCTATCTCTCTCTTCATGTTGTTCCACCAGAAATTCTGTTTCAGATCTCTGTACATTTTAGTGCTTCCAGGATGAATTGTGTATTTAGAAGCATGAGCCTCAGCAAGAATCTCATCTTTCACAGTCGAATTGCTAGGAATGCAAATTCTATTCCTGTACTTGAGAAGCCCATCATCATGCATCTTAAAGTTGGACTCTCCCCCTGTTGACTTCTCTATAAGTTTCAATAGCTGAGAATCTGATTGTTGCGCTTCTCTGATTCTAGATAGCAATAAAGATTGGATTTGTAAGCTAGCAAATTGAATACCTGATCTAGAAGTCTTCGGTTTCCACAAGCACAGTTCTTCCACAATCTCCCAGTCCTTGATTATCAAACTAGCCACAGAAGCTTTTCGGCTCAATGCATCTGCAATATTATTAGCTTTTCCCAGCAAATAGCTAATGGTACAGTTATAATCATTTAACAGTTCAAGCCAACGCCTTTGCCTCATATTCAGATCTTTTTGAGAAAACAAATATTTCAAACTTTTATGGTCAGTAAATATTTCAAATTTGTTACCCCAAAAATAATGTCGCCATTTCTTCAAAGCAAAGACAACAGCTGCAAGCTCCAAATCATGTGTAGGATAATTGAGTTCATATGGTTTCAATTTCCTAGAGGCATATGCTATGACTTTACCATTTTGCATCAACACGCATCCTAAGCCTTCTTTCGAAGCGTCACTATAAATCACCAAGTTCTCGGTTCCCTCAGGCAAGGCAAGAATAGGTGCAGAGGTAAGTCTCTTTTTCAACTCCTGAAAACTAGCTTCACATTTGTCATCCCAATTAAACACAGTTTTCTTCTGAGTTAAAGTAGTCAAAGGTCCTGCAATCTTTGAAAAATCTTTAACAAATCGCCTATAATAGCCTGCTAATCCCAAGAAACTACGGACTTCCGTGACAGTTTCAGGTTTTTTCCACGACATAACTACCTCAATTTTAGCAGGATCAACAGATATTCCCTCCTGGGAAATGATATGACCTAAAAAGGCAACCTGTTTCAACCAGAATTCTCATTTGCTAAATTTGGCAAACAACTTGTGTTCTTGCAAGGTTTGAAGTACAATTCTCAAATGCTCTTCATGCTCTGACTCAGACTTAGAGTATACTAAGATATTATCAATAAAAATCACAACAAACTGATCAAGATAGGGTCGAAATACTCTCTGCATCAAATCCATAAAAGCAGCTGGAGCATTTGTCAATCCGAAGGGTAAAACAACAAACTCATAATGGCCGTACCTAGTTCTAAATGCAGTCTTAGGTACATCCTCTTTCCGGATCCTCAACTGATAATAACCCTGCCTCAAATCAAATTTCGAAAACACAACAGCACCCTGTAGCTGATCAAACAACTCCTCAATTAAGGGCAAATGATATTTATTTTTCACCGTTACCTGATTCAGACCTCGATAATCTATACACAAACGCAGAGTACCGTCTTTCTTTTTCACAAATAACATGGGAGAACCCCACGGTGACGAACTAGGCTGAATAAAACTTTTCTCAAGTAAACCCTGTAGCTGAATTTTCAATTCTTGTAACTCAGGGGGAGACATCCTATACGGGGTTCTCGAGATAGGACTAGTTCCCGGCAACAGGTCAATCACAAACTCAATCTCCCTATTAGGTGGTAACCCAGGCAACTCCTCAGGGAAAACCCCTGGAAACTCTTTTATAACAGGTACTTCATTCAATTTCAATTTATCTCCAGGCTGATTAATTAAATAAGCTAAGTATGCATCATAGCCTTTACTCAACATTTTAGTAGCTTTAATGGAAGATATAATACGAGTCCCAGTAGACTTCCGACTCCCAGTTACTTTAATAACAAGTTGGTTAGGTACTTCTAAAGATAAAACTTTCCTCCTACAGTCCAAACATGCATAATATCGTCCCAACCAATCCATCCCCAAGATAACTTCAAAGTCCCGAAATGACATGATTATCAAGTCAATAGGATACATGCAACCCCCAATGCAAATATTACAATCTTTACACACAGACTTTGTAACAAATTTAGTACCCATAGGATTACCTACTTCAATCACATATGGCAGTTTATCAACTTTTAATACAGTAGACTGTGCACATCCAGGAGTAATGAATGAATGTGTAGCCCCGGTGTCAATCAAAACTACTACCGGCTGACTATTAATAAGAAAAGTACCTTCCACCACCACTGTCGTCTCTGGAAGCTCCTCCTGGTCGAGTGCAAATACTCGTGCCTAACCTCGCGGTACAGTGGCTGCTCCTGAAGCTCGAGTCTGGGCACCCTGGCCTGAAGTCTGACCCTGACCAAATTTAAACTTGGGACAATCTCTAACTCTGTGCTGATCACTGCCACAACCTGTGCAACGGCCTAGTTTCCTCCAACACTCAGCCTCTGTGTGACCCTTACGATTGCAATGAGTACACTGTAGATTCTTCCTAGTAGCAGCTCCTCCTGTAGGGGTCCTATAAGTAGATGTGGCAGAACTGCCCTGCTGAGATCTAGCAGTCATTGGTTGGGTCTGTGACTGTCCCTGTGGCTGGCTCTGAGCTGGTCTCGGCTGTGACTGCACCTGAACTGGTCCTGGATAGCTCTGGGTCTGCCTAGGCTGCTGAGTCTGCCTCTGATAACCCTGACTCTGAGACTGAAACTGCCGTTTGCTTGACTGACTAGACTGAGCTAACACATCTGCCTTACGTTTCTCATATCTCGATGCAGCCCTAACTACTGCAGCATAGTTCGGGTAATCTTGCGAAGACAAGTTAAGCATGATGTCACTCCTCAACTCTGTAATAAATCTCTGGATTTTCACATCCTCCGGCTGAACTAAAGCTAGCACATATCGAGATAGTCTCGTAAAGGTAGCCTCATATTGGTCTACAGTCATGTTCCCCTGTTTCAAAGCTATAAATTCATCCTGATGCCTCTCACGGGCCACAACCGATACATATTTATCTCGAAACTCACGAACAAAGTCAGCCCATACATGCTGAACCCTCTCAGCATCCCATTTTTCTCTAATAGTGCGCCACCAAGCCTCGGCATCACCATCCATTAAAAAGGCAGCATAGGTGATCTTTCTTTCATCGTCACACTCAAGTATCGCAGCAACTTTCTCGAACTTACTCAGCCACAACTCTGCTTTCATATCATCAGGCTCACCATAAAAACTATATGCTCCATGATACAGGAATTTATCAAATAAGTTACCTCCTGCAGTACCACTGCCCTCTGCTCTGGCAGCCTGATTACCCCTACCGACACATGCAGTACCCTGCTGAACTACAAACTGGGCTATGGTGTTCATTGCAGTGGCCATTGTGGCCATAATCTGGGCATTACTCGGTTCCTGCCCCTGCGGTACATCCCCGGCTGCCCTGGCACCTTGCCCCGGTACATTCTGCCTGGGAGCCTCCTCCGATTCTCTCCGTGGTCTACCCCGTCTCCTCATAATAATGCTATAAGAACATAATATTATAATAGGCAAATAACTATGCAAAAATAATGTACACATTGTTTTTAAACATTTTACTCACATAAGAAGCATATAAAACACTTAACAACATTTAACACTAACTTTTCATATTCTTATCATGTTAAGCTTTATCATTCTTTTTCATGCTAGCATGTCTTTTATCTAAGTACTTAAACAATTAACAATCAAATATTCACATAATTCACTTTCACATATAGACCTCTACCCACATGCCAAGGAATTTAACCCGCCTTCCAACATTCTAATAGCTCTGATACCACTAAAGTGTAACGCCCCGAACCCAACCCCACGCTAATAGTCAGGCTCGGACCTGTCACTCGGACAGAGTCTCCTCTGTACCAAGGACAAACTGTTACATGTAAACATTCATTCAAGACATTTGAACTAAAACAACAACCTATCTTCTAATATTACCCAAGCCAAAACACAATCACAAGGCCATCCAAGCCTTGGAGCAACAATATTCTACTTAAGCACACAAGCATGCGAGATAAGTTGGTTTTAGTCATAAGTAGTTAGTTACAATATGATCTAAGTTCCATATGAAGATCAACAAACACTCCAAGCATGCAAGAGAAATTAAAGTCTAGAATTTATTATTACAATCCAACAACTTTCTCTATCATTCTAGTACACATCTACTAGACAAATATACAAGACTCCAAAGGTCTCAAAATACAATATTAACAAGAACTCCACGCAAGAAGCACATAAAATCCACATCAGCACACAAAGTCAAGGATTCTGATCTACGTGAACTTCTTCTTCTTCTTCTACTTCTAACAACTGGGGATTCACCTCAGCTTCTCCTGAAACATTTTAAATGAGGAGTGAGCAACAAAGTTGCCCAGCGAGGGAGGTGATGCAACATGCCAACGTGCAATATGATATGCAAACACAAGGAAACATATACAAGCCACATAAACTAACAAGACAATAAGCCAAACTATTAATCACTTTAAAAGGATACGGTTCCACTTCCAAGTCTTCAATCACGAGCCACGAACCACGAGCATCACTAACATGCCGGCAAACCCCAAACACCACAATTGGGATACTCCGGATGTATCCCGATCCTACGACCCTTTCTCCCGAGGTAGGTCCATGCCCAGTAGGTGAACATCGCCTCTGGGGTAGTAGAGTATGCCTCAGCGAGAAATAGAATAGGCACCATGGTAGTCGAGGGAGCACGGCAAGCCCGACGCCGCACGTGTTTCTCGACGCTACCATGTCCGAAAAGGTTGCGCAACCCCGAAACAAGTCACAAGCAATCAATATATCACGTAACACATAAGAGGGACGACAAAGTAGGCCGCCCTCATATATACGCACGATAAGAGTTCATATAAACACGATATTAGCTAAAAGATGCCAAAAGAAGAAATCAACACAATTAAATTCCACAAGCTACTCACATAGCTTAATTATATACTAAATATTCAATGCAAGGCATCAAAATCCCACAGCAAGTTCCAAATGCAACTAAAATGGCTAAAACTACATTTTCCCTTTCTTTAATCGAGTTTTCTTTCTCCTAAGCATGGTTCAAGATTCCCAGACTATATCCTAGTCATTCTATATTCTTAATTAAGCTCAAAGATACCTTTTAAAGTCAACAAAACTTATTTTTGAAACAAAAGTTCAGGAAGGCCCCGAACGGAATTGAACAACAACTATACTACCCGAACCCTATTTTCGCGAAACGAAAGCACCAAAGGTGTTTCCTTAGCTCAAGGATACCCAAATCAATGCCCAAACTTGCCCGGATTGCCTAACGTGTAAAACCCCCTTTTTAAAGTAAGCTATTTATGCAATAAAGTTCAAATTCGAGTGATTCAACCTCACGTGGCTTTTCAACTAACTTCCCTAGGGTCTAGAGCACTTAATTGAAGCATCAATTCAAGCCAATTAGCAAATTTTCTCAAAACCCTAATTCTAGGCACTATTCATCACCTCTTTGATCAATCTCAACATTCAACCATTAACTTTGTTATCAAACCTCAAAAGTTAGCTCTATAGACATTAAATAACTCATAGGAAGTATTCATAACAAGTTATATAGCTAATATCAACAAATCAATAAAATTCAATATATGCTCATAAACTTTAAAAACATATAAATGCATCTCCCTCACTATTTTGAAGATGAAGAAGCTTGTTGAAGTCTCTATGTTGTTCAAAAATCCTCCCAAGATCAATCTAAGAGCTCAAAGTGCATGGATGTTGAAGCAAAAATCTCCTTTTTCTTCACTTGAAGTGGACGGCCAAATGGGGACATGGAGGGAATTTTTTGCAAATGTTTTTATGAGCTAATATGTTATGTGATGTTTTTGCTTATTTTATATAAGTTTATATGTTATTAAATAGGTCAAATTTCATTAAAATCTTAGTCAAACTAGGCCAAAATGCAATTTCAATTATTTTTAGTTGCAACTAGTACTATTCTTACGTAACACTATTCAATGGTCACGAAAAACATTTTCCAAACGCACACTCCTAAGCCCGAAAGTTCAAAACAAAAATTTCTTGGTTCCTTTTAAATGTCATATGACCTAGGAAAAATTTAAAATCAAGCTTTTGAAACAGTCAAAAAATTTATGAATAGTAACCCACAATAAATCAATTAAGCAAGAAAAATGATGCACGTAGAAATGCGCACATAGGTATGCAACGATTATAAATAAATTCTATGGTGAAATTCTTGGGTGTCACAGACTCCGTCCGTTTTCCCTAAAAATTATGCCCGGGTTTGTAATTGGGTTGCGATTAGATTGATTAATAGAACTTCCGGTCTCGAGAGGGATCGGGGTGTTACAACGCATATCTTTTCTTGGTCATGTTATCACACAGAGCGGTATTTCTGTAGATCCCACTAAGATTGAATCGGTGATGTCTTGGAAACGTCCAGAGAATGTTTCGGAGGTAAGTAGCTTTCTTGGCTTGGCGCGTTATTACCGTAGGTTTGTCAAGGACTTTTCTAAGATTGTCGGGCCACTTTCTAAGTTAACTCAGAAACATACTAGCTTTGTTTGGGATGAGAAATGTGAGAGTGGGTTTCAGGAATTTAAAAAGAGATTGACTACTGCTCCAGTACTTGCTCTACGAGAGGTGACCGATAATATGGTCATTTACAGCGATGCATCCAAGGAAGGCTTGGGATGTGTTCTTATGCAGAATGGCCGGGTTATTGCCTATGCTTCTAGGAAGTTGAAGCCTTATGAGGTGAATTATCCGACTCATGATCTTGAGTTGGCAGCTGTTGTTTTCTCACTGAAAAAGTGGCGTCAATATCTGTGGGGCAGTAAGTTCGAGATTTTCACTGATCATAAGAGTCTTAAGTATTTATTCTCACAGAAGGAGTTGAATATGCGTCAGCGGAGGTGGATGGAACTTCTTGGAGATTATAATTGTTCTATCAGTTATCTGCCTGGGAAGGCAAATGTTGTGGCAGACGCTCTTAGCCGTAAGGCGAGTGTTTCTTGTTTAGCTGTCAAGAAGTGGGAGGTTCTTGAGGAATTCACTTATTGGAGACCGGAGTTGACTCAGGTTGGGGTGATGTGTTCACATATGCGTATTCAACCTTTATTGATGTCTCAGATCAGAGAAGCTCAACAACTTGATGTTAAACTTCAGAAGATCAAGGATTAGATCACAGATCATCAGTCTGACTTCAAATTACACGAGGATGGTATTCTTCGGTTTCAGAACAGGGTTTGTGTTCCTGATGAACCGGGTTTGAGGTGAGGTATTCTGGAGGAGGCTCATAATTCTAGGTACACCATTCATCCTGGTGGAAACAAGATGTATCGGGACTTGAAACAACATTACTGGTGGAATAATATGAAGAGAGAAGTTGCTCAGTTCGTGTCTAGATGTTTGACTTGTCAGCAAGTGAAAGCCGAGCATCAACGACCTGCAGGTTTGCTTCAGCCGTTGGCTATACCACAGTGGAAATGAGAGCATATTACGATAGACTTCGTCACTGGTTTGCCTAGAACACCGAGAGGTAATGATGCAGTTTGGGTTGTTGTGGATCGTTTGACGAAGACAGCTCACTTTATTTCGATGCGGATGGGAGATGAAGTTGCAAAGTTGACGGATCTTTATTTGGATCAGATTGTTAGACTTCACGGGATTCCATCTAGTATTGTCTCAGATCGAGATCCTCGATTTACTTCTCATTTGTGGGAGAAACTTCAGGAGACTTTGGGTACTCAGCTTAATTTCAGTACATCGTATCATCCACAGACCGACGGTCAATCCGAGAGGACTATTCAGATTCTCAAAGATATGCTCAGGGCTTGTGTTCTGGACTTCGGGAAGAACTGGGAGAAACATCTACCACTTGCCGAGTTTGCCTATAACAATAGTTATCAAGCTACTATTGGGATGGCACCTTTTGCAGCTCTTTACGGTCGTAAGTGCCGTTCACCTTTGTATTGGGATGAAGTAGGGGAGATGAAGACTATTGATCCAACTATTATGCCAGAGCTTCTAGAGAAGATTGAGAATGTTCAGTTGATCATGCAGAGAATGCTTACGGCGCATAGTAGATTTAAGAGTTATGTTGATAAGTGTTGTCGGGATTTGGAGTTTGCAGTTGGAGATCGGGTTTTCTTGAGATTGTCTCCTCGAAAGACGTTTGCTCGTTATGGTAAAGGTGGTAAGCTGAGTCCGAGGTTTGTGGGGCCGTTTGAGATTACTGGCAGAGTGGGCAAGTTGGCATATCGTTTGGCTTTACTGGAGAATTTCTCTAATGTCCATGATGTATTTCACGTGTCTAATTTGCGGAAATATGATCCGGATCCTTCTTATATTCTTGAGCCAGAGCTGTTACAGCTTCGTGAGAATATGACTTATGACGAGCGGCCAATTCGTATTCTTGATCAGATGGAACGAGAGTTGAGGTCGAAGAAGATTCCGATGGTTAAGGTGTTGTGGAAGCATCACGGTATTGAGGAGGCTACTTGGGAAAGGCGAGATTAGATGCAACAACAGTATCCAGATCTTTTCCGTTCAGCAAGTAAGAATTTTAGGGACGAAATTTCTTTAAGGGGGGAGAATGTGAGACCCTATATTTTGCTTTATCTCGATTTGCATACTTAACCTCGTTTTTCATGAATCAACCTGTTTATGTGCTATATGACTTAGAATGTGCTAAATATGTGATTAGTACTCCTAATACATGCTAAGTGTGCATTCATGAAATTTTTATCAAAAACGGAATTAGAAATTTTATCGTCAGTTTTGGTGAATAATGTTTTTGAACACCTGTCCGCTAAAATTTTTACAGGAGTGTTTTAAACATTTTAAAACCTAGTCCTCGTGTATTAATAGACCCATGTTTGATTAAAACGGATTTGGAATCAGTTTTGGAATTTTAAAGATTTTTACACTTTTTTTTGCAAGAAAACGAGTTTTAAGCCGACTCGGGTGAAACTGTTTTAAAGTAACACTCTTTGTCACCTAAAATATATTGTCTAGAATTAGTTTAAGTGTTAATTTAATAGTTGAGCAAGAAATACTCAAGAAATGAATTAAAAGACTAAAATAGAATTAAAGGACTAAAAAAATTAACTTTGACTTTCTTTTATTTTATTTGACCAAGCCTTTATATGCATAATATATCATCAACACCTACTAAAACAACACAAAACACACTCAAATTTCACCTACATGGTCGAGAGCGATAGAGAGAAAAACCAAGCTTTTTCTTCAAGTTTTCAAAGCAATTTTTCATAGAAAAACCTAGTTTTTGTCCGTATATTTTCATACCGAGTTGGATTCCGCTTGTTGGGCACGCATTGCACGCATATCTAGGCTTGTTTCGCATCAAATGTGAGAGAAAAATTCTAGATCTCAAAAGTCATTTTTTATGTTTTTGCATATAATTGATTATTGAACTGTTAGAATGTTAATTTGAAGTTATATTATTGCTCAGTGCATGCTAGGGATCGTTTATGTGTATTACTACGAGATTTGAACCATTGTAGCGAAATTATTTATTTTTGGGTATTTAAAGTTGATAGATTGGTCATTTGATGAATATCTTGAGTTGTTGTGGTTGGAATCGATTGCCGTCGATTTTTAAAAGTTTGTTAATTACGTGGTAACACCGTTATAATGCCGAATTTTTGATTGCGATGTTTGGGTGAAAATTCAGAAATTTCAGCCTAGGTGCATTGAGGTTTTAGAGTTGTTGGGCTTGATTTTTATGTGTCTTGGTTGGTTTCCGAGAGGGCTAATGTAGTTGATTGAATGGGTGAGTGTTAGAAACTGATTTGGAGTTGTTTGGATTAGTAGAATGTAAGATATGATTAATTGGAGTTTAGGTTGTCTTTCTTTAAATTGCTGAAATGAGCCTTAGTTGATTGGGTGATATTTGAGTGATTGAATTGTGAGTTGTTGATGGTTAGACTAGGGTTAGATTACGTGTTTAATGCATATTAAGTTGGATGGCCTACTTTGTCATCTAACTTAGTTGTTTGTTGTTTAATTGTTTACTTGATGTTATATTGATGATAATTGATGATAATTGATGATTATTGATGATTATTGATTGATGATTGATGAACCGGGAGCTAGGAAATTCTTCTAGATTGTCCTCCTGTGAATGATGTTTATTATTATTGCTGAGTCTTGGTATGTGTGTGCCACCTCTCGGGCAACATCGGGCTGTCGGGTTGATAACGGCATGACTACCAGAGACTACCTCCAGCTCGCATGATGGAAGTGTCATGGAGGGTGAGGCTAGTGAGGTACCTCGGGTGCGTGAGTAATGGGGAGTTACAAGAAGAATGGTTGAGATCGTGATGGCGTTTGGAGCTACACCAACTAGAGTATCCTTTATTGATTCGCCATTATAGTTATGTGTTTATATTGTTATTGATGTTTTATTGTGTGTTTACTGCTCAAAAGATCATTTCCAAGGAGTATAGTAAATACTGTTAGAGATCTATCGGATCCTCACTGAGCTTGTTTTATATAAGCTCACTCTCTATTATTGCATGCATACAGGTGTTATTGAGCAAGATTTCAGGTACGTGCCTCCAGAAGGGGATAATGTGCCATATGTGGACGAGTCATATGTGCCAGAGTCTTGTCCTTGATGCTTGAGATGTTGTATACTCTATTATCTTGTATATTAAACTAGTTGTCTTTTATTTACTTTGTAGTTTATGATGTATAAGTTGTAGTAAAGATAATGAACTAAATGATGCTAACTTAGTAGTCTTTCTTTTGTTATGATTAGGTTGCTAAGTTGATTTATAATCTATTTTGAGATGTATGTTAAAGATAAGGTATTATGTTGGAACGGAGGTGTATAACTAAGAATGATTATTGTATAATATGGTTATGTTGTATGTTGTTAATGGTATTGAGAAATTGATTGTTGTTTGGTTGAGGAGTTTGATCGTATGATGTTCTGAGAGGTTGGTTTAGAGCCTCGGTGTCTTAATTACTGTCGTTATACTACCGAAATTCCGTTGTGTCCTGACTGATTGTAGGTGGGGTCAAGTTGGGGCGTGACAGTGACCTTCCAGATGAAGGATCTCATATATATAATGACAAGAGATAGAAGAAGATGATACCTCCTGTAGACAACTTAAGGAAGCCACAAATCTGAAATTTTGCTCACTTGATTGAAAACACCATCCCTTGAAAGCACAAGGGCTCTAGTCCGTCCATACGAGCAAAGAATGACTTCTCCATTTCCGTGGTTGTTTTGTGCTAGACAACCATGGAAGATTTATGAGCTTGTTTGTAAAGAGGAGAGCAAAACCATTTTCTTCTTCTCCCTTTCCTTGGCTGCATTTTTATGAAGAAGAAGAGAAGACAAGTGCATCTAGTTCATCTTCATTTTTCAGCCATGGTTCTCTCAAGATGATGAAGAAGAAGATATTTTTTCTTCTCTTTCTTCTAGCTGCGTTTTTCTCTAATTTTTCAGCCATGGAGGCTTGAGGAGAGAGAGAGAGATGGATGACAACTACTACTCATCAAAAGAAGAAGAAGACAATTCTTCTTCATCTTTCTCTTTCTCCAACGTGTGGAGAGAAGAGAAAGATGACAAGCCTTGTCATCTTTTTTTCCATCTTTTCTTATTCTTGTTTGCTTGGGTGAAGAAAAGAGTAGACAACTCTTTTCTCAATGTGTTGTTTTGTCTCTTTGTTAGAAAAAGAAAAGATGACAAAGTTGTCATCTTTTATTTCTTTTATTGTAGTATTTTTCCACTAATGTATTTAAATATTCAACCTAATCACAATTAGTTGAAATTATGAAAACAACCTTTTCATATTTTCACATTAGCCCCAACACTTAATAATAATTGCATATTGAGCTCAATAACTTTTAAAAGGTCAATTACACAATTGTTAACTCCTTAACAATTACACAATTGTTAACTCCTTAACAATATAAGAGAAACAAAATATAATTGTTAACTCCTTAACAATATAAGAGAAACAAAATATAATTGTTAACACTTTAACAATTCAAGAGAAACTAAATGCAATTATTAACACTTTAATAATTCAAGAGAAACTAAACTCAATTGTTAACACTTTAACAATTCAAGAGAAAATAAATGCAATTGTTAACACTTTAACAATTCAAGAGAAACTAAACGCAATTGTTAACACTTTAACAATTTAAGAGAAACTAAATCAAGCTCAATAGGAAAAACATTCACCATGCTCTATTGTGTGTGACTTTCTAGATTCACTACTATATAGCACTGAAGAAACATTGAACACTTTCAATGTTAATCGAGCTATTCGATTTGTTTAGAGAATGTCTCCCGTCATTCTCAAAACACCCTCAGAGTTCTTGAGTGACGTTCTAGCTACCAACGTATCAAGACAGTTTATAAAGCAATGAAGTCTTATTCAAGTGAATCTATTTATGGTCGCCGATTATCGTGCAATCAAATCCTTCCATTAATTGTCCCGTCGAGCAAGAACCATGATTGGATTAAGTTCATAAACTCGATACCATGCATAGATCTAATTGGTGTAATGAGAGATAACACATGGAAAACCCTTTCTCCATCATTCATACCTTGGCCAAGGATTTCCTCATTAAACAACCAATATTAGATCGCATAGGACATCGCCTCACGTCGGAGGTTAACGGATCCTCTCTTGACCACTACTTGTCAATCACAATACCAGACGAATGAAACTGTGAAAGGACGTATCTCATCTCGTTTGTCGAAACAATCATTGTCCAAACGCTAGAATCAAACCCCAATACATATGACAACCGTAATGTCTCAAGTCTAAGGATTACATGCACACTCGCAACGATTAACAAATTATTAATCCAAAGTCATGTAATTTGTTATTCACGTCACATTCAATGATTTATTCAACTAATAGTCATCCACATGTTTGTAAGTCGCATCGCTATGCTGTTATGGCACGTGGCTCACCATCCTTTATCATTAACATCTCTATATTAATCAAAGGTAACAACACATGTGATAGTCCGTAATTGATTATTAAAGTCCCGATCAAATAATCTAAGGACTATGAACACTTTAAGTATTTATCATATTAAGGAAATACGCCAACATATTCTAAACGCTTTTAGAATACATTCCTCTAATGAAAATACTAGGGACTCATTCATACACGTAAAGTAGGAGAATATGAATGTCCTAATTATGTTAATATGTAAATGAACATATAAACACTAATGCCATAAGTAAATGTCAAAATGCCCCAATATATGTCATCCAAATATGTAGCATTAAGGCATATCTCTAACAATCTCCCACTTACACTAATGCTATGAAACATAGTATTAGTACAACAAACAATGATATCATATACTCATCTTCTCAAAACGAGGACCTAGCTGTGACTGATTCATAGCTACAGTAAGTGGGTCAGGTACATCAAGAGATATGGCCGTTTTCTGCAAAGACATATCTCAATATGATTATTGGCTACAGATACAACACATGAAGATGGAAACAGTTTTCCAAATGTTTGGACATACAGTGAGACCTTGGTTCCACTAGCTTGTGCAGTAACTCCGTATAGTCGTAACAATAAAAGCATCACAACTTAACGATAGGAACCATAACCAACTCGTATGATTTCCTCGATCCAAACAACTTCTTTCGTAATATTACATATCACAAAAGACATAAGTTATGTAATGGAATCTACAGTTTTCTCAGAACCTTTCTAACTTACTGAGCTCCCACTACAAATAAACGTGAACCCTAACATAGACATTCTATTATAAGATTCATATTAAGAATCTGAACTAGTAAATCCATCACTACGGAATTTACTTCCTCCATGAACTAAAATATATATCTTTAGTGCTTCCCAAGTACTTAAGAATATACTTCAATTCTATCAACCATTCCCAAACTTGGATTGGACTAATATTTACTCGTAACACTTTACAGTTTACGCAATATCAAGCCTTGTACATAATATAACAAATATGAAGTTACTATAACTTTGAATACAAATTTGTTATGCAACTAGAGTTTCTTGAACACCTTCAAAACCACTCTTATGTACAATCTAAGGAATATGTCGAGTAATCTATTTGTACTATCATTATAGCTACAAATTCACAAGATACGAACGACAAGTTCTAAATGGAGAACATTTAATATGACTAGACTATAATTAATATCACAACACACATATCATCAACTATGATATTGAAGTCATCATTATTGCAGTCATAGAAAAGTGGATGCGCTCCTACTATTCTTTTGCAATCACAAGGTTCATCTACATTTTAAATGAAATCTAACTCTTTAATCTCATTTGAAATGGGTGAAACATTTCCAAGGAATTCACTTAAAAATTCACAAGTGGATTTATCAAGTATGCACATATTACTCATATCAATAGATCAGAATCATCAATATAGTAATACAATGTGCTATAATGACTAGCATAATACAACGAGACTAAAGCACAATAATTGGTAAAAGGATTTCTTCATAGCTTACACTTTGGCTTTGATGATATCTTTTAGAAACCAATATTTCTATAAAAGGTCATTACCCTTTTCTATTAACTTCAACCTTTATCTCGGAGATCAATATCCAGATTAAGCTAAAGTATATGAAGTCTCATTATTATGCTTTGCATTATATAGTTTCTTGGAATCGATATCAAATATATCGTTTCTTTGTAGATCGTAGGATCAACTAATTGATAATTATCTCAAATACACAAACAACGTTTGTGCTTCCAAAAGGATATCCCTATATTCTTTTAAAGAATGAGATACACTACTAGTTTTTCAAAGATCTTGTGTGATGACACATCACGGACCTTATTGAATAGATTCATTACTTTGGTCTAGGTGATTTTATAGCTTTAGAGGATACATCCTCAATTTCTATTTTATTATAAAGTAATATCTTCTTGAACAAAATTTTTTCTTCAAAAAAGATTACAATATAATAGATCAATAGACATTGATCACTAAATAGAAATTATATCCTACAAAACTAGGATATACTATAAAATTACCTTTAACCAAAACTCTCACTAGTCCTTTAAAAAACTTTTCAATAAAAGTAAGACAAACCAAAATTAACACATTTAATACTTGGTTGACATCCAACTTATATCAAATATAAAGTTCTAGCAATAGTAGGCAGTTACTATTCAATATAATATTAAATTAAGGAAAGCATGACTCACAAATAAATAGAATGATTAGTCAAACTAATCAACAACTTTACTACATCCAACAAAGCACGGTTTCTTCACTAAGAAAACCGTATTTATTTGTGATACACCGGGCATTATTAATTTCGATACTATATCAAAATTTTAGGATACTCAAATAAAATAGTACTTAAGTATTTTGCCTTCATGATCTAATCATAAGGCACTAATACATTTTTCTATACGAGCCTATTCTCAAATAGCTCTAAATACATCAACATGTACTAATCCAAATAAGCTAGTAGTTTTAATCCTTTATCAAACAAAGGATGACTTGGTTACCTTTCTAATAAATAAGATGTATAAGTTGATCAAACCAACTTAATCATCATCTTATTTTTAGAAAAACCTAATCATGTAGAAACTACAATTAATTTAGATTATTTGAGTAATCTTAAAATTTGGTGGATGGTTATAACGATTGATAATATGTTTGCAATACATTCTTTCATCCATATCAAGATAATAAATACTACACCATAATGCGCTTTTACAAGCTTTAGGAATATACATTTTATTCCTAATATCATTTAGGTATAAACCTTAAAATACAAAATATGTCCAGAAGACATCCAAACAAATTGTCTTTAGCTAACGCAAGAACCTTTGTTTCATTTGCTAACACTTAAAACATTCCACACTTCCAAAAGCGTACTACTGAGATGAAGATTCTATCCTCGAACACATTTACTAATGTTTCACTAGAATCCATAAAGTAGTACTAATCACAATGAAAGAAGATTTATAATTCATAGTAGCTTTACAACCTTGACATTCAAGCTATAAAGATACTTTGGATTAAAACCTCTTTTAATGTCCGATTTTAAGGCTATGAAAACATCTTTTACACATGCCTATACAATCCTTAATTTTCTTCTTAGATATGCTCCCACTGGCTAATAGAAATCATCTTTTTTTGCCTTTCTTCTTTGCATTACCATTAACCAAAGAGGAAATACAAATATAAGAATGAATTCCATTTATATCTAATTTCATGCATTAAATATGCTTACCACAAAACCATTTGCTAGTTTAGAATTATATTCTTTACATATTGCATACCCTTATGCAAACTATGAAAGAATACAAATCCTTAGCATATTTAATTTGTTTTACTTATCATCCATAAGTACTACAACTTTTCGTTTTGATACATTATCAAGATGAAAAATAACTGAGCATATAACTCTAGGACTTTATTAAGTTTCTAAGAACCATTCTTAGATGATAACGTTAATAAAAAAGTTTGGTCTAGTTGCGCGATATAAAGTCTAGTTAATTAAAAATGACGGGTTCATTATTGTAGCCATAAACGTATGCAGAAAATAAGATCGCTAGTAGACATAAACTTGTTAAAACATTTAATTTGGCATTTAATTAAATGATACATCCCACTAATTTTATCGAATCTCACACTTCCTAAATGAGATCGTGAATCTAATTAAAGACTCATTAGTAGGTGACCATGATTCTCTTTAATATGAATACCCCTCAGCTTTGGTGCATTATCGAAATATATATACAAAGAGTTAGCAATGTTTACTATCTATATCACTATATAGGATATGGCCATTTTGCCCCTAAATCACCGTAACCTCAGCTTTGGTACATTATTGGAAACGTGATCTAGTTAGATTATACCCACCGTCACAGTGTTGCGACAATTTGAATCCCGGACCTCAGCTTTAGTGCGTTATTGGCCTCGTGATATTGGAACAACACAACATCACTATGCTTGCTAGGTAAATATAATACTTTCATGGAATATGTTTTCCTACCTTTGGGTTAGCCAAGACATACCCAATCGAGAAAATATAACCTAGGATAGTGGAGGGCAATGATAAACACTTTTACCGCTTTACAATCTAATATGTTTGCACATAGGAAGATTTTGAATTTAATTAGGTCTCACTTTGCACATTAGTTCATTTACAAGCATACATCACATATAGGCAAATAAATAAACAAACATACAAAATCATACATCATGGTGGATCATGGACTTAGACTATGAATTAAATCAAGACAAAAATAAAACCTAAACAAACACATCAACATGTCTTCTTTGGTCTTGTCTTCTTGAATTCTTCAAAGATCCAAAGCACCTCCAACTTCTTGAAAGTCTCCAATGGTCTTCTTGCAAACTTCTTGTAGAAATTACATACATTATATCTCACTACAAATTTCTCTCAATTGCAAGAAAATAAAACGAGACTTATATCTCAATTACATACTAATGAATGATATAACTAGTTACAACACCATCTAATGAAATTACAACTAATTATCCATTCATTAACCAAGTCCATGATCAAATTTACCATTTATCATCCAACATTACAATGTAAGATAAAACTCATAAAGCAAAGAATATGCATCATATACATAAATAATAAAGCTAAACAAGCAAGCTAACACAAACTAATGTATCCAATACATTAAATAAATAAAAGGCATGTTTGCAATAAGTTTCATATCTTGAGATATTAGCATCTCATGTTAAACAACACAAAAGAACTAGATAAAATCAATTTTAAGTCCATACTTGTTCAATAAGGCCCATCCTTTATTAATTTTATGGCCCAATTTGAGTTCCAAGGCTCATATTAATCTTCACTAAGAAAAACAATCTTATCTAATCTTATTAGACTAAAGCCCACTGATTTTTAAGCCCATTGGACTTAACCAAAATCAAACCAATTAGTCATTGCTTTCAATTTATGACCCATCATAAATCTGCTGCATATACACCAACTATTTTGACTCGTTTAGCCTATCTACAGTTCTCCAAAAATTCTTAAATTTTACAGAGACGTAGCTTTTCGAGTATAGATAGTTTTAGAATCAAACGGAACTCAATTCAGAGTTAAATTGACTGAGTTATGCCTCTTAGAACACAACTGCACAAACTGTCCAGCTTTATGCGAGAATCAGTGAACTTACTGATTTTGATTTTTGTGAAACCCTTAGCCACGAAATTAGGAGATACATATTAGAGGATGAAATGTTCTACTATCTCTATAGCATAACATATCCAAAAATAAGCCAAATATAACAACATTTACTGTGTTAAAACAGTCACATAAAAACAGTGGACAGAAACATTTTCAGAAATGTTGAAACTCTTTCCTTGTTCTTTTGTGCTCAAGACTTTAGAAACTTTAAGCAAACACATATGTAATCACATGAACATCAAGTCCTTGCTCTGATACCACTTGAAGGATCTCATATATTTAGAGCTATGAACATCATCTAGCTAAGAATCGAGCGGAAGCGAAACATGACATTCAAAATTTCTGGAATTCAAAGCATGATGTTCATATGAAACTCTAACCTTGATATCATGTGATTAACATATGCAAAACATATATATATTGACAAGAGATAGAAGAAGATGATACCTCTTGTAGACAACTTAAGGAAGCCACAAATCTGAAATTTTGCTCACTTGATTGAAAACACCACCCCTTGAAAGCACAAGGGCTCTAGTCCGTCCACACGAGCAAAGAATGACTTCTCCATTTTCGTGGTTGTTTTGTGCTAGATAACCATGGAAGATTTATGAGCTTGTTTGTAAAGAAGAGAGCAAAACCATTTTCTTCTTCTCCCTTTCCTTGGCTGCGTTTTTATGAAGAAGAAGAGAAGACAAGTGCATCTAGCTCATCTTCATTTTTCAGCCATGGTTCTCTCAAGATGATGAAGAAGAAGATACTTTTTCTTCTCTTTCTTCTTGCTGCGTTTTTCTCTAATTTTTCAGCCATGGAGGCTTGAGGAGAGAGAGAGAGATGGATGACAACTACTACTCATCAAAAGAAGAAGAAGACAATTCTTCTTCATCTTTCTCTTTCTCCAACGTGTGGAGAGAATAGAAAGATGACAAGCCTTGTCATCTTTTTTCCATCTTTTCTTATTCTTGTTTGCTTGGGTGAAGAAAAGAGTAGACAACTCTTTTCTCAATGTGTTGTTTTGTCTCTTTGTTAGAAAAAGAAAAGATGACAAAGTTGTCATCTTTTATTTCTTTTATTGTAGTATTTTTCCACTAATGTATTTAAATATTCAACCTAATCACAATTAGTTGAAATTATGAAAACAACCTTTTCATATTTTCACATTAGCCCCAACACTTAATAATAATTGCATATTGAGCTCAATAACTTTTAAAAGGTCAATTACACAATTGTTAACTCCTTAACAATTACACAATTGTTAACTCCTTAACAATGTAAGAGAAACAAAATATAATTGTTAACACTTTAACAATTCAAGAGAAACTAAATGCAATTATTAACACTTTAATAATTCAAGAGAAACTAAACTCAATTGTTAACACTTTAACAATTCAAGAGAAAATAAATGCAATTGTTAACACTTTAACAATTCAAGAGAAACTAAACACAATTATTAACACTTTAACAATTTAAGAGAAACTAAATCAAGCTCAATAGGAAAAACATCCACCATGCTCTATTGTGTGTGACTTTCTAGATTCACTACTATATAGCACTGAAGAAACATTGAACACTTTCAATGTTAATCGAGCTATTCGATTTGTTTAGAGAATGTCTCCCGTCATTCTCAAAACACCCTCAGAGTTCTTGAGTGACGTTCTAGCTACCAACGTATCAAGACAGTTTATAAAGCAATGAAGTCTTATTCAAGTGAATCTATTTATGGTCGCCGATTATCATGCAATCCAATCCTTCCATTAATTGTCCCGTCGAGCAAGAACCATGATTGGATTAAGTTCATAAACTCGATACCATGCATAGATCTAATTGGTGTAATAAGAGATGACACATGGAAAACCCTTTCTCCATCATTCATACCTTGGCCAAGGATTTCCTCATTAAACAACCAATCTTAGATCGTATAAGACATCGCCTGACGTCGGAGGTTAACGGATCCTCTCTTGACCACTACTTGTCAATCACTATACGAGACGAATGAAACTGCGAGAGGACGTATCTCATCTCGTTTGTCGAAACAATCATTGTCCAAACGCTAGAATCAAACCCCAATACATATGACAACCGTAATGTCTCAAGTCTAAGGATTACATGCACACTCGCAACGATTAACAAATTATTAATCCAAAGTCATGTAATTTGTTATTCACGTCACATTCAATGATCTATTCAACTAATAGTCATCCACATGTTTGTAAGTCGCATCGCTATGCTGTTATGGCACGTGGCTCACCATCCTTTATCATTAACATCTCTATATTAATCAAAGGTAACAACACATGTGATAGTCCATAATTGATTATTAAAGTCTCGATCAAATAATCTAAGGACTATGAACACTTTAAGTATTTATCATATTAAGGAAATACGCCAACATATTCTAAACACTTTTAGAATACATTCCTCTAATGAAAATACTAGGGATTCATTCATACACGTAAAGAAGGAGAATATGAATGTCATAATTATGTCAATATGTAAACGAACATATAAACACTAATGCCATAAGTAAATGTCAAAATGCCCCCAACATATGTCATCCAAATATGTAGCATTAGGGCATATCTTTAACACTAGATTCATAATCGCGTACCGATAAGGGACCTGATAAACCTTCTTATCTATTTCAGAAATGTCTCTGTCATTTACCGAAATACCCTGATGCTCATGAGTAATGCACTAACAATGAACGTATCATGAGAATGTAAACGATGATGAAGACGACGTCTTTCATGAATCCATTTAACGGTCGAGAATTAGCATGCAGTCCGATCCTTCTGTTACAAGTGCCTCGATCGGGAAAGGACCATGAAATGGTTAAGCCCACATCCGATACTATGTATAAATCTGAATCGATGAAACACGAGATGACTACCATGGAAAAACCCCTTTCCATAACTTCATACTCTCATTGGCCAAGGACTTGCTCGTTTACCAACCGATCTCTGATATCATAGGATATCGCCTCACGCCGGAGGTTAACACATCCTATCTTGATAATTACTTGTCGGTTCATACCACAAGACTAGAACACGAAAGGCCGTATCCCACCTTATAGAAGACGGGTATTGTCCAGACGCAGTATTTAGCCCCTAATATAACCGGCAACCGTAATCTCTCAAGTCTGAGGATTAATTTGCACAATTCTCAACTAAATAGTAAACTATTAACCTGAAATCATGTAGTTCAGTATTTATTGTGATATTCAATGATTCGTACACATACGATCACTTATATGTTTATTAGTCCACATCACCATACAGTTCTGGCATTTCGCACACCATCATTTATCATTAACATCACCATGTTAATCAAAGGTAATAATATATGATAACCCGTACTTGATTATTCTAGTCCCGGTCGAATAATCTGAAGGGCTATGAATTGTTTCTTAATGCTTATCATATCGAAGAGAAAGTGCGAAATATCCTAAACCGTTTTAGAATATTTCTCTTCTTGGATAAACATTAGGGACATATTCATATCGAAGTGGAGAATATGAATATCCTACAAATCACATAGTGTATAAAACACATAAGCATATTCTTATTAAACCCTAATAAGGTCATCTCAAACTTTAGCATTAGGGCATATCCCCAACAGTCTTTACAAAATCGTACTTCCGCTCGTGACCGTACGATACAAGGCGAAAAATTTCATTACTAGGAGAGACCAGGAGGTGGGCTTGGAAGCAGCCAATTCGAAGAAGTACGCATATATCTCATGGTCACTTACAAGGCGGATCTCTTATGCTTTAGTTGAGAAAGTTCAACAGGAATGGATTTTATACCCATTCCTTAGCATACTTGAGGCTTGGGAAGGAAAAGAACCTGAGGTTTGAAGATGCTCAATCAATAGAGAGAGGAATGGAGAACGGGTTCTTGGATAACCAAGAGATTACTGGAGTGACAAATAACTGCAATATAATCTTCGATAGAGTAGAGCGAAGGAAAGGGCTCAGGAATGACTAAAGCACTACTAAAAGAGGAAGTCTGTTAGGGCAGTCTACTCATGTACGACAATTTCACCCATTTCAAAGATTTGACTAGAAGAAGAAGGCAAGCTAGCAGATAACGGCCTATCTGATCTTTTGAATAGGCCTTAAGCTTCAATCAAATAGGCCATAGATCGAGATTCACTCATAAGACAAGCGACTACTAGAAGACTATAACAACTCATTACTAAGCAAGATGACTCCATCTCCTGACAGATGAGATTGGACTCAAGCCAAGGCAAATGAGGTTTTTAATCCTTGATTGAATTTGATTGACAAGTTGCAAAACACCGTTGTTCAGTCACTCCTTCCTATGCGGAGTTAGTCTGTTCCGTGGATTTGACCAAGCAAGCTAGCGAGCCAGGAAACTGGACAATGGATGACGCAGAAAACACAAAGATATGAGAAAGGTTCGAGTGATTTCGACTAAGAGTAACTCGACTCTGAAAAAGGTGGAAAAAGCTCCTTTCTATTTTCTCTCATTTCAATCTCCGCGAGTTCAGTTTGTTTGCAAGACTCAATCAAAGTAGTTCGTCCTCCTTCTCAAGTTCCAGATGGCAGCTCTTTCACTTGGTGTTCCCTATTCTAAGACATCAACACCGACTTAGGTTTCGACTTCAGCCTCAGCATCGTTTTCTATTTCTTATTCTTCATCCGAATCCTATTTATTCTTCCTTGTAGCTCCCGAAACGGATGGTTCGTGGGGTTTGCCTATATGCTGCATGTATTTTCTATCTTCTCTAACGGTGGAGCATAGTGAAAAGAAAGTTGTTTAAGCCACGAAGTACGTGTTTGCCTATCGGGCTAGATAAACTTACCTTTCTCTGCCCTAGGCATGTTCTATTAAACCTATTTTGGGAAGGAAACCCATGTCAGGACGAAACATCACCATTCCTGGATTCGGGCAATGGGACAAGTTTACCCAAGAAAGGGGAAAGGGAAAGGAATGTAATAGAATAGGCGCGTTGGCCCTAGAATATAAGAGATCCAACCTAAGAACACATAAACCAGTTGAAAGAAGATATACGACTAAGAGTACTAGTAAAAGCTGATATGTGACTTACTGTACTAGTAGTAGCTTACTATTTGTAGTAGTAGTAACAGCGGATATGCGAAGGAAAGTACCTATTCACTATGGTTGGCTTAGGCTATCCTTCGATCTCTTTCCGTCATCCTAGATTCCATCATCTTAGAAACCCTGGCAACCTCGTCCCTTATCTCTTGTTTGAGAGCTACAACTTCACCGGTGACATTGCTATTTTTGGATATCAAAGGTGCAATCCATAAATCAATCACATGTGAAAAGTGTGGGGAGTAGATTTATTTCACCGATGCTTCCACACTTCTCGACTAGGACTTCTTCCTATAGATACCGGAGAGACAGATCTCAAGGAAGCTTTGAACTACTTCCACGCAAAGAAAAGATGAATCGATAGTATTACCGATTTTAGGAAAAACAGACTGAGATAACGATACCAAGCCTAGCTTGAAAGAGATCGATCACAGGCTTGTGGTGAAGCATAGCGAAAGAAAGATAGGATTAGAGAGGTTTGAAGATGCTCGACCGATAGGGAGAGGAATGGAAGTAGTACGAGAAGCTAGATGTAGAAAGAAATACTAGGGTTATGAGTCGGAATGGCGGGGAGAAGAAATGGCCTATTCCAAAGAGGGATGCTGGTCCGGCGTCATAGACCTTGGATTGTTTCCCTGACATGTGATCTTAGCTTAGAAAAATTAGCTTTCTTACCTTTGGAAGCAGCTCGTAGAATAGGTCTGGCAGCTTTCTTGACTGATCCGCTGTCACATCTCGAATCGGTATAGCCATTCTCTTGGAACATCTTCCTCACAGGACTCTCAGCATGCTACCAGTCCGATCTAGTTGCCCGGTAGACCAAATCAAATAAATAGTGAGGCCTATCACTGGTGGAGGAAAGAAGACGACAAGCTAGTTATGTTTCAGGCAGTTCGGGTTTCTTGTGTCTGACATTCCCAATGATTCTTCCATTCGATTGAACTTTCCCTTAGCGGTACTCTATCTTTGCATAGGCATAAGTGATCCGACAGGCTCTCTCCGGACATGAGTTCAAGCATGATGCTCAATAGGGCAGTGAGCAGGCATTCTAGGTAGACTATTGAGATTCCCAGAAGCATGAGTCCAATTTCTCTTAGACCAGCAAGTCTTCCGAATTCAGTTAGCAGAATTCCAAACTCTCTCTAACTGGATTGGCTGTCTTCTCTTTTTGACTAGTGCAATTTTTTCTTGCATGTGTTCCGTATCTGATTGTTGTTACAATTTTGAGTTTTGGATACTATCCGCAGTGAAACAATTTAGAAGGATCTTAACTCCCAGTGACCGGCTTTGCGGGACCGCCATATAGCCTGGTCTACTATTGGCTAAGCTATTTGGGCAGAACTTTCTCGATCACAGCTTCTCACCTCTCTCACTGACAGACTAGCAATTCAATACTCATCATAAAGAATAACGATCGAGAAGTCCAGAGTGTGAACCAACGAGAGTACGCTGGAAAGATTCTTCGAATAGCAGCATTCGGATCTACTATGTGATTATGTGAGAGGGATTTGGTTATACTTCTTTATTAGAGAAGCCAGAGAGATCATGCTTTCAGTACATCTCTCTTCTCTCATTGCATGATTGAGAGTGTCATTTCTTCTTTCATTGATGCTATTGACAGGCTGATCCCAATCACTTTTTGATGGGATTGATCATAGAAAGGATTAGCATAGCAATCTCTGTCAACCCTTTCACACTGCAATCAGAGTTTTAGAGTTCATGACGGCAAATTGTTTGCTAGTTCAACTAGGAGACAGCAAAAGAGAACAGATTGCGTGCTCAGTCTAGGTAGTCCAATCGGAGAGGATGTGGGATTGGAATTCGATAAGCCAACAGGATTGTTGACTTCCACCTGCGATCCAATCACCAGGAGAATAGTTTGCACTACACAGTACGGAATCGCAAATCTCTCTCGACGCCAAGACTTTTTTATGTGTCTAGGCCGATCAGAGGTTCGACTTTCTGATCTTAGAAAATAAAAAGTTACCTGTCAAACAACTTATTCCTATTCTTTGAAATAGCAACTCATGAAAAAGAATAGCCAATTCCTTATTTTATGCTACGTATTGAGTTTCCTCCCCTCGGGGGAGGTAGCAACAGCCTTTATCTAATCCACTATTGAACCATCTCACCTGAAAGTCACTCGCTACCTTAAGTCATGCCTTTACTCCAACAGCTAACTCAATGGGAATTTCTTTTTCTAGTAAAATAAAGCCAGTGAAAGCTTTCTTCTAGGCGCTGTGGTACGTACTTTACTACGGTCCGAAATCCGCCTTTTTTCGCAAACAAGCAAGGGCGGTCTACGATCAGAAAAAAAGTCTCATCCCTTGCTTGTTGGGTATGAGTCTACGCTATTCTTCGCAACGAGAAAGAAAATGGTTGTTTAATAGATTTAGGAGCTATTGACATAAAGGAAATGTGACTCGTATTCTTACATTAAGGTAAGGCTTTCTGGTATTCCATCTTAATGGGAGTCCTTTGCCAGGTTGAAGACGATAGTTAGCTTTCGATCATTCTTGCTTCGTATTCGAAGAGTGACTTCTTAACTAGCTTTAGAGTGAACGATAGACGCACCTCTTCTCACGGATACTATTAAGTTCCTTGCCTTACTAAGCTTTCCAAAAAGTAAGGACTATTCCCACATTGAATCTCAACTGGCAATGTGCGTTGACTCGTTCTATCTATCCTCTACCTTTTTGGGATGAGGCCGATCTATTAGCTTATTACCATAAGGATGTCTAATGCCCGGCCAAAGCCAAGGATGGAAAAGGTTCCTGCCAATCCCACCGACTAATCAAAGGCTATTGCTTCTGTCTTCCAACCATCTAAGACCGGATTAAATAGCAGCTCCTTCTTTCTTGTTTTCATTCGATCTATCATCTCGGAGTTGGTATAATAGTCTAAGAATAGGACATGGATAATGCAGTAGTGGGATTAGAGAAGTGTTATACCGTTTGTTGAATAAGCCAATAAGAAGGAAGGGATTTCTCAAGCAAGATAGGATTCCTGAACCTGGTCCGAGTTACTTGAGCTATTTAAGACGTCTTTGTGACTATTTTCGTGTTCCTTCACTGGAACCGGGCGAGGAAGTTAGCTCTATAATGTATAATAATCCACCAATACCAATGGCGGCCCCAGAGACACTGAGGCAGGAACCTGGACAACTTGAATTGGTTGATTCCAGCCAATCTGAGTACCTTCCTCACGAGGATCAAGTAATAGGGGGAGATTCAATAAATAACATCCAGCGTCGGCTAATGGCGGGCAAAGAAATTAGCGACGAGAACTTGGAAGAGACCCGCTTACTGGCCCAAGACTTCTTTGATTCTTAGGGAAGTTGTTCATTCATAATATGTTGGGGGCTTTTTTAGAAAATGGTGATGATAGTGTAGTCTTCTTTACATATTAAGTCAAGTGGTAAACTATGAAAGGAAAAATGGAAACAAGGGAGTTGGCTGATAAAGATGGATAGTAACAATTGCGTAATATAAATTTTTCAGCCTCGTCATCGAAAGCGGCTTTCAATTGCTCGGAAATTGTAAGCTATATGGGGGGCTTGGATCATGAACAAAAACAATTGATCAAGAAGTTGGTCAACTTTCACATGAAAGAGGGTAAAAAACAAGAGTTCGTGCTATTATTTGTCAAACTTTTCATTGCTCAGCTCAAACTGAACGCGATACAATCAAACTTATGGTTGACGCCCTACAGAATATAAAGCCCATATATGAAGTGGGGAAAGTAAGAATAGCAGGTACTATTTATGATGTCCCTCGGATTGTAGCCAGGGATCATCAACAAACCTTAGCTATTCGTTTTGATCCTTGAAGCAGCTTTCAAACAACGTATAAGCTACAGGATAAGCTTAGAGAAATGTTCATTTGCTGAGATACTGGATGCTTACAGAAAGAGGGGAATTGCATGTAAGAAAAAGGAGAATCTTCATGGACTGGCTTCCACCAATTAAAGTTTCACGCATTTCAGATGGTGGTAAAGTGAGACCACATAAAGAGCTCTTCCTTATTTAGTCAAATTATTTAGTAAGATACGGTTCCTTTTTCCTTTTTGTTTGAATCTTCATATAGAAAGCCAGCTTCCTCAAACTCCTCCCTTCATTCATTGAGTTGAAGGAATCCATAGGAGGCCCGCCCGTTATGCATTGCATGAAAGAACCTTTCTTTTTATGACTTCTCTTTTGCCTCAGGTCGAATGAATACGAAAGGGAGATCTATAAATAGGCCATGAATGAAGAAGTAGTGGGCCTTTCACCCACTTTCTAGTGACTCGGGGATCTAATATGATAAATGCACTTCAAAGGGAGGGAATTTACATTACTATGTTGGTATGGCCGGGCATAAAAGATTTTGAAGAAAGGTAAAAAAAAAGAAATAGAGATAGAGAACCTAATGAAATCGATAGCCGTCAGGGCAAGAGAAAGAGTTTACTTCAGTGCTGGAGAGCCGAAACCGCTAACCGAAACAAGACATTCACTTTGACCACAGCCACCCGCACTTGCCTACCCGACTCGCCCGAAAATCAATTCTCTCTTTGACCTTCTTTTCTTCTGACCTAAAATAGTAGTACGGCTCTTCCGAAAAAGATAGATTTCTTGATTCTCTAAGCTCACTAAAGGCCCGAAACATAAGGAGTTGTATCTAAGCTAAGTCGCTGGAACGACTACTAGATCTGGAGATGTATTCTCTGATCCACTGACTAATAACTGAACTAGCTTGATTTTATTCGAGAGATTTAAAATAAATCAACGAATGTAGGATATCTTTAGTTCTTTAAGAATGGTCGGAGGTGGCATCTCGAGTATTGCATTAATCTTCGAGGGCTCTATTCCGTTCCGATGGATAACGAATCCAAAAAATATACCAGCTGAGACACCGAAGGCACATTTCAGTGGACTCATCTTCATCTTATTTGCTCGACACCACTCGAAGACCCGATCCAATACTGTAATGTGATTCTCACTTTTGCCTGACTTTACCACTATATCGTCGACGTAGTCCTCGATCTCTTTGTGCATCATGTCTTGGAATATGGTGGTCATGGCTCGCTGATATGTAGCACCCACGTTCTTTAACCCGAATGATATCACTTTTTATAGAAGTTCCCATTGGGCGTTCGGAACGCAGTCTTCTTGGCATCCTTGGGAGCCATCCAACTCTGGCTATACCCACTATAGCCATCTATAAATGAGAACTTTTCGAACCCTTGTCGATGAGTAAGTATATCTATGTTCGACAGAGAGAAGTCATCCTTTGGGCAGGCCTTGTTGAGGTCTCGGTAGTTGACGCAGATCTTTCTCTTGCCATTTTGATTTTTGACTGGAACGAGATTGGCCAGCCAGGAAGCGTATTGTAACTCCGCAAGTCCACGTTGATCAACTTGTCCACTTCTCGCACAATTGTGTCTATAACCATCGAGTGGTACTTCATCGGGGGCTGCTTTACGGGTGTCTGATCCTTAACATTCAAGTAGTGAACGGCCACGGTAGTCGGCAACCAGGTCATCTATTCGTAGGACAAATCCAGACAATCCTTCTTTCTTCTCAAGCACTCAACAAGTATTACAGACTCTCGACATAGAAGTAGATAGGGTTTAGTATTCATAGAAAGGTAGAGATAAGGAAATTTTCTAAAGAAAAATCTTTGAGATTATCCAACAAAATAGGTGAGACCGAGTGAGATTCCGCCCGCCAATCAAGGCTAGTTGAGCAAAAGGAACCCTGCGACAATTATGAGGGTCCAAGCGAGTATTCCTCAGTTTATTGGAAGTGATTTAAGGAAGTGTACTTTACCCTTATGACGAGCTATTCGAACTATGCTAATCCGAGACAAGCCTGCTCAGCCAATTTTTCTCTTTTTCCAAGGAAGCATAGTCACTAAAGACTTTTACTAACTTTCAGGATAGAATTAAAGCAAGAAGATGGGCGTTAGCCAATGGCTTGACCGGTGGGTGCTTCTTGTCCAACTAGTATTTTCATTATGACTCCGATTGTGGTTTACCTGGGATTAGACTGATTCTCTTCCTGTTGCTCAACCCGCTCGGTCTGACCTGACTTTGACCGCTTTCTGATCCTTTGTCAATGAAAACCCTAGATCCTTAGCTCTATCATTTGTTGCCTAGGTGCTCCATAGGGACTACTCCATACTCTTTGCTTTATTGGTGGATGGGGAAGAACAAAGTTAGACTGTCTCTGAGCCCTATGACTGAGGTATTTAAGTTTGATAGCATAAAAGATTAAAAAAAAAAATCACTTTTTGAAACCAAAAATAAGCGCTTTAATGCGTGGACCGTAAGCCCCTACTCCTAAGTTGTTTCGAAGTTTAGTCCGTTCCAATCTGAGTGTCAAACTTGCATTACATTATCTCCTATGCTAAAGCACCCAAATAGAAATCCGCTTTTCCTGGATCCAGCAAAGCATTAACCTGTTTAGGCTCCAACAGTCCGAGCACAGTCAGTGGGGCAAAGAGTGGAAGTCGAAGCAAAAGCATACGCTTCAGTCAGGCTGTAGTTCTTATTTCATATTCAAGGTATTAGTGATAAAAGGAAGTTAACTCACGAGATTGGGTTTCAACAGTCTCTCTTTAAGAGAGGGGTGCTCCTTGAGAGTTATCAGTATACTCTGCTGTATCCCAAGCTAGTTGTGAGCTTTGTGAGCCTAGGGATCGATCGATAGATAATGTAGCACTTACAGTAAAGTGGCTGGAATTAACACTTTATACTTTCTATAGATACTCGACCCCTGTCTGGAAGATGCCTTCTATGATGGAGAATGTATACTATACTAAGAATGCATCTATTCCCCGAGAGTCTCAATCTATAGAGAGTTGAACTATTATTTCATTAAGAAAAAAGGTTCCCGAAAGCAAGATGTTTAAGCTGCTTCGGGCACGCCCACTAATGTAATGTCTCAACTTCGCAATGAGCTTGAAAGCAAGCAATAAGAGAGATATGACTCATACCCGGATCATCCAAACCTCTAAGAAACCCCAGAGGACTCAGAAGAAGGAAGAATCGAACTAGTAGGAGCACCAAAGTATCATTCAGTAGTTCCTTTTTTTTAAAGGCTATCAGACTCTCGATCGAATGCGACTGCACCTATCCCTGCTTTCTTCGGTACTGATACTGCCTCTTACTCTTATGGGTAAACTCCTACTGGATTAATCAGAACTTCCTTGTCTTAACTCGTGGACCTATCTATCCTCTTCTTTTTAAGAGATAGGGGCTATATTTTCTATTCCTGCCGCTTGCTTTTGTGTAAATAAAAAAAATGTCAAAGCTTGAAAACTAAACTTGTCCTAGTTTGCTACGTAAGGCACCTAAGCTTGATAACATATCTCGCAAAGAAGTGCTTTCGGTTGATCAAGTATAAGTATATTATAGCTTTAGTTTGATAATTGTCCTTTATACAATACATCTATAATTGGATTTATCACATGCGACACTCCCACTTCTACTGGATCTCAAACTACTGGGAAAGAATAAATAAAGAAATCACTTATTCACCTGCAAACTTGTATCTCCTAAGGCTGGAACAGAAGTCCCAAACACTACAACTTCCATTAAGCCATCTTCTACTCAATGAATTAAGCTTTCTATCAAGGGATGGCAAGGAACTTCCAAGAGATGGAATAAGACTGTCTTTCTCACTGGATGTCCTAAAGGAAGCTAGCTCGGGATATACTTTCAAGTACTGGAAACAAGGCAAGGGAATAGCACTTTCAATCAAATATGCAGAAATATTCAATATTCATTACTAGAAATAAGGAAACTCGCCTACGCCTTTACCTTATCAAAATAGAGGGGATTCAAATTCTATAGCACCGTCTTCTTCCCTCAAACCTGAAGGGATTGTGAACAAGAAAATAAGTTAGACCTTTTATGTGGGCTTTTGAACTCACCTTCCTACTAATCTATCACAAGATAGCGTCCAAAAAGAGAGACTGGCTCTTTTCATGACTCCCTTGCTATTGAATCTGCTGTTCTTGTTCGAGAATCCGCAGCACATGAATATGAGTAAAAAAGAACTGATTTACCAAGGTCTTACAGAAGGAGCTGCGTCAGCCAAAAAGACGGGCTTTCTATGACCACGAGCAGACTAGATTGTGAGAGAAGGAAAGAACTGATTTAGCAATTATGCCACGTCTCTTGCAAGAATAGGCTTAAGCATCTGGCATCTATATAACAAGTTAATCAATAGTAGTAGAAAATAGCCTTATTTTCCTGACTTTTTATACAACCCCATTTCCTTCCATTTCATCCACTAAAGTGAGGTTGTTTGATTAAAAGTAGCACTTGTTAAATCATTTATAGTATATAAGCAGCTCTTTCAAAAGCACTAGAAAGATCTTATACATTTGTGAGTTCCCACTATGCGGGAAGCCCCTTTATAGTAAGGGCTTGCTTGCTTTTTGCACTTACCTTCCTCAGTGGCCTTTGTCTTTGTTTTACTTCCACTCACTTAAACTGGTCTAACGGACTAGGCAAGGTTCTATTCGTTCCTTAGCAAGAGATGAAGCAGACGAACCAAAGGCTGTTTTTGACACAGAAGAGAAAAAACTAGGGCTTGCTGGATAAGCATTCGACGAAGATGCTTAATCATACAAATTAACATGTGTAAACGCCCGCAGAAGAGTAGGCCGTGGATCTTATCTTATGGATTACAGTAGGAACTGAACCAATCTATCCTGAGAGAGTGTAAACAAACGAATAAGGTCGTTGGGATAAGAAGAATGAGGACTAGGAAAGTTTATCAACGTCAACTCTAGAACAGACCATCCCGTGGAGGCCTTTTTTCACCTTACCGAAAAAGGGGCTGCTCTTCGTTCCGTGTTCCTGTTGATAAGAAATTCAGTGAACTCCTCCTCTATCCTTTTGGCACCATTTTTTGCATGAATGCTTTGAGTTGAAAGTCAATTATTCTGGAACAACAAGACCTATAGTAAGCCCGGAAAGGAAGGAAATTATATAACGCTTACTTGACTTGAGTGAATTTAAAAACGAAGGTAAAAGACTCATATAAAGAAGCTGCTGGAAAAGCAGAACAAGGACTGTTAGTTCGGTTGAATGGCAAATGTGGCTTTTTTTTTCTTTTACCTGCCTGCCTCCTCATCCTTTGGTTGCTTGTCTAGCCACTCATTTCTTTAGTATCCAAGATGGGCTCTTTCAAGAGCTCCTTCGGCAGTGTCGTACGTGACATTCATTCTTATCCTTATTTCTTTGTATTAGTTATCTGGAGCAGCAAGCTAGTCTACCGAAAGACAGTGCTTGTTCAGTTGGGTTCCATCTGCTTCCTTTCCCCTGGCACTACCCCTGTTGACAACTTTTTGCCTTCTTTAAGCGTGGAAAGCAACCAAGCGAGAGAAGCCGCAGAGGAAGCGCCATAAGCCCCAAGTGACCTAGCCTAGCCCTAAGTAAGGATGTTGATTCTCGCTCCGAGTTTGATTTTTGATTTGCATAGTGATAAACTCATTTCCAATTGGCTTTCTTTGTTTGGTTTCCTCTTGTCCATCTTGTCTTTTCCTGTTCAGAATCACGGTCCCGTTCCCTGCCAAGTCTTGGGCGTTCTATATGGTTACCCCTGGCTATCTGCATATCTCCTGGCTATCTGCATATCCCCTAGATGGTTTTCCCTTTCAAATTCTGCTTTCTGCATTCTATTATCACCCATTCTGGGAAGGTCATTGGGTAGTCAAGAGATGACCGTGGTGCGTTAGAGGTATTTCCCGAGCTGTCGAACTGTGGCATTTGAGTCACTGACCTACGGATGCTAGACCCATCTGGAAGATTTCAACAAAATTCAAGCCATGCTAGCATTCGTTCCCAGTCGACAAGATAGAAGATGAAGTCTGTCTTTTCCTTGATTCCTTTCTACCCCTAGCCCGGCTCCAAGCCATGAGGCTTCTTCGCAAGTTCCTACGCCTCCTTTTTTTTTGTGCCACATTCAAGCAAGAAAAAAACTATTCTTCTTAGCAGTTGAACAAGTGAATGGAACGATTCCTCCCCTAAGGGTGACTTCACTACCTGGATCCTTATCTCTTGAACTCGTTCTAGCAACTAATTTAATGGCACCGGTATCTCATCTATGACGATCGATTCCCTAAGAGCTTCTTTTGATGCAGACAATTTTTCCTATTTTCTCTTTAGAGCTACTTCTGAACTACATCCACCCTAGTAATAAGGCAAAACCTTTCCCTATCACGACCGCCTTCCTTTATTCGGAATGAATTCGTCTCAAAAGAATTTTAGGCTACACTTCTTGTGCCTACAAGTGAGAGAAGCAATTCTCCTTCTGGGTCGTCTAAGGCACTAAGATCTATTTCTTTCATCCAACTAGGAAGGCTACCTATTTTTTGTATCAGTGACTAAACTAAGAAAATAAAACTTTCGCTAGCAATTCTTTTTCACAGCTTCAGTAATAGCCTATCTTTTCTCTAGCCTGGAGCATGGAACTAAATCAAAAAAAAAAATCTCTTTTGCTGGGAACTACTATTTCTAGTCTACCTATGCAACTCCCTTTCGAGCTATTCAAAGTATCTCGCACAAAAAGAATAGGACCTAGGGCTTGAAGGCTTAGCTCTTCTTTCCTGGAAAATGGCTGGGCTAGGAAGAAGTGACAGTTCGCTACTAGCTCAAAGACTAGGGGGCTATGATTCAAGCATTTTGATAGAAAGATGAAGTGAGAAAGACTTAATTAATGTCTTCTTTTCATATTTGTCAATCTATATATGAAAGAAGAGTGAAATTCCCTATGAACATAGTGCAAAGTCAGTATGAAGATGTCCTTACCTTATTCGTAGCATGCTTCACAGCCATCGATCTTTGAATTCAATGAAATAAGCTTTCAAAGACTAGAAGGAATACCACAAACGAAAATAGAATGATTGGGGCACAGAAGCCCTCCAGCTTATCTTATGCATCAAAAAGGATACTTGACCAGCCTACTGATTCTTCTTATGGGGCAGTACCAATAAAGATATGAAATAAGGGCACCCGAGTCCCTAACTGGAATCACGGAAAAAGCCTCTTATGTAAGTATACAAACAGCTCTCATAGTTCAAAAAGACGTCTGCTAGGATTCTAATTGTACAAAGGCGGGGGTATGAAGAGAGATTAATGAAGAAAAGAAAGCAAGACCGAAGCATAATTGACTTAGAAAAGAAAGGGGAAGGACCTGGGCACTATGGTTCACCTGGGTGCTCACTTGGAAGCAAGAGATGTAAGAGGCCACCTACAGGAGGTCTCCTTTCATTCCGAGCTGGGTCAAGAAATTCCAAAATAGAAAAAAGTCCTAGGCAGATATACAACAGGACTAGGAAGAAGTGCGGACAGATGGATTGATCATCGATCGCTTTCCAAATCAAGGTGCCTTAAGTCGGACCATTCTCCATAAGTCTCTTTGTCCAAAAGAATGAATGACCAAAAGAATGATGAAGGGAATCGACTGCGCAAAAGGGCTGGTCAACTCCTTTTTAGCTCTAAAAGGGCATGGGAATTAACAAAGTTTGCCTTTCATTTATATCAAAAAGAAAGTATAAAAGGGCTGCTCGACAAAAGGGTACAAGAGGTCTTGGGGAATTGGCATGAGAAGTTCATAGCAAGGGTCATAGCATGGGTGAAAAAGACAGCTCCCCCTTTGTAGTGGTTCTTTTGGCCCTTCCAGTCAAGGCCTGTTCACCATTCCAAGCAAGCCCGATCCGCTTATTCACAATTAGTAGATGTTCTATCTGATGGGAGTTGTGTATTATAAGATTGAACCATTTGGTACGTAAGGGCTCTATTCTCTGTGACATTGGCAATGGCATTCCTTCTTCCTCTTGCTCTAAGTTATGGGGGCTTGAACTTGGCTCAGTCCAGTACATATCATGGTACCGATAGCTTTGAAAGAGTTCGTCCGTCAATTCGACTTTTTCATCATTCGGGGTCCCCGACTGGGCTGGTTAGATGGCTGCATTGGGGTAAATATGGAGTTCTCATCTGCCCAAGTAGAGTCAAGGCCAAGAAGGAAGATTCATTCTTTGAAGCTCTAGCCCCGGCTGCTGTATAGGGTCTAGGGCTATAGTCCGGTAGGGGCAGAGTCAAAAAGGAATGGAATTGACTTACTGGTGTGTACTTTTTGCACCTTTCTTTCTGGTCTAGTGATGCATCCAAGGTTGGTAGAGGCTGGTCGTAGATCAGAAGACAACAAGGGTTTGAGATATTCGTAATACTGAAATCGAGAAAGTGATTCCTATCAATCTCAGACAACCAATTGAGCCCTATGATGTCCTTCAGAATATAGGAATTCCAATCAGAGGTGAAGAAGCTTAGAAAGTTGAAGATTAAGCAAACAACTCCTGATACAAAGAAGACCCCTAAAAAGCCTGCTTTCTATTTCGTCCCATTAAGTCAGAAGAAGCATGGTGACTTAGCTTTTATGCCAATTCAAGATGAGAGTTCCACTTTTCTTTAAGTATATGGAGGATATCTGAGTCGATAAGACCATATTCACAAGAGAATTAACTGGATTGAGTGTACTTTAATACAAAAAAAGAAAGAGAACATCAACAATTCCTCATCCATCCGAGACATGATCATCATCATTCTAAAAGCATCCAGATGCATCACCTGAAAATGCTTGGGCCCAAAGCCAACAGGTAAAGGAGATGAAGTTAGCTGACACAAAGGAGCTTTACTAATAGGGGTATAGGTTTAGTGGTTTTCTGGGTTGGTTTTGCTCTTTACCTTCTCACGGGGGGATGGAAGCAAGAGAGGTCAATTGGAGTGGAAGCCAAATGACGGGGCTGAGAATCTGTGATCGATCCGAAGAACCACTTCCGGATACGGTTCTGCTTCCCCTTCGTACTACCATGAGATTCTTGCTTGGCTATCTTTCGGCTTAAGAAGACTACGGTGAGAATGAGGATCACTTCAGAACTCTAGGGGAATAGGCGTTTTAGGGCGGGATCTAAAAGCTCTCCAACGTGTTGCGTAGCCTTCGACTGTGAAAGGAGAGGCTCTTGTGGCTTCTTTAGGGCCGTGTGAAGCTTAGCTTGCTTTAGCAGCCATGTGATGATTCAAGTTCGTGTAGGCGTAAGAGCTGGGTGAAGCGGTAACAAAGCTCAGGTGGTAATACAAGTGTGCGGTGAGCGTAGTAGCCTCCTCGGGCATGCTTTTTGTACAAGCAAGCGAAGAGCTAATGAGGGCCGGAATTGAATATCGTATGTTGTGTAGAATCAGATCTGAAGCTCTTTGGAACAAGCGAGGAACGAGTGACCACAAGCTCCGCTTAAGCGTTCGACATGCAGTTAGCTTAAAATATGTTCATCATGTGGCCGAGCGAAGTGCACCTCTGTGAAACAGCCTAGCCTCACTTTAGATAGGAACAAAATGGATGACTTACAACTGAAAGTCAGTTCTCCGGATCGATATATCATACGACGTAATGGAGATGTTGATCTAGATCCAGTGGTTCACAGAATTCGGGACCTAACGATGTTCGGTTCGTCACATGAACTAAACGAGAGCGTCTCCATTTCAATCCCTATCGGTCGAGCATCTTTAAACCTCGCCTCTCCCTGTTCAGGGAATGGCTGCAATCACAAGCAAGTGATTGAATGAGTGGGGGCCCCGAAAGCACATGCAGGATAAGCAGGTATTTCAAGAGATGGTCTGAAAAAGGGTTTGGTCCAAAAATATAACTCTCAACAAAAAAACCGAAGCTAGAACTAATCAAGATCAATAGGAAGAGGAGTAATCTAGGAATCTATTGACAAACCACGATGATCTATATGGAAGGGCAGTTTTGTTAATGCATTCCTCTTAAGAAAGTGTTTTTTTGAATTCTCCAACTCCAGATGAGCTTGAGGCCTCCGGCGCCTTTTTGAATACTTTTTGTTTCACCCCTATCTCTAAAGGACGAGGGTGTCGGCTTTGTATAGGAGGGGTGCGCCGTCGACAAATAATAGGTACGCCTACCCTAGGCAGAGTTAGTTAGCTGTGTAATAGGTGACCATTTCGGGTGGTTCGGGGGGCACTTGAGTCAGCCGCCGGCGCCCGACAACATCTTGACCCCCTTCCAATTTTTGGGCCAATTCCCCCTTCGTACTACCAAAAAATGAGATTCTTGCCAAATCCAAGTTTGCGGCTCCAACTATTACAAAACTTATACCTATTATGTTTAGTACTTCAGGTGCTTCTGTTGCGTATAATGTAAATCCTGTAGCGGATCAATTCCAACTAGTCCTTAAAACTAGTACTTTTTGTAATCGACTCTATAGTTTCTTCAATAAACGTTGGTTTTTTGATCAAGTTTTGAATGACTTTCTAGTCAGATCGTTCTTGTGTTTCGGATATAAAGTCTCATTCGAAGCTTTAGACAAAGGTGCTATTGATATATTGGGCCAAAGAAATTCCTAGATGATTCCGGTCTCTCTTTTAGAGTGCCAGTAGTGTTGGCGGATCGATTTGATATAGTTAACGCAGAGATTTGGTCCAACTCAAGTATTGAACCCAAGACTTTGTGTCGATTTCGGGCATTCTTCTTATGTAACCTTAGATCGACTTCCTTCGCCTTATCTTGAGTGGAAAGCGGGCGAACGCAATTCTTTTGCCAAATTCCTGTTCAAAGGCTCCTGAAAAACGTTTGATGGCACTTTCAGTTGATCCTCCATATGAGGTTTATACCTTGTAGGAGTCTGAACGTCCATTTCGTCAAACTGGAGTAAGAGTAGGGCTTTCAAGCCTAAGGTCGGCCCGATCAATCATATGATTTTGTCTTGTTGAAAGTAGTCAACTGGCTTCTTCAAAAGAAGTCTTCGGGGACAAATCGAGATTCCAAATCAGTAAGAACCTTGGTGTCATCCATTCCCTTGTTGGAGGCTAAGTTATCTCAATCTTCAGGAGAATTTCAGTACCAGGGGCGCAGTTTCCATCAATCATAGGTATGGCCAGTGTTGTGATTTCCCTATTCTCTTCCTCTGATATAGACATTTTAGTCTTCCTTACCATTCGATTATGATTTGTTATGATTTATAGGCTTCCTCATCTACCAGTGACCGACGTTTCTGCTCTGCCAACATTTTTTTTTATTTCAAATAAGAATGTGAAGTATCTAAGAGTTGAGCCAAAAGTTCGATAAAAGCAAGCACCACCTTCCTCTACCGGGAACCACTAGGTCCCCAAAGAGGTTCTAGGTCTCTAGGCCAAGAATAGCAACTGAGAAGGAGACATATTTCGTTCTACCACTGAGTTAAATAATGAAATTGTTACTTTACTTTAGATCTTTTGCTAAAGCGATACAATCTAAATGAAAGTACCTGGAAAAACAAAGGAACCCAGTTCCACAACAAAAGAAAAGTCTATTTCAGGCTAAGCTGATGTATTTGCAGAGTCTTTTTCTCCAACTAGAATATATAAGAGCCCTCTTCCTTCTTTCGAGAATCGATTTGACGTTCAACTTTAGCTAATAGCTAGCCTAATCAAAGAGGCTATATCAATGGTCTGGTAACGGTGAGGTATTGTAAAGCTCCCACACTCAAGTCCTATAGAGGCTAACTCAACCTAGGGTATGTCAAATACAGATTACCGGATTACCTTAATAGTTCTATAGCATAGCAGAGACAAACATATAGGCAGGTGGCTAGTGGTCGTCCTAACGAACCAGTCATTCACCTTCTCTCCTTACAATCGAAATATTGCCCATCATAAAAAAGTCTTGTCCAAGGCCTCTTTCCTACGAAGCCTTGGAAAATTTTTGCTCGAAACAGAAATATGTCTTCTTGCTCTTTACTATGCGACACTCACTATTTGTACTCATTCCCTCCCCGAATCCCTTCTTTTAATGGATCTTTTCTTGTGTTTAGGTTAGCTCTCTACTTTTATCTTTGCTTGTTTATCCTCCTTGCTTATTTGTCTTCATAGGTTGTGATCATCTTAACGCCTAATATATCTTCAGGAAGAAGCCAAGTTAAAGCCCCCTCATAGAGGTGTAGTGTGTATTAGAGGTCGCCTCGACGCCTCTTTCTTTAGGAAGACGGTTAAAGCCCTTATCATAGATTACCAGTAGTCCCTTCAAATGTGATAAATCCTTTCGTTATGCACCTTGCCCAACCGCCTTGTGAGTCTTTCTTCTCCCAAAAATGTTCTGAGCTTAAGTGCTAATGTGGTATGAGGGAAGGGATTTCTTCTTGTCTATTTAGCTTATTCTTTGGTCTACCAAATTTTCGGTCAATGCTGCGAGTGCCATCATGTGGCAATACAATTATCCAGAGAGTGAGTTGCTGATCATAACGCTCGCCCTTAGTAGGATTTCCAGTTATCGGTTCTAGGTTGGGGTGCGAATAGTAGCATAGTTGTTTAGTCATCTTCCTCTTACGTATTACTATCTAGGGGCTTTGAAGCTGGTGTCTTTACTTATGTCATTAGCAAGGTGTAAACTACTCTGCTGCTCGCTTCGTAAAGCTCTGCTCCTTGCTTTTCTTCCTTTAGTATCTTGTTTTTCTCTTGTACTACCTTCACTCGCTGCCTTGCCTTCAACGACTCAAACTAGGAGTGACCATTGTTTTCTTGTAGTTTTCATATGTCAGTGACCCTATCCGATAGGTTGCCCAATGGTTCAAGTCTTAGTTAGGTGTTCCCGATCGACTAATTGTTGTGAGAATTAGTGAATTAGGGGTTGTGCCTTAATCTTCCAAAGGTGCTTTAAAGTCTTTTTACTTATGACATAACCGATCCTGCTAGCTAGCAAGCCTTGCCATTCGGATGAAAGGAATATCATCCTAATGAAAGCCTGATTTTTCCCTTATCAATGTTTGAGATGCCTGGTTGTGCCAATTTTCCTAGTTGACAATATTACTTTTATGCCTAGCGGTAACTTGGATCTTATGTTCTTTAGATGCTCAGCTTGTCAGCCAAATAACTGGCATATAATTAGGCCAAATCCTCTGTTCACTGTGGTCAGGATTGAGACTACGATCTCTGGTTAAATTAGCCATGTTCCAGCAAAAAGCTAGTCGAACTAGAGTCTGCCTTACGGGGTCTCTCGAGCCCACTGTTAACCAAAATACTGATCTCTTCTTTCCTAGTGAGTCATATTCCACTTTGTCCACTATTCCAGTCTTCCCCTTTTTTTGTCCACATAAGGACTGCCTATGGTTAGCTCTTCAACTCCTGGCTCTGACAATCTCAAAAGAGATAGTAGCTACCCTTCCTCCGAGACTTGAATTGGGAATTTTTTTCCCTTTCACCTGCCGCTCCTACTTCTCTTCCTCCCATTACGGTAATAGGGTTAGGCCTTTAGACTCTTCCTACTGCCAAGTCAAAGCTAAGACTGCTAATGCCGCATCAATGAATGTGAGTAAGCAGACCATTCTCAACAGAAGACAAATAAGACTGAGCCATACTTATCCTTACACACCCCCGCTCCTGAGGCAACTCCAAAACCAAAAGCCAGAAAAAATCAGCAAGAGTGATACACTTTCCTAAAGCAACTGAAGGCATAGTGTGCTTGGATGAAAGTAGGTAAATCTATTCCATGCCTTCAACATAGTGACAGTAACACATCCACTAAATGCAATAAGGAGAGATCCCGGGAAAGTGAAAGTTGTGCTTTCCTGTCACTACTATTTCTCTTACCTGAAAAAAGCCGTGAGTCAGATTCTCATTCGTAGGCCCTAGAAGGATTGGTTCCGAGGACTTTGGCTACTGATCCAGTATGAATTCACTTTGCTACTAGTTCGATTTTCACCAAGCTGAATCTCTTTTTTCTTTCAATGGCAGTGTTATGTCTAAACAGGAGGAGGAAGATCTCATTTGTCCAATCCACCTCACAGTGTCCTTTCCTTCTTTATGAACTTCACTTTTGGTGGTGATAGAACATATAAACCAGATACTATTTTTTGTTGAATAAGAGTTAATCTCTCGCGAGACATATTAAATTGAAGATTCTCCGTCAAATCTTTATAGATAAAGTCAATATCAGCAGACAGCTGCACAAGTGAACATTCTACTGTACTACAATATCTAGTATTAAGAATGGTATGGTAAGGAAGAAACATAAAAGATGAACTATGAATAGAAACTAGACTACTCTTATAATGTGTGCTTCCCCCAATCATAATCATCCTATAACTGTACATTAATTGCATTTGAAACGTTATGAACTATACCGATCGCTAGAAAGAAAGCAACCATCAAACCTAAATCTACAACCTTAACCACATGGCCGCTAGCAGGGATTGTTATCTCTGCAAAATTTTGCTCATTCCCAAAGGCCGACTCCACCGATGCAGAAACGTCGTTTGTTTCAACAAAATCAACCCTATGAATTCCTGGGGCATAATAATTCATATTCAAAAATTGATCATACGACTCCATAGGTGCGAACACGCTGCCACCATTAGCTATGGCTGAGTCAGGCACAAACCCGTAACACACTGTACAACCAATGCCCAAGCTGACCAAAATCAAGAAACGCCCATACATGCCGTCATAATTAGTAATTACATCCACCAAGATTTTACTTCACTTTTCGGTGATCAAACCACGCAAACCAGCACCGGAACTATAACGCCCCACACCAACGCACCCACGCCTGCAGGGATACGCCCCGCCCATAGGGGACGAGCGCGCACCGAGGCCATGGCGTACGGGCATGGACAGTGCACTATGCAGATTTTGTCCGCTCTGGGGCCCATACCCCTCACGGTTTTGTCTCCCACGCACGCACTGCACGTGAAAAGGCCTCTGCACGAATACGAAGGCTTCGCCCTTATATTCAGTTGGCCCAGCTCCAAGCCCTCCGATGTGGGATGTGATTCCTCACAGGAACTGCTATAAGGAAACAAGAAGAACTCAAAAAGAGGTCTTCTATTATATGATAAACCAAGTGAATTACTTTAAAAAGAAAACCTATCAAAGGATTCAGGGAACTTCAATTCTTGAAGTAAGAACTCAGATTGACCAGGAATAAAGTGAAAACCAAACCCCATACGAATTTCATATGACTTGAATGATGATTCTTCAAGAAAATGGCTAGGGAGCTCTATAAAAGGAACTCGTAGTTGGTCAATAATATAATGGCTCCAAAGTGAATGTGTCCAACTTCATAATAAATTATCAGAGATATCAAGATAACCATAAGACGGAGGTTGACTCATAGAAGAAGATGAAGACGAAGGTAGCACTAGACTCGTAGAAGATGATGATGGTTGGACCTCACTCGTAGAAGACGAAGAACCACCAGTGTCCTTATCCAAAGTTAGTTCGTCGAACTCCTTACATAGAGCAAACATTTGGAGGTTATCTATCTCACTTAATAGATTACGTAATGATATTTTATCGATGTTCCTTATCATTCTTTTTTGTAGAGTAAATACTAGGGATTTTCTAGCATCCTTATGGAAAGGCATTCCTGCTCATATGTTTTGGAGTACTAACTCATATGGCAAGGCATTCCTGATTCTATGGCTAGGCGATCCAACTCCTATGGTTTTCCTAATCATATGTATGGGCAATTATTCTCATAAGGATAATATATTTTGGTGTTGTAACCCTGGTGGACCCATCAGTCTTCTTTTATACTTTGACTCCTGCATAGATAGGAACTCGGGCACTCACATCCGAATACATACAACAAGAGAACGACATAGAATAAAGCTTGTATTAATGTCAGTCTCTATCCCTGGTGTTTTCCTAATGGTGCCACTACCCAAGTGATAAAAGGATTGATGTATCCCTCTAGCTTAGTTACTAGAGAACGACATCAGTATTTACTCTAAAGGGTGCCAATAGATAGTAGGGACTTTTTCTACGAGATGGGTCTGCGTATTATGACTCAAACCATTCAGAAGTGACCTGGTTTTTCGCTGGTCCCTTGTATTTTAGTACATTGCTTCCATCTATTATGATGTAGAAATAGGATTTCGGTGCTAAAAAGTAGCCTTTCTTGACTTTTTCCTCTAGCTTAAACTTACCTAAGACAGAAGAAGAAACCATTTCAATAGGTAGTGGCTGACCAAGCACAACTGAGTCTGTGTCTGTGTAGTAGTTGTCCTCTCTTGAGATATAAGGGTACATATAGATCCTAGCACAAGCAGTGATCACAGCAGCTAGTTGGACAGTTGAGTTCTTCGGTGGGTTCCAATAATCTAGGCTAGTCCCGGTATTTCTATGGTAGTCAACGACGTATTTGTTCTCTCTAAGCAGCTCACTAAGTATTAAGTCACTATGCCTAATCAAATGTTTGTATCGATCTTCATCGCAGACCTCGGTTATCGTGCTTTTAGGGTTAATGCCAAATCTACCGTATAGTGAATTCATAAGGATCTTGTACACATAGGCCATGGCATCATTACCTTATTTCCTTGCCTCTAACCTGCTCTCAAAGAGTGAGATAACAAACTCCCTGAATGGGCTTTCCTTTCTCTTAAAGAGGTAGCTTGAGATTGGGAGCACAGTGTAGCCTAGGCCTCTTGCATACTTTAACTCCTCACTATAATAGACTCCAACAAATTCCTCGGCTGGAAAGATGAGAGTCTTATTCTTTTCTCGATAGGGTAGAAAGGGCTTCTTGATAGTCTTCGGACATACCACATATGCCTTAATAAAGCCGCACATCTTGTCTAAATCCTGATCTTCTAAATTACTATGCCAGATAGGCTTACCTCAAGGCAATGGAAATTCCTTCATTACAAAAGGATAGAGAGAGTTTACATCATAGTAGTATAGGTCCTCGCCATATGGCTTGTATATATCTGTATGACCACCGTAATAGGCACGCCTTATAAAGCTGTCTTCATTCTGGTTTGGAATATGGATTGGCCAATTAGAAGCATCGTAGTATTTCACACGAAAGATGCTTAGAGCCAGTGAGGAAAGGGTTATCTTGTTTTCTTTGTCCACCTTGTACAACTTCCAATATATCTCTTGAGCTTTTTTCATTACACCTCCAAGGAGAAGTATGTCCTGCTTCATATATTCTAACAAGCTCTTTTTCATACTACCCACAGTGGACTCTGTCACATCTTCATATGGGATAGAGTCTTTCGGGCGTAGATCCGGGCATAGATTCTTAGCTAGGGCGCTATGTTTTCCAGGGAGTAGATTCAAAGAGTCTTTGAAGTGAAATAACAGCTTCTTACCAGAAAACACAGCTAATTCGTAAACCATACGGTTCCTCATTAGTTGTTTTAGCTTGTAGCTCTTGTGATGACATGATAGGTGCTTAAGCAAGAAAATTCTATCGAATCTAGATAGGTTATGGAAGTAAATAGGTAAAGGTTCTTGTTCTTGTCTAACAATCGTTGAGATCCTTAATACCAAGTCATAAAGTACCTTAGTACTCTTTTCTTCAAAGGAATCCAAGATTATAGAGTAGTCTTCACTAAAGTAGGTATCAATCATAAGATCATTGATCTGTTCACCGAGACGAACCATTAAGAGACTTGCAGTATAAGGATGATGAACGCCATCTTTCTGTAATGGTAGAGTCTCAATATCGGCAACTATGAATGGTTTCAACTCAGTGCGAGATGGTTTGAGTGTTGTGATATGGGTTGGTTAGTTACACTTACGATTTCGGATCTCTCTAGCTGTTATTGGCTCGATCTCACTCAATCCGCCTTGAATGATTGATCTATGAGAGCTATGTCTCTCCTCTGAAGACAGGGCAGGTATATCCATCTTTTTGCCTTCCATATAGACTCGGATCATGAGTTGAAGAACATAATCTCCGTCATAGATTTCTTTATATATAGTAATATATCGATATATATGAGCATATACCTCACCCTTTGGAATTAACTTACAATCTTGATAAGGCAAATGGATAGCACTATTTGGCATAAATGAGATATCCACTCCGCAAGATCGCCTCATGGTATATGAAATTGTGAACTTAGCGTAACTAGATAAGAATGGGTAAACAAACTGGATTAAGAGATCCATGGTCGCAAGACTAAGTAGGTCTATATCGTTAACAAGAGGTTAAGGCTCATTGAAGTGATGTGAATCTATGATTAACACAGCATGTAGATCTAGCCATTTTGTTCGTTCAATCTTTTGATACAAGCGATTCAATAACTGTTCAGTAGTTGTGCTATCTCTAGTGTATGCCATCATCATCATCATTTTAATAGTACACGTTGTTATTGGTCATTTCCCCCTCTATTAACTTTAACTTGAATTTCTGCCACTTATTCTCATGAGCTAGCCAACAATCCCCGGATTTTAAATCACCGCATACCATACGAGAATAGTTCTTGTAAGAGGTCAGTATTACTGAGATCCTTTCTTCCCAAGTTTTCATCATCTTCTTGCTTATGTTCTCAGGTACATTAGCCTTTAAGTAATAATGAAGAAGATCTTTAGAGATTACCTTATGCTCAAAGTCTTGCTCTGTAGGTACTTCAGACTTCCCTTTTTCAATTGGATAAATCATATTCATATAAATGAACTCATTGATGATTGAAAGTGGAGGGCCCATGCTACGAAAGACTCTGCTATAAATCCTTGGTATATTATGGCTATATAAAGCAGTAGTTAGAAAGTTGTTGTGCACTATGTATATAGGCGCTTGTATTTCATGAAAAATATGATCTACTACACTCATTGCAATATATGCATCCTTCTGATGGATGAAGTTTACGAAGGTAGAGACTAAAGTCTTCTTATGATCTCTCTTAGAAGTAGGAACTTTGAGACTTACCCGACGCCTCTTCTTAAGAATATTATTATGAATTGTAATATTTTCGGTCATCATTATCATATAATCCTGTACCGTGGTAAAGTAAGGGACTCTATAGAAAATAGGGCTATTCTACGAAAACGCGATCCAGCCTATATTGCTCATCAATTGGATCAGGCTTTCCAAGCCCTGATATTTAGTCCTCCAGAACTTAAAGCAGACAAAGGCAATATCGAAGCATTCCTTATCAGTGATGAAGTAAGAGAGATGGTCTTTTATATCGCTGGTCGTGCTATTTAAAGTTTTGCCATAGATAATAGGCATAAAGATACCTTTGACTAGCTTACGAGTGAGGTGATTTCAAACTATCGTTGATAGATTCACATTTTCCTATTTTGCTTTCATGAACACCTTGAGCTCTTCGAGGATTGAAGAAGAAACATCTTGGATTTTTCCATCCGGAGATGGGATGAGATTCATTCTCTTAGCCAAGGTTTCATCCATCAAAAAGTAACTAGAGATCTGATATACACTCACTGAGGCGTCTTAGATAATAGGAATGCTCGAAAGAAGGTCCAATTTCTTATAGATGAAAGCCCTTAGATTGGCCATGAACTGAAATGGGTGTTTAGTATCCCGACCATTCACGATAATCTTATCATCTAAGATCTTTAAATTCTCATTGCTATCAAAATTCTCATCATTTCTACCAAAAAGATTTATTGACCAGTTAATTGCCCAGCTTTTTGCCTCCTCGGCCGAGTTGAAAGACTTGTAATGGAAAAAATACAAGACCATCAGCAAAGACGATCAGGCTTCTTGCTAGATCACGCTCGTAGAAATGCAAGACGCCACTGCGGTAGATTCGACCTCGGAAGTCGAGAAAGGCTGGCAAATAAAAATGAAAACCATCCAAGGCAGTAGCCAGCTTGATAATCAATTGCTCAAAATGAGTACGCTGTATGTTCTTAGATAAAGTATTTAACATCTCGTTAAACCTACAAATATTATTAATAACATTATCCTTCATGTAAAACTCCCTATGTAAAGGAAATCCATCTTTTAGATTCATAGAGGCTAGAAATTTAGGCATGAGATAGCCATATGATACAAATAAATCCTCATTATTTAGAATCTGATTCAACCAATCACTGTTTATTTTGAAGGCCTGACGCTGCAGCGTGTTCATTACACGACATAGTTTCTCGTAATTACCCTTTTCGAAAATATCTATATTAAAATGATTTATGTTACCGGTACTTAACAAGCGGTAACGATCATACATTTTGCTGGTAGGCCAACTTAAGTAACCCCTAGAGAGTTCAGACAGATTTCTAGTGCTTTGACCTGGCGGGCAGGTACTCGACCAATCTAGAGGTTTGCATACCATAGGCAAGTTGAGTTTGATCGGTAGTAATGAGATATCAAAGTTGCAGACAACGTAGAGATGTCTTGGAAGATAATAATCTCATTTCTTCTTCTTCACTCGAACTGCCCCCCTTAAATCATTTAATGTGATCAAACCCTTTTTTTCCATGAATACAACTAAGGCAGAACCGAAGGGATACATCAACTCCATTTTAGATCTTTTCCTATCCTTACCAGACATCTAAGCTTCACCATCCTTGGCTTTGACTATAGAAGAAAACGGGATATCAATCCATTATGAACAAAAAATAAGAGGCATTTCTTATCTTAAGATATTTCTAGTTGGATGAAAACGGTGCCCCTAAAGGCTCTTATTGAGATGTCTTTTTACCAGTGGAAATGCCGACATCTACTCAAAAAATAATAGTGTCAGAGTCAAGACTAGTCCTATCCCCTTCCCCCGCTCTGCTCTTGCAGTCGTGTCAATAAAGGAAGATTCCATTTTTTATATTCAATATCCTTCCAGATGATTGATTCTTTCGGATTCCTCCTATAGAGTAAGGCATTAAGCCTATTTGACAGAGTGGTGAGGAAAGTAAGTAAGTTCCTTCTTGCATCCTACTAAGGGCGCATTCTTGTCATGTGCATCTGAGAAATGTGCCATTTGCATTTTTCCTTTCCTCGTCCATGCTAAGAGTAATCGGGGGCTAAGCTAAACCTTAGATGGGGCCTTCAAGAGCCCTTTTGGGGACATGATTGGCTTCATCCATCCTATCCCAATAGTGGATTCCATCCATTCATGTGCAGTCTTTCTCTTATTAGACGATGCATACCCCTTCCTCATTAACTATGTCAGGCTTCCCTTTCTAAAGAATTTTTTATCTATTGCGAGAAGTTCCTCCAGATAACTAATACAAAGAAATAAGGATAAGAATGAATGTCCTATAAGGCGCTGCCGAAGGACAAGAGCCCACCTCGAATACTCAAGAAAGGAGTGGCTAGACAAGCAATCAAAGGATGAGGAGGTAGATAGGTAAAAGGAATAAAATAAAGGAACATTAAACTTAACCATAATATATGTTGCTTACGGCACAACAGAGCCAGAAAAAGAGCTAACTCTGAGAAGCTACCTTTTCAAAACACTAGTCAAAGGCAACTCACCAGAATTTTTCCTCCTTTACCTTTAGGGGATCTCTAAAAGGCAGCATCTGTCTCATTCTTCCATCCCCTGGGTCTCAGTAGACTAGGGACGCTTACTGCTCCAGCTAAGGAAATGAAGACACTCTATAAACAGAAATACGTAGTCGCACGAGCAGACGAGAGAGCTACTCACAACTCATATACAAAAGAGACATTGCTGAAAGAAACAAAGAGATACAGACTAGTAAAAACAGAACACTATTAGATAAAGAAGAAGAACCAACAGAGTGAATAACCCTACATTAGATGAGATACCTAAGACAGACGAGGGAGGGATAGCCAGAGGTCACAGAGTATGCAAGCTATTATTAATTATGCTTATCTTCCTCTTTTTTTATGTAGCGTAAATGCTACCACTTCTGATGCCTGAGGCGGGGGGTCTCACCACTCAATCTTTGTTTCTTCAGAATGAGGTCCGAAGAAACACAGGAATAAAGGCAACACTTCCTTAAGGTAGCCAAGCGAGCTTCGCGGATTTCATAGTTTCATCGGGGTCGTCATGAGTTGAGTTAGCATGAAACGGGCCGTCTTATGAAGCGGATCTTCAGCTACGGGGGACAGTTGGCCATTTGACACTTTTGCTATAGCTTAGTGCTTCTTTTGCTGCTCCACAAGGCTCTTTCCAAAATAAAAGTGAGTGAAAAAAGCCCACTTGCCCACATTTCTTTCCCCCCTATCGCTAGGGGCCTCGCCTTTCAGCTATATTTGATTCTGAAAAAGGGTAAAGTCGCAGCCTACCTTTTAGTTCAGGAATCGACCTTTCTAAAAAAGTACACCCAAAAAGGGATCAAGTCGCACTATGTTCTTTCTCTCTTACAGATACTGCAAACATTAGAAAAGTACGAGTTTCTGTTACAATTTGCCTAATTCAACTCAATCTGTTATATTAGAAGTTGTAACAGCATTAAGCATAATTCCCATCAGGGCAAAAGCCAGGGTGATCGCAAAACCATTAGCTCTAGCCTTTTCTCTTGCTTCTTTTGTGAGCCCCAAGCTCCTTTGTTGGAAATCCTCGGCGATTTGGTTATGGACTAGATTCTCAGTGCATGTACATATGCTCCCATCAAGCACATCTAGCGATTGATACCCTTGATGCAGTATCACCTTCTTGAGGATTTGCACTTTCTCAGGTTGTAAGACCAGAGTGGGGTCAACTTCTAGGAGAATCTGTGAGAGCATTTTCCAAAAAGCAATGACACCTAACACGAAAGAAATGCTAAGCATGAGTTCGAGCGAGTTCTCATTGTTTGAGTTCATGAGATCTCTCACTTGAAAGTCAAGAAGGGACGCTAGTCCTCTGTTTGGACCCCTTAGCGAGAACATCGATTGCCTGTTCCTGGGCGCCCCGAGTATGTTTAAGGCACTCATTATATCCCCAGGTTGCCACCTCCATCCCTTCTTTGGTAGTAAATAAGAATACCTATGTAACCATTGGATTCCCAAGTTAACACCCTGCTCCATATCCAGAAAAGTTTTGTGCTACTTGTTGGCATGCCACTGCATGATGACGAAAGCAATTAACCATTGCATGTAAGCTCGTTTCCTAAAACTCTCTCTTCTCACATGAAATGGTAACATATGAATATCTTTTTCCATTGTATGAACTCCCGTAATTGTTTCCCTATCACTGCATTGAACCCCCAACCACAACTCATCTGTAGATTCATCAACATTAGTTAGTTGGGACCTCCACTTAGTTTCATCCAAGCTTTATCCTGGTCATGGATAGATCACCCAGGTTCGGGGCCATAAGCTGTGACAATTGCCCTATGAAGACTCACTTTCGCTACAGCTTCGATGGGTTCCCTTAACCAAGCCACTGTCTATGAGTCGCCGGCTCATTCTTCAACAGGCACCGCAGAATGATCCCAGAAAGGATGAAAAAAGGGCTACTATCGGGCTAGGATCGGCACTTGCTGCCCAACCTAAGCAAGAATTCTAGCGACCGCTAACAGGCTCAATTGCCTTCACTAAAATGAAGTACTATTTCCACCCCCGTGCTATATCATGGACTTACAAACTTTCTCCTTTTAGTAGTAAAAGTAGAAGTAGGCCACGCCGCATGCAGTATGAAACTTTTAGCCAAGGTTAGTTTGAATAAATACTAACCTTAATCATATTGGTCAACCTTTTCTATTAAAAATCAGGGATAGGACAATAGTCTATATATAACATTTGAATTACTTTCTATATCTTATCAAAGAGCCTTTTTCTTTCGGTTATCCCCTTTACTAAAAAAGTGTTTTCTCTGTAACATGGGAAGGTGTTTGCTCCGCAGCTGTAGATCCCCTTAGCTAAGTCAATTCCAAGAAGAGATTGATACAAAACTCTAATAATAATAGGATATGCCAATTTTCAAGATTTAATGGCTTTAGCCACCCCTGCTAGTCTAGCTGCCCTTGCAAATCCGTATGAAACAAGTAAGTCAACTCATTCAATGGACGCGTATCCCGCCCTTAAGGCTGGCCCGAGGTTTGAATACAGAAGGGGCATGCATCGAATGAGTTGATTAACTGAAGAACGTTACACTAAAACTTGTGGAGGGGGTTTTGGAGCACTAAGTATGGATTTCATGGAAGCATTCGCTGCCGCCGATGCACTCAATGATCTACTCACCATAGGAAGCACTGCCATAGACCTATCTATGGGAACCACTACCATATATCAACGTCCTAAACATGTCTTCATCTATGTCAAAGATCTCTAGTTCAATTTGCATCTTATCTTGGATGCCTGGATTGATTCTACCAGTACCTATTGATCGAAGTCCCACTCTTACTTTAAGTCTTCCCTTCATAATAAGTATGGATATGCTAAGGTGCCTAACTCTTCCTGGTCTTCCGCTTTCGAGGCTTTACTACTACTTACTTGGTTTACTTGCGACTCTCGACCTTACTTTGTTCCGCCTACACAGTACCTACCCTACCTTTCTTACTTAGTAGTTAGCTGCTGGTTAACTTTCAACGTAGGTCGGTAACATATGCTAATTTTCAAGATTTAGCAGGCTTAGCTACCTCTTCCAGTGCGGCTTCTGTTCCAATTGTCTCTGCAGATATGAATGAAAGAGGTAAGGTCAACTCATCTAATAGAGGTGTCTTAGATGGCTAAACTGATTCTACGAATGCCTATCCCGCTGGTCGGAATGCTCGAACTAAGGAAGATGCGTACGAGGAGCAAAAAGGAGATTCCTAGTGCACAGAGTGGCTACAATATGTGTTTCCCTATTTTCTAGGAGAGACCGCGCTATGCTATTTCTGAAGAAAGGTTAGGGAGTGAGCTCGACTTCGCGACTAAAAGAGGGCCCTACCTGCTTATGACTTTGCTCATGATGAAGAAAGAACAAGATTTTGGTTAGCGCCAAGCGTAGTAATCGAGTTTTTCTCATTGCGAGCGGTATTGGTAGGTGAGAGCTAGGTAAAGAATTTTGGACGAGATAGTCAAACCCTTTGACTTTTTCACTATAGCTTATATAGACGATGTCCTGATCTTTGAAACGTAACTGACGTTATCATTCGTATTCGTTCGTACTAGAATCAAGTCCTTCAAAAACATCAAATAGGGAATCCACTTAGGAATAAAAGAAAAACGTTGAAACACTTCCAGGAGGGTGAGCATCGATATAAAGATTCTATCTATGGGGTAGTAGGATCCTCCCGGCCAGATGAACTATGATTATTGACATGTCTTCCTTCTTTCGGCAGCCGCAGATTCAAGATTTTCTCTTCCCCCCGCTCGATCGACTATAGTATGCGGATATGAGGAAGATATGCCATCATCCGAAGCACTACGAAGCCTTTTCTTCCTATCGGCCAGAGGAGGCAGGTTTTCCAAAACTACTCTTCATTGGCCAGGCGATAGTTAGGTTAAGTCGATCAATAGGCTTTGAACAAATAAAATAATAGATTCTAATATAATGTATAGGAGATCCGGTTAGGGGAGGGAGAAGTGAGGGCTCAACTCTTACACTAGGAGAGTGGCGGGAGATGCCAAATCTTGAAAGTTTGTCGTGAGTGCTTGGGAGTAAACTAAGTAAGCTAAACGCCCTAGCTTAATTACCGCTATCTTATATATATAAATAGTCATCTCAGCCAATAGAAAGCACTCGTTCTCGCAGCCCTTGTTGCAGCTGATAGACTCCAAAGTAAGGGCACGAAAAGTAGTCTTAAACAAAAAACCTTCACGCCGATGGGACAATTACTCTGAAAGTGCTTTTGCCAGTAGATGAATCTTATATCAGGTATTATTTTGATCCGGATCTAATGTCTAATTGCGAACATTATTGATGTCAGTCTTTTCGGATTACGGGTGACAAGCGAATGCCAAAGTCCAAAAGGTATGAGTAGTTTCCACTCTATTCGTACTGAATACGGGTAATTCCCCGCCACTTGCCCAACATTTTAATAGAGGGAAAGCCAGCGGTAAGGCCATGGGACCAATAAACAATAGGTGCAAGTAGCTTGAAATCAAAATGAGTGAAATCTAGGACTAATCTACCTTTTCAGCACGAGTTAAGACAAATGAATGGTCTCACTCAGGGGGGATGGGCCTTCATTAAACAAAGAAGATGAGCGATTGACATCGAATAAGAGTCCATCCATGACATGAGATGAGTGATCCAATTCTATTATATTAGGGGTCGTTGGACTTATCATTTCTTTTTTATCAAAAAAGTCTGTGGACCCACTAATGACACTCAAGAGAGAACCGACCTACTGGTCTTGATCCCATTCTATACGCACACAATTTTTATAGTAACAAGGTAACAAGAAGCAAGCTAAAGCCATAAAAGGGGGACAAGATTAATCGATTAGGTGGCAGCAAGGTTTGTGACTATTTGATCTATCGATTGACTCTGTCTTTTTAAGATCCTTGATCTTGATTTGTTTCCAGGAGTAGAGATGGAATGAAATAAGCAATCAAGTTCGTCTGGAATCCCCCTATGACAGCACTCGACCAACTTCCATCTTAAAGCATTGAAAGAAAGGCAAGTTGCTTTCCCGAGTTTCTGAGGTAACGGAGGTCAAAAGAGGAGTTCTATCGCTCTAATATAAATACGAAGTCAATGACTTTGAAGGGCCATTATTGAGTCAAGCAATCGAAACTGAGCAAAGAAGTCACATATGAGGAAATTCTAACTAATTCATCTGTTTATATTATACCAAGCAAGACCCTTTTGTAGTTTACTCACCAGTGTCATCACTCACTGGACGAGCCTTTCTATTTGTACTAGTTGAGTACGTCTGCCTAAGACCAGACAAAAAGCTTTGTACCTTACCACGGAAACTCCGCTATCAATATCGTTTGGCCCAGTTGTCCCAACTGGACTTAACCATTTGACTTCTGATAATAAGAGGAAGAGAAACCCTCTTGAGTAAGGGCTCTTGAGTTAGAGTTCGAACTCACCTTCTTTCTTCTATTTCATAGCCTTTTCCGTATTCTCAATCGGAATAGCCAGGCCTTCAATCTTTTTCTTTTATGAGGAACCGAATCCAAAAGAGACGCAGCAGCAAGAGGTCCTGAATCAAATAAAGCAAGCAAGTTCGTATTATGTTCGGCTTACAGCTTCATTCCCAGAGTAAAGAGAAAGAAGACAGCACTGGGGAATAGCTCCGAGAGGGACTTCTCTGAGTAAAGAGATAAGTAAGGGTAAGAGTCATTCTAATTGAGTAGGTGAACCAAGAGTCTCTTTCAAGTGAGATCATTTACTACACCTAACTAAATGAAAGAAAGTAAGAGAGAGAGTGGCCGCCTATGACCGGCTGATATGAAGCCCAAAAATTCTTTACTTGGACTCCGTGCACCTCTTATTATATAACAAAGAAGAAAACCAATCCAGATATGAGTTTAGAGCATAGAAAGTTGTGCATTCCGAAACTAGCGACAAACTTAATAGGGGTGATAGCTTTTAACACGCGTTTAGTAAGCTTTTAACACAGGATCACAAACACAAAAGCCATTTGCTTCTCGTTAAGAGAAAAAGGTACTTAATGATAACTGATATGTTGAAGCAGGGTAATGGGCGGGACAGGAATGAGCCTCTGAACAACCTGATGAACCGCGTTAAATGTTCTTTTCTGGCGTCTTTGAGTTTATGTTATGAGCTGATCCTAGTTCATAGTAAGTAGAAGGTGTTACGGGTCGGCCTCGGGAATTCGAGGAGCTACTGACTTTCTTTCTCGTTAAGATTGGACTGCTCTTGGGGGAAGAACTTATATAGCTTCATCTTCAACTCCTAGCATGAAAGTAAAAGTCTCAATCCCAGTTCCACATTAAAAAAGTAGACTGACAGAACTCCTCGACCTTGTTAGGACCCCTTCGGATTGGACAGCTCCTCTTCTAGTCAAGTAAGATGCGTACCTTCCCTCTGAAGCTCTTACAGGGGGACATCCTTTCTAATACGCCTTTCCAAGACAAGGATTAGCTTCTGATCTTCTTGCCCTTGCCTCCAGAAATAAAGACCAGCGATGGCAAAAGTACTTGTAAAAGAGTAAAGGGCTTATCCGGGCGCGGACATCCCTTTATCCAATGCCTGAAGCAAGCCTTTCTTTCCCAACCAATTTTTCCTCGAAAGAGTTCTTAGATTAGGTAAATAATATCGATAAGTAAGGAAGGTTTAACAAGAGTCCTCTCTTTGATGGCATGAGATTGGCTTCTTCGGATGCTCGATTCTAAGATCGTCTTCTCCCTCACACCCTTCTCTCAAAGCATCGGATTCTATTACGAGTTGGCCTACAGCTCCTTTTATCTATTCTGCCAACTTGGGATACTTATATAGGCTACGTAAACCTTAAGCCTAAACCTTATTGAAGCCTCTTCGTGCCTTACTTGTCTATCATTCTTTCTCTTTTCATTCAATATCCCCTGCGAATCCTTATCCTGGCATCTATCTAAGGTAGGTAAATACCTTACAATTTTTTTCTTCGAGAACAAGCCCTGTTCACTCAACCATAGGCACTGGCGTTCCTGTTCCTGCAACTACTTCTGGGCATGTGGGTATCTTTGATCCAGTTTAGGCAGCTTTCAGTTCTGGGAAAGCTCTATCAGAACTTGTTTCAAGAAGGAAGATGTGAGATTGAGTTGTAACATAAGGCCCAACCCTTCACTTTTGCCTACGTTTCTCTTCCTTATCTAAGTCAGATTCAGATAGCCCGCCAGCATAAGCCCGATAGTTTGTCACTCTGTCCTTGTACTAGCTCTCGATCGAGAATTCTTCTTCATGAGCAAGTCAGAGCGAGACCTTAGTGGCTAGAATACCATACCATAGGATCTGAACTCTTGTCTTTGCCTAAAGCCTAAAGTTAGAGCTTTCCTCGAAAAGGTAGCTCTGAATAAGCCCACGAAAAGCCTTTTTTGTAGCTCTATTGGAAGGAAGACAGAATCCATGAATAAGTGCATTCATCGGACAAAGGAGGAAGATCAAAGCTTTTTTTCATAACCCCATGGGGCGGTTAAGCCTTGGGAAAGTAGATGTCAGAAAATTCATTTTATGGCACCTTTGATCCCCCTCTCGACTGACCTTGGCGACCTCGAGATAAATTGAAAAATATTTCTTGCATCCACTCATCCACTTATTGGTATTATATTTCCTATTCTCCCGAACCCATTGACATTGACTGGATTCCCTTTGTGCAATCAGAATTAGGGGTATACGAAATCGTGTTTTACATGGCTGAGTGGAGGGTAACTCTGCTGACCGTAGCTAGCGTAAGTCCCTCCAAAGAGGGACTGGAACCGCTCCACATATATCTCTTTCGGAACTAGCCTTAACCGACGCTGTTGGTGCTATTGGTCTGGACACCAAAAATGCTATCGATAGAGTTAAAGCAAGCATGCCGAGCCGGGAAAAAGCCATATTTTTCTCAACAATGTCTTTGTCATTTGATCCAAGAGCGTTTCGTTAGATAGGAACAGCTTTGATAAATACTGATAACTCTCGGATGGAGTATTAGAACTGAAAAATCCATTAGATAATGAACTATTGGTTCTAAGCCATCTCTGGCGATGAATCAACAATTCGAAGTACCTTTCTTGCGTATTCTTGATAAACCAACGTTTATATATAGATGTAGAAAGATCTGTTTGGGAAGTAAGAAGCCCATTTCACATCTCTTCATCTACAAAGAATTCTCGATGTGAAAACACAGAGATAAAAGGTTGATCTTTGAATGTAAAAAAGAATGGATCTGCAGGGTCCCAAATGAATTGGCTTATTCGAAAAAAGCCTTGTTCTTTGGAAGATCTGTCTCGTGTCTGGTACTGCATGGTTCCACTCTACAAGAACTCCGAATCATTCTCTTGAAGCCCATCATCTTCATCATAAATGATTTGCTTGCCCCGAAATGACCTGACCCAATAGGGAAATCCCAATTCATTGGGATTTTCGGTACAATCAAATAGAAAGCCCCAAGGGCGCCATATTCTAGGAGCCCAAACTATGTGATTGAATAAATACTCCTCTATCCGTTGCGGGTTGAGGACTTATTCCCCTTCTTCAAACTCAAACTCCGATTCATATTGGTCATAGAGAACTCTCTGATCAATGATAGAACAAGATCCATTTTATATCATATCTAAGGGATTCCTTGGTTCGGGCCGAAGTAGCCTTTCAACCCCTCAAAAAAGACCTCAGCAAGCCTTCTATCATATCCACGCCGGTCCCCTAAGAGGTCCCAAGTCTGTACCTAGCAGTTACAGAGTCCTCAATTAGCTCTGTCCTATTCTGCTGGGATGAAGGACAAGAGAAGCCAGTCTAGTTCACCAGTAAGACCTTATTGGACACAAAGATGAGGTACTGTAAGGTCGAGAAAGTAACACTCAACCTTTTCTATTCAGCAAGGAGGTAGAGATTTGGGTTTAATTCTGTACTGCCACCAGCGCATGCAATAAGAGTGATCATAGAATATCCACTAAAGAGCATCCTCGGCAAGATCGACCCCCCCGGAAGAGTAACAAAGTGGGCAATTCAGCTAGGCGAGTTTGACATTCGATACAAACCACGAACAACAGAAAAAAGTCAAGCACTAGCCAGCTTCCTGGCATATTTCCCTATAGAATCAGACATTGGGGGAGACTATTCCATAGATGACAAGCCGGCCTTTATGGCAAACGTAGAGAAAAGAACTCCAGAAAAGCTCACCTCAGAGGCGAGAACCGAACAAATTGAAGATTGTCCCGGATCCAGCTACTGGGGGCAGCCTCCAAGACCTATTTGTCAAAGTTAGGAGTAAAGATTGTTCGTTGATGGCTCGTCGAATGAAAGCAGATCTGCGATAGTCTACCTTATTAGAAGCTTATTCTAACTAGTAACAGCGCATATGCAACTAAGAGATAACTACAATAGTGATAGTATACCTACATAAGAGATAAGCTTATATGCGAAGAAAAGTACCTATTCACTAGAATAGGCTATCCTAAGAACGATCTATATACTATAATAAGGAGTACCCTCCTTCACAGGTAATTCGATAACACTTTCCAGAGACTGGACGAATGACTGAACGAAGGTAAAGGCACATTTAACCTTGAAAGTGGATTGGTTTAGGTCACCTATTTTGAGTTATGGACACACAAGGCCAAAACATATATGTCGGGCGTGCGACCCATCAACCTACTAGCAATGGGGGAGAAAACATAGCATGTCGCAATAAAAGATTGATTCAAGGCGTCAGCAAAACACTGCCGTCTGTTCCAAAAACAAAGGCCCCTTAGCGCCACGGGAAGGGAGTGGGGGACGGCCCTACGCGTAGGCAAGAGCAGCACCGGCTCTATGAAGTCAGAATCGAATCTTTCTGTTGGCTTTTCCAATTCATTCGTGAATAATAATTCAAGGGCGTGGAGCGAGTACTTATAGCTGCTTCACCTACTTCTTATTATGGCGGCTATGTTTTCGTGGTAGAAATGAACGAAAAGCGATATGAACGTGCAATTTTCAAATCGATTGATAGATAGTCTAATATGTTCTGATGGATCGAAAAAGAGAGAGAGGGAATCTATCAAGAATAAGGGGAAATCTCCTATTTCTATCTATTGATGAGACAACTATCTATTCTTGATCCATCAGAAAGAAATCGATATATGTATCTGATGGAGTCTACATCATACGTAGAGCACCCAAGTACTTTTTAAGCCAGTTCAGTTCTCTTATCCATCCCAACAATCCAATGCACTGGGCTCATCTCATGGAGGGAAAAGCCAAAATGTAATTGTCTTGTTTGCCACATCGACGCATTCCCTTCTCTCCCCGGTATCGTCCCACACAGAAAGAAAGAGCGCAGAGCCCTGGCCTGACCTGTAGGTCCGTTAACGTAAAGCGAGGAGTTGAGCCTGAACTGGAAAACCAAAGTCACTTTCGGAGCCATACTTCCTACATCTAACATGTGTCCAATCCAGCGGGAACGCATATCCCAAACGAACGTTAGCAGCTATACCGAATCCCCCGCTGGCCATCGGGGACCGAGTGGTAAGGCCATGATCTGCAGGGGAACTGATCACTCATTCTTCCATTGGGGATAGGTGCACGAACGACAACTCCAAATGTCACACATTTGCCGCCTACCTACCTTTTAGGTGGCACCAGCAAGATCTAGATAAGCTAAGGAACTTCGTTGCATTCCCGCGCACGAAATGAATGGGCGTTGTACCGTGGATCAGTTCCGGGGGAGGGGGGAACGAAGAGAGACCAGAAGAATGATTCCTATGGATCGATGAGCTTTTTCAGCTGAAAAACTAAGAATCAATGGAATGTCTATCCATCCATAAACATCTATTCTATCTGTATATCTAGGGGATCTCTCTATACATATAAGAGTGTTTTATGGCATGATATGATCGCCCAGCCGTAGCCGCATATCAGTTGCACTCAATATGCGGGATTTCTGTTGAATCAGATCTTTTGGAAAGCTTTTGGACTTGCGAAAAGGACTCTAAGCCTTCTCGCAAGCAAGCGCGAGAGAAGCAAGCAAAGTAGAAGGGAGTCGCCAGAAAGAAGCAACAAGGAAGTGAAGCTATCTACGAAGCGGTAGCTTTCCCCGACCGACTGAAATACAAGAGTCGCGACCTACTTTGATTCAAAAGAAAGGCGAAGTGTTTTGCAACAAGCAAATGGCTTTCTATCATAGTTGCAAGGGTTCCAAACCTTAACTACTTAAGTACCAAAGGCTGCTTTCAGTTGGTTTCATAAAGGGGTTGTTCACTACAAGCTATCAGCGCTCAGGCTTGTCTTAGATTGAACGTCGACTTATCTTATTGCCGTTCAATCCCTAAGGCGGGTTTCCGCTAAGAACGGAATAGTGTTCGTGTCCAAAGGTGAACAAAGCCCTAGTTTATAGAGTTCATTGCTTTTCCCCAGTCGGAGAAGGGCTTATATTACTTGTCTTTGTTTGATATGCTCATTCAGTTCCAATACAAGCTAAAACTAGACCAAAGTGGAAGGGCCACTATAGAAGCTATAAGTAGCTAGCCTATTGTAGTCGGAATAACTAAAGCATCATGACAACATAAAATTAGCCTTATGAATTGAATATTAAGTAGGGGGCTTAGCCCGCCCGCCGACCAATCAAAGAGGCTGAGAATAAGCGTAAGCTCTTCGAGCTTTCCTTCATTCACTTCGCGGGAGCTACAAAACACATAGCTGGAAATTAGAGAGCCCATACTACCTGCCTAACCTTCGCTCTGAGGGACCGTAGATCGGAAAACGCCTTCTAAACCACCAAAAAATAAGGGAAGGGACCTATGTATTTGCATGACCCCTACAGATTTAACCTTATCTACACTCGGAGCCACTCCCCTAGTAGTCCTGCCACCACGCCGGAAAACAGAGCTCGTGTGAAACCTTTGATTTTTGGTGTAACAGCGATAGAACTTAACAAAATATTACGGCTTAGGGGCTGGAGGTACGGTAAACTCGGGCAAAACATGACACCCGAAGGGCCTGGCATGTACAATCCTATCCTATCCGAGTCTGAGTTTACCCCTTGCACTTCGGACAGCCATTTGTAGCATCATAAGAATGACCTCCCTTTCGAGGTAAAAAAAGACTCAGGTACAAAAGAGGTTGGTCTTTCTCAACATGGTGTATAGCACGAAAAAGCTTTCGATACAAGCCCCACCAACCCCATTCACATGAAAGAAAAAAAGGAATCCTTTCTTATCTTCTTTATCTTTCCCGAGGGAAAAATGGGTCTTATGGAGGGAAGGGGAGGGGAAAGGCTTAGGCCTACCTATCCCGATAGGACCCCATACAAGAACAGGAGCTGTTGAGAGGTTCCATATTGTCGAGACGAAGGGCAGCACTTCTGTACGTGATCGTAGTATGTCACCTCATCTCATCCCCGCTACATCAAAGAACACCTATGCACTATGTTTCGGTTCACTGATAAGGAAGATAGAGTTGGGGTGGGAGTTTACGATGTGATACTCAAGTATGACCCGTGAAGATACATGCTAACTATGGGTAGGAAGCAGAAACCATTATTATGTAAATAATTTCGGAGGGTTACAGATCTCTTATACTACCATCGATCAACAGAGCAGAACAACCAGAAAAATAATTTAAGTTAGAAAGCCGTATGATAGGTGGTAATTATCTTGTACCGTTCGGGTGGTAATCGGCGTACTCCGATCAGTGGCGGGGAATCTTTGGCTCTATCGAACATACAGGGAATTAAAGGTAGCATTCTACAGATGTCAAGTCATGGACTGGTTTCTTTAGCCCTTTTTCTGTGTTGGTGTTCTATATGACCGACATAAGACTCGACTTGTTAGATATTACGGAGGTTCAGTGAGCACCATGCTGAATTTTCCTACCATTTTCTTTTCTTCCACTTTGGCCAATATGTGTTCACTTGGTACTAGCAGCTTTATCGGGTAATTTCTCATCTTACTAGGAGCTTTCCAACGAAATAACTTAGTAGCCACATTAGCAGCGCTTGGGATGATTTTAGGCGTGGCCTATTCCCTTTGGTTATATAATCGTACGGTTTCTAGGAATTTAAAACCCGATTTCATCCATAAATTTTTCGATCCAAATGGCAGAGAAGTTTCCATATTTATACCTTTTCTTGTTGGTAGGACGACCGTCCGTTAAACTACCAAAGAAAAAAAGGGTAAACCAATGGGATCATGACATTGTAGGTGCTTGCGATGGGACGGATGCGACTTCCCTCAGTTGGTTTGGGTGGCATAGCCCGTTGCAGAAGTCCCCCTTTTTTTTTTATCTATGGAGCCAAAGCTTGACTTTACGAAAGTAAAAAAATAAGGCTCGCGCTAGGGAAAGGACGGGGAGCAACCATGCATAGTACTTCTCGACCCTGTCTCTAAGGGACAGTTGAACGAGTGAATCATGAATGCTTTCGGGTCGGATGAGCCAATAACTCGAACGCGTTTAGTCTGTTATTTGAGCAAGAATCATAACCTTACCTTATCTTCCCCATGATACGGACTCCAAGTTCTTGTGGCAGAGCACGAGGAGATTTATCATCAATATGATGATGGGAATGAAAACCAGAAGCACGATTGGGGTCTTCGTGGTCCAAGATAATCAAACCATCAGTAAGAGTAACGTAAGCATGAGACTTTTTGGTAGTACAAGTGAACCAGATGGCCGCGGCAATGGAATTTGGGACGGAGGACATGTAGTATCTCTCTAGATCTGGAAAAAGTGAAAGAACCCCTAACATAATCCAAATGGAGTCTGACCGTTGAGCCCACTTTGGCCTCGCAGGGCGAGCCCTTGTGCGAGCTGGAGCTGCCATAGCTTATGGCGTCAGCAATGGGAGGGCCCCAATAGAGAGAAAAGTCAGGATAACGAGCACTCTACCCACTAAGCGGGCGGTAGGAGCAGCGGGCAAGTGCTTGGTAAGCCAATAGCCCAGTGGACTGGGTGGGGCACTCGAAGAAAGGGGGGCACACTGAGCAAGTACGAGAAATTGGCCCCGCTCTATTTTCTTAAAAGTAAGGACCACTACGGGAGGTCAAACCAAGGACCTATAGAAGTTGGGGCTCATCTCCGATCAATATTGGATCAAACAATTGGGGGCCGTAGCACTGACCGCTTTTTTTATTGATTCAATACAATTGGGGTAAAGATCGTACAGTTCCCTACGGAGACAAACTCTCAACGGATCATCCACGCACTCGGCATACCTCTTCCGTGAGTCTTTCTTGTGGCGGGAACAGAACAACAGGCAAAGACCAGGCCGACCAGCCCAGGGCTTGAGGGTGAGCTTTATTTATTTAAGAGAGAATGGGGAGTGAATCGAATGGCTTCCGTTTCCGTTATTGGTTTGGTTCGGGCCCCTCTCGATCTTTTTCGTAGTTAAGAAGGGGGAAGGAGTTTAAATCAATGGACATTAATGAACCATCATTGATGGACGTTGCACATTACACGATCAATTCAACTCAAGGTCCGGCGCTAATAGAAGTTGCTTACTTTCCTAGTAGCGAAGGAAAAATGCAGGGCTTTTTTCATAGGTTTAGTGGGCGGGTCTCATGAGATCTATGCCGGCCATCAGAATCAAATGAAGGTCGAAGGACCATTCGATTCATTAAGGGGCATAGCGGCGCCCTTGCCTGGAGCCATTCCCAGACCTAGCAGCAGACGGGCGGGCTGTGCCTGATTTCAGACCAGACCAGACTATTCTTTGTTTGAGTTGCTCCTACGTACGACCAGACGTAGAGCCACTAAGAGCTGGCAGACTGGGCCGGGCGCAGGTTCCAGAACCGAAAAGTCGAGTCTCGATCAACCTAGTGCACCAACCGTGTGGTACGACGGGCACTCAAAGACCTGGCGGATGATGGCCCACCCCACCCAAGAGCGCTTATGTCATAGGGGAACTCATGGCTAGAAACAATCCTTATGGTTTGTTTTGATATCCAGTAGGAATAATAAGAATCAAAGTCCAGATTGGATGGTGAGCCTAGTGATAGGAAACTATCTAGCTTGGTTCGGAGAGCACTTGTTGGGTTAAATATTTTTTTTGTTGCTAAATGTTACGGCCTAAATGCTGAACTATTGACCCTACTTGTTCGGATGGGTGTTCACCCCAAAGTGTTCCCGAACTACATGCATACATCCGTAAGTAACTTAGTGCAACATGGCAAATTTCATTGAGAGGAATCAGCAAAGAAAAGAAAAAGATTGGCTAAGAGCTGAGCCATCTTCTTCCCCCCTCCCCCTCTTCCTTGTAGATTAACTCTTTCTTTCCCCTTCGATTTGTGATAGCTACTCATATGTGCCATTCCCGCTTCCTTCTTGAAGGCGTAAGGAAGAGCCTATTCATGTGCAGTTCCTTCTTTCAAAATGGACATATTATATTATACTCTAATCCCATATTCTTTCTAAGAAAGCCTAACCTCTTGCAATAGGCGAAATTGACAAAAGAAAGAACCAAAGTCCTTTTTCTTTTCTTACAACATCTGATTCGTTCACAGTTGATTGATTCAAGAGCAGCTTCTTCTAGAGCAAGCATGTGACATCCATATCAAATTATCCAGAAGTTTTATGCTCAACAAGAAAGTCAGAAGAAGTGCCATAACACTATTGCTATTGATTGGACATTAATAATTGCATTGCCTTAATGGGAACAGTCTTATCAGTCTTAGAAGAAAAGATAGTTGGCTAGGGAATGGGCATTAAAGCCCTGCCCCCTCTTCCGCTTAACACACCAAAGATGGGAACTGTTGGGATTGAATCTGCCTCTTCTCTTTTCCTTGAAGAAGCCTTATTACTACAACTATCTGTTAATTAAGGTAAGAAAGTCATCAAGGAGTTACGAACTCAGACATTAACGTCTAATAGGAGCTAATGAAGTCCTTGTTTCCATAGTAAATGGTTTTGGCAGAATACCGTGTTTGGAAAAATACGGTCTTTGACAGGAATAGCCTTTATCTTTTCTGCCGGTAGTGGTGTAAGAAATGATGAACGTCCAACCCCAAAAATGATTGAATGAGATCGCTTTCTCCCTACATTCCACTCGTTCTTCCTTAGCTGCTTTTCACTATTTCAAAGGTGGCTCAGAAGAAAGTCTAGTGAAGCATGGTTTAGAAGGTAGGTTACCTGCTCGTAAGAGGTAATCTAACTTAGTTAGAGGAAAGCCTTCTCCTCAGAAGGATAGGCAAGGTTTTATGAATTATCCTAGCAAGGTTTATAAGATAAGGCTAAATGAAAGCAAAGACGGGTCCCCTTTCCCTTTTGTAATGTAATGAAGGTTTGGTCTTCAGTCTACCATTCCAAGGTAAATGCTTGGCTATTCAAAGCTAGCGTGGTAAAAAGATGGTGAGTGAAAGTGAATCGGTTAACAAGACTGAGGAAGATGCCTAGCTAGTTTTATCCCAGAGCAGGGGCCTCGAAAGGAGGCTGCAAATGCTGCTGAAAGAACAGCAAGCTACGGCTGAAAGGCCAAGCTCCGAAAACTCTAGTGCACTCCTTCAAGTCCCATAGCTTCTTCTCAAGCAGCGAATGGAAGAAGGAAGAAATGGAGATGTGCCGCTATCCAGCCTATCTTGATGAACCAGAAGTGAGAAGGACTGGGTGAATTCATGAGTAATTTTCTTTTGCTTTTGTGCTGCTGTAACACCTCGATCCCTCTTGAGACCGGAAGTTCTATCAATCAATCTAATCGCAACCCAATTCCAAATCCGGGCAAAATTTTAGGGAAAGACGGACGGACTCTCCCCTGTTTCTAGGCAAAATGGAAAACCTGCAACAGCATATAAGTGGACCAGCACCATGTCCAACCATTCAAAATTCCTCAAGGCCATCCGAGCCTTGGTTCTCAACAATTAAACACAACGAGTATATATACATTTCCAGTTTAAAAACTATCATATCTCTTCTCATCTTTGACAAGTACATTCATGCTTGGCAATTAAACTATACTAACCCATTGCATAAAATAGACTATCATACCATTCTAATAAATCTAGTTAAGTTAATTACATAACTTTTAACACTAAATACATACAATACATGAAAACATACATCTCATGAAAGTAAAATCTTTACATCTTTGACAACTCAAGCCATATAGCACGCAAGGCAACTCTTCAAGCACGATCTATCACATAACCACGAACTTTCCAGCTAACATGGCATTTCCTGAAATGTGGTTGTGATGAGTGAGTATACTCAATACGTATACTTAATGAGGGCGAGACAGATATCAAGGTGGAGAGAAAGAAAGTCGTGCAATGCAAATAGGTACAGTTAAGCCATATAATCCATAATAAAGCATTCAATATAAACGATAATACAATAAACAATTAAAGAAAGCATTAACACAACCATTCAAAGCTATACCACACTTTGAAGGCTATGGTTCACTCATACGAGCAATGTACCATGCGATTCGATTCCACGAGCATTATATCAATCTCGAGCTTGATGTTGACAACGATGACAATAAGCGCGCAACCACCTTATAACATCCACTGGGTGTACTCTGGATGTACCCCGACACATCTACGACCCAAATCTCCCAGGGCGGCACCCTTAGCGAGAATGGGAATAGGACACGGAGCTAGAGCAACCAACCCTGGCAGCCCGAGACTATCCAGAAAGGCCCATCACTCACGCGCCTGACTCTTATGCAATGCAATACGAGATACAAGCAATAAACGAGCAACAACACGAAAGTGCAGATTAGTGGGGATAAACAAGATATCAAGCATTTACAATCAATAATAGCAATCAATTAACTTTTCAAGCATGATTATCATTAATATCAATAATAACATCAATCAAACAAGTAATAGCAGTCCAAACACGAAAACGACAAATATCACTATTTAATCTTTAACTTCCAAAGGCAATGACGAGCAAACGAGCTACAGGATTAGGAAACCGATTTCACTACATTCACTTAGGCACTACAAGGCACATTTGTATGTCACTAAACTTCACTTTCTCACCCGAGGCCCGAATGTCCACCTATTGCGTTTGAACTACAACTATACTAACCGGTTGCTCAATCAAGGCCACAACAGTGCCAAAAGTGCTTCCATGCCCTCAATAGCAAAACCCCTAACTCAATTCGAGCACGGTCAACTTTTGGTCAAACGGCCCCTTTACGTTTCTTTGTCTAATTTCCAATTTTAACAAAGGCCGGTCCGTTTTTATTGCACATTCAATCTTTCTATCACTAATGGCACCTATCCAAATCAAGAAATCGCAATTCAGATCAAAATCCAAAATTCTAGGGTTTTACTATTTAAAATCACTATTCATTATTCTTCCCAAATTTCAAATACGCAATTTCAGCCATAAAAATCTCTAAATAACTATCAAACAATGCTCTACGATCATTATAGAACCTAATTCAAGCAACAAAAGGCATTTAAACGCAATATATAACAAATCTAAGAAATTGAAACAAAATTCAAATTTCATTTAAAATGCACAAAAGCGTGAAAACCCTCACAGAGATTGAAGACCAAGACCCGCAAGGACCCGAGCCACGATCCTCGTCCGATTCCACGCAAGATTGCACAAGAAAAATGGAAGCAAAATCTTTTTTTTTCTCTTGGGGAGTTTCGGCCATGGGGGGGGACAAAAGGGTCATTTGTGGTTTTGTTTTGAGTTAATTTTGCCTTGTTTTTTAATTTATAAGGTGACAAGGGCAAAATGGTAAAAAGACAAGGTCAAATTCAAGTTAAAAATGGTCAAATTAGTTTATTTTGATGCCATTTAATCCAATTCAAGTTAAAACAATGCAATTTTAATGAAAACTAACTAAAACTAGCTAAATTAAGCTAAAAACATTTTTCACTAAGTCCGAAGAATATTTCTCTAACTCTCATTTTCGAAATGCTACGATCGAACGATCAATAAACGATCGCTAATCAAATGATGAGCAATAATATAAAACTATAATTTTTGAAAAGTAGAATAGTAGAATAGTTTAAAATTCACTCCGGACTCCGAGCCATTTTTCTCATTTAATTGAAAACCGAGTAATTTAATGCAAGAAAATAAAACCGATTATGAAAATAATCAAAACAATCAATATTCATTTAAAAATAAATAATTTAACTATTTCTAGAATATTTTAAAGAATTATGAAGTTAATGCTAAGATACAAATAAACAATTTAATATAAACACGTAATCAAATGCAATTAAACACTAACATTTAAGATGACACTTAATTAAATAGAAGAAAGTAAATCCAATTTCTATAAATAATAAAAATAGGTGATAATCTTTTAATTAATCAATATAAAAATTATTGAATGCTTCCAAAAGAAATATCAAAATAGTGCAAAATGGTTGATTTAACTAATTAAACATTTAATTAAATGCAGTCAAATGCCATTAAATGCATGCCGGGTTCGGGTTATCACAGCTGCCATCAATTGAATCTATTGCACTTGGTAGGTCGTTAGTCGCAAAGAAGAAGAAATAGAGGACCATCTTGATCTCGAACACGAAATAAGCTCTCTCACGGTCCCTACTGCTCACGGGACTATGATCGAATCTTCTCAGAAAACTGGTAGATGAAATGGTAATGTATATGGAAACGAACGAAGAGAAGCAACTGGGCTAGACTGTTGATCTTCTGGAGTAGCTTGACCCTGGGAAAGAGACTGTAATCGCCGCCGATAATAAACATGCTGTGCCAGGTAATTAGAATCCTCTTAGGTCAGTTGAACAGGTTGACAATCAGCAGAAAATACTGAGCAAAGGTGCTGGCTTGAAAAGTGAGGCTAATCCGTAACATCAATTGTAGAAGAATGAGGTTCGAGTTGATGAACAGGAGAAGGCTGTAATACATTTCCATCATCATTCTCCCCCGGGGCTAATTAATTAGGTTAAGGAAAATATTATGCGACTCCATTAAAGAGAGCATTCAAGGATACATCGAGTCTCTTGGGTTTCACGTCATAGCATCTATATCCGGAATAAGTATATCCAAGAAAGACACAAGGCCTTGGGGACAATTTTTCTCTTAACTGTGTAGGAATATGAACAAAGCACGTGCATCCAAATACTCGCAAATGACTATAGTACTGCCCTAGTAAGAAGTTTGTGAGGTGCCGCTGAAGCTTTTTCCCTCTCTCTTCCCCCAAAAAAATAAAGAGATATCCTGTCCCTTCTTTATGCACATCCATATATATAGCCAGACACAAAGGTGTACAATCCGGTCAAAATCTGCAGTTCTTTAAGTTCATTCACTAATGGTTCTCTTACTTGCTCTAGTGGCTGGCAAATGCCAACTGAGATGGGAGAACGAATGGCTTAGGAATCAACCGGTTATGAGTAGACTCGTGGAACTGTAGCTTGGATTATCATAGAATAAGAGGAGCCATCTTAGAAAATGACTTAACTTAAAAGACAGATGCCACCGCTGCGAGGCGAGGGAGTAACTTGTCTGGCCTTGTGGTGCACTCATTCCTGTTACAAGATGAGGCCCCAGCTTGACTCGAGACCAAGACTCCTTACAACTCGCACCAATAGCCGCACTGAACGGCCGGAGATTGATTGAAAAGGTAGCCCAACCGCCCTTCTACCCCCCTTGCCGCCTACCTACTCGTGTTCGTAGCTCGATCGGAGGTCAAGACTGTGGTCCAGCAGAAAAATAGAAGTCGTCTGTCTCAAGTTATACGTGAATTGCTCAATAGTGCTTCGCTACTACTGTAGTTGGCAGAAATAGCTTAATGGTAGAGCATAGCCTTGCCAAGGCTAAGGTTGAGGGTTCAAGTCCCTCATTCCGCTCCTGGCTTCTTCATTTAGTGGTAACGAGTAGAGTGCATAAGCCCCTTTAGAGATAGGGCGAGCAGCAAGCAGGCCCTTGTATAGGGTTCCAAACCTATCAACTTAAGAAGAGAGGGGCAAGCCAAAACCTACTCCTAACAAGTTGTTGGCTTTTCATCTGCTATTGCGCACTAGCGCGCTTCTCTTTTTTAGTAGGCTTCTTCAAATATCCCAAAAAAATAGGGGCTATAACTAGTTGTAGCTAGCTAGTGAGCTAGCATTTTCCCTTACTATACAAGGGGCTACTAGTTGTAGCGCGCAGTGTACTAGTGAATTGGAAAAGTGAATTGAGATTCCTAATGACGGATGGAGGTTGATGATAGAACATGTTCGGTGCCTCGCCCCTGTCTCCTTCGCTGGAGACTAAAAATGATGGGAATCCTATTGATAAAGAAGAGGCATAAGTATTGCCTCTCGATCCAATCCGTCTTCCCTGCCTCCCTAACACACTCTTGATACGAAAGAAAGCTCCCGCCATAGAGAAGAGATCTAAAGTCTGGGTCCCCTCGATCACCCTCCCTTGAACCTGAACTGGTCGAAAGACATGAACCTGCACCACATTTTATAACCTTCGAATCGAAACCTCCAACTAGAGATGGAATTCAAGAACTTAAACAACTCAGTTGACAGCTCCGTGACTGGTTCAAGAGAAGGTCCACCAATGATTGATAGTCCATTCCTCCCTATATGTCTCTTGATCCCTCATTCCCCTAATCTGTTGTTACTGATTCATTCATGGCATAGACTGCCCCTTGTCTTATTAGCGCAAGTGTTCGTCAACGATAAATGCCGCTGAACTTAAGACTCGAGTTGAGAAATATAGGCCCCCGGGAAGGCTTTTAGGGACTGGGGAAGATGGGTGGATTATAGAGCTAAGGGAAAATCAAAGGTTTATGTGATAACCCGAACCCAGCATGCATTTAATGGCATTTGACTACATTTAATTAAGTGTTTAATTAGTTAAATCATCCATTCTTCACTATTTTGATATTTCTTTTAAAAGCATTCAATAATTTTTATATTGATCAATTAAAAGATTATTACCTTTTTCTATGAATTTCACCAATTGGATTTATTCTCTTGTATTTCATTAAGTGTCATCTTAAATGTTAGTGTTTAATTACATTTGATTACGTGTTTATATTAACTTGTTTATTTGTATCCTAGCATTAATTTCATAATTCTTGGATATATTCTAGAAATAGTTAAATTATTTATTTTTAAATGAATATTGATTATTTTGATTATTTTCATAATCGGTTTTATTTTCTTGCATTAAAATTTCTCGGTTTTCAATTAAATGAGAAAAGTAACTCCGAGCCGGAGTGAATTTTAAACTATTCTACTATTCTACTTTTCAAAAAAATTATAGTTTTATATTATTGCTCATCATTTGATTAGCGATCGTTTATTGACCGTTCGATCATAGCATTTCGAAAATGAGAGTTAGAGAAATATTCCTCGGACTTAGTGAAAAAGGTTTTTAGCTTAATTTAACTAGTTTTAGTTGTTTTTCATTTAATTGCATTGTTTTAACTTGAATTAAATTAAATGGCATCAAAATAAGTTAGTTTGACCATATTTTCACTTAAACTTTATTTTGCAAAAAACCAAAATGCCCTTTGTCATCTTTTAAAAATAAAACAAGGCAAAAATCAAAACAAACAAAACCAAAAATTCCCATTTAGTCCCCCCCCCCCCCCCTTGGCCTAAGGTTTAAGGAGAAAAGAAAAAAAAATTGATTTTCCATTTTAAAGCAAAAATCTTGCGTGGAATTGCTCGGGGGTCGTGGCTCGGGTCCTTGCAGGTCTTGGTCTTCAATCTCTGTGAGGGTTTTCACGCTTTTGTGTAAATTTTGTGAAATTTGATTATTGTTTCAAATTTTTAGATTTGATATATAATGTGTTATAATGCCTATAATTGCTTGATATAGGTTCCTTTGAGTTCGTAGAGCATTGTTTGATAGTTATTTAGCAATTTTTACGGCTGAGATTGCGTATTTGAAATTGGGGAAGAATAATGAATAGTAATTTTGAATAGTAAAACCCTAGAATTTCGAATTTTGATCCAAATTGCGATTTCTTGATTTGGATAGGTGCCATTAATGATAGAAATATAAAATGTACAATAAAAACGGATCGGCCTTTGTTAAAATTGGAAATTAGACAAAGAAACGGAAAGGGACGTTTGACCAAAAGTTGACTGTGCTCGAATTGAGTTGGGGGTTTTGCAATTGAGGGCATGGAAGCACTTTTGGCGCTGTTGTGGCATTGATTGAGCGACCAGTTAGCATAGTTGTAGTTCAAACGCAGTAGGTGGACTTTCAGGCTTCGGTTGGGAAAATGAAGTTTAGTGACATAGAAACGTGCCTTGTAGTGTCTAAGTGAATGTAGAGAAATCGGATTCCTAATCCCGTAGCTCGTTTGCTCGTAATTGACTTTGGAAGTTAGGGATTGAATAGTGATATTTGTCGTTTTCGTGTTTAAACTGCTATTACTTGCTTGATTGATGTTATTGTTGATATTAATGATAATCATGCTTGAAAAGTTAATTGATTTCTATTATTAATTGTAAATGTATGATATCTCGTTTATCGCCACTAAACTGCACTTTCGTGCTATTGCGCGTTTATTGCTTGTATTTTGTATTGCATTGCATAAGTGTCAGGCGCGTGAGTGATGGGCCTCTCTGGGTAGTCTCGGGCTGTCAAGGTTGGTCGTTGTAGCTCCGTGTCCTATTCCCATTCTCGCTAGGGGTGCTGCCCTAGGAGATTTGGGTCGTAGATGTGTCAGGGTACTTTCGGAGTACACCCAGTGGATGTTATAAGGTGGTTGCGCGCTTATTGTCATTGTTGTCAACATCAAGCTCGAGATTGATGTAATGCTCGTGGAATCGATTTGCATGGTACATTGCTCGTATGAGTAAACCATAGCCTTCAGAGTATGGTATAGCTTTGAATGGTTGTGTTAGTGCTTTCTTTAATTGTATATTGTATTGTCGTTTATATTGAAAGCTTTCTTATTGATTATATTGCTTAACTATACCTATTTGCATTGCACGATCTTCTTTCTCTCCACCTCGATATCTGTCTCGCCCTCACTGAGTATACGTGTTGTGTATACTCACTCCTCACCACCACATTTCAGGAAATATCATGTTAGCTGGAAAGTTCGTGGATATGTGATAGATCGGGCTTGAAGAGTTGCCTTGCGTGCTATGTGGCTTGAGTTGTCAAAGATGCAAAGATGTATATTTTCATGTAATGTATGCATTTTGTGTTAAAAGGAATGTAATTTAAGTTTAACTAGATTATTGAAATGGTATGATAGGTTAGTTTATGTATTTAGTTAGTATAGCTTAACTTCAATGCATGCTTGTATTGTTTAAAGAAAGAGTTAGAATAGTCTGGGTACTTGGAAATGTATATTTACTCGTGTTCGCTTGTTGAGAACCAAGGCTCAGATGGCCTTGAGGTGTTTGTATGGTTGGACACGGTGCTGGTCCACTTATATGCTATTGCAGGTTTTGCATTTTGCCTAGAAACAGGGGAGACTCCGTCCGTCTTTCCCTAAAAATTATGCCCAGGTTTGGAATTGGGTTGCGATTAGATTGATTGATAGAACTCCCGGTCTCGAGAGAGATCGGGGTGTTACAGTTTGTCCATCGGGATTGGGCATGGATGAGCCTCAACTAGGCCAACATTGATGAAAAAATGACTAAATCAAAATGTCTCCCATTGCATCATTAACCAGTGTAGGATTAAAGATTAGGTCCAGGATTCGAGTCAAATAGACCTTCTGTAACACCCCGATCCCTCTTGAGACCGGGAGTTCTATCAATCAATCTAATCGCAACCCAATTCCAAACCCGGGCAAAATTTTAGGGAAAGACGGACAGAGTCTCCCCTGTTTCTAGGCAAAATGCAAACCTGTGATGACATATAAGTGGACCAGCACCGTGTCCAACCATACAAACACCTCAAGGCCATCCGAGCCTTGTTTCTCAACAAATAAACACAACAAGTATATATATACATTTCCAGTTTAAAAGCTAACCTATCTCTTCTCATCTTTGAAAAGTACTTCATGCTTGGCAATTAAACTATATTAACCTACTGCATAAAATAGACTATCATACCATTCTAACTCTTTTCCTTTGGACATTACAAACATGCATTGAAGTTAAACTCTACTATTTGAATACATAAACTAGCTTATCAAACCACTTCAATAAACTAGTAAAACTTAAATTACATTCATTTTTAACCATAAATACAAACAACACATGAAACATACATCTTTGCATCTTTGACAACTCAAGCCACATAGCACGCAAGACAACTCTTCAAGCACGAACTTTCACGTAATCACGAACTTTCTAGCTAACATGGCATTTTCTGAAATGTGGTGGTGAGGAGTAAGTATACACAACACGTATACTTAGTGAGGGCGAGACAGATATCGAGGTGGAGAGAAAGAAAGTCGTGCAATGCAAATAAGGCAGTTAAACAACATAACTGACAAGTAAGCAATCAATATAAACAATCAATACATTAAGAAATTAATAAAAGCATTAACACAACCATTCAAAGCTATACCACACTCTGAAGGCTATGGTTCACTCATACGATCAATGTACCGATCACGATTTCGATGACTTTAACGATGACGCGCCGGCTCACCCACCTTATAACTTCCGTTTAGAGTACTCCGGACATACTCTATCAATTCTACGACCCAAAACTCCTTGGGCGGCAACCCAAGCGAGAACGGGAATAGGACACGGAGCTGGAGCAACCAACCTTGGCAGCCCGAGACTACCCAGAGAGGCCCGTCACCGACACAATGCAATGCAATACGAAGAATATAACGATAATCGAGCAAGACACTAAAGTGCAGGTTAGTAACAACATGCGATACAATAAGCATTTACAATCAATAAAATAACAAGAACTACACTAACAAGCATTATCAACAATTGATATACAAATCAATCAAAACCATCTTTAACAAGCATAACAAGCAATAATAAGCATTCTACAAGCATAACACTATGAAAACCAACAAAACACAAAACAACCCCAAGTTTCAAAACGCTACTACTTTCAAACGAGCCATGAGTTTTGGAAACCGACTTCACCACTCCTCTTAGGATACCATAAGGCTCGTCTAAAGACCACGAAACTCAACTTTACCCTACAATTCCCGCAAAGTCCCGATTTCTCCCTTTGCTCATTTGGACTACAGCTACCTCAACTGATCACCCAACCAATGTCACAACTGCACCAAAAGTGCTTCCATGACATACCTCGACAATGCCTTCACGCAAATCGAGAAATTTCCAAACCCGACCGAAATGACCCCAATATGTACCAAGCCATTTTTCTCCGTTTTTCCATTACACAATCCAATTAAACCATACATTTAAGCATTCTAGCATATCTATCACTTTCCTACATCAACAGAACGCAAAACGAAGCAACTTTAACGTAACGAGGGTTTACTATTCATATTTTACTATTCCATTAGCATTTTAAATTACAATTGCTATATTTAACCGTAGAAAATGCTAAAAAGCTACAAATACATGTTCTACCATCATCAAGGAACATTCTTTAAGCAACAAAACAGATAAAATAACAACCTACGGCTAAATCACAAAAATTAAAGTTTAGATACAATAACTTCAAATGCGCAAATAACGATGAAACCCTCACCTTAGACGCTCGTAGATGCTAGGAAAACCACGCTGGAAGCCTTGGACACAACCCCGTGCAAGCTCTCCCGAAGATTTGAAGTTTTGAATGCTGAAATCTTTTTTTTCTTTCCCTTTGAAGTTTCGGCCTCCCTTTCTTTTTTTTTCTGATTTTTGCTCTTTTGTTTCCTATTTTATGCTTAAATAAAATATGACAAATGGTCAAATGGTCAATGGTCCAAGTCCTTGGTCAAATCTAGCTATTTAGTTGCCAATTTAAGCTTGAATCAAGTCTAGAAAAGTGTAACACTACTAAAATTAACTAAACTAAAATACTTAACACCAAAAAAACTCAATACTAAACTACTAAAACACTATTTTTACTATTTGTTGAGGACTATAAATCACTCTCTAATTAAAACCCTCGATATGCTATGCACGTAACGACAATGAACGGTAACTCATAATTATCTTGGAATATAGGAAAAATATAATTTTTGAAAAGTAACATAGTTCAAAATTTACTCCGGCTCGGAGCTACTTTTCATTTAATTGAAAACCGAGCATTAAGCTGCAAGATAATAAAACCAGTAACATAAATATGAAAAGTAGTTGATACTCTGTTAAAATAGTTAACTCAAGTATTATTTAATTTCTTCTAAAAGAAATATGAAAATAATGCTAGAAATGAATGTTTAACTAAAAATAAACACAAAATTCAATACTAACATTTAAGATGACACTTAATTAAATGCAATTAAATGCCATTAAATGCATGCCAGGTTCGGGGTATCACATCCTCCCCCCCTTAAAACAATTGCATCCTCGTAATTCTTCTTCCGATAGAACTCTGCATCCACTGAAATCCAACTCTGACTAATCTTCATCGGTTGCTGAGGAAGATAGTGAATAAAGATGCTCGTAGGAAAACCCGAATAGAAATCCCAACCAAGAATGCCGAGAAAATACCAACTAAAGACTGAAGCAAAGATACTGTAGATAATATCAACACCACATATTAATGGCAAGAAGAATATCGAAGGAATACCCTATTTACGAATCTCCAATAGAAGTCTAACAAGTACCAAATAAGAAAGTTAAAAGATAGCCAGAGTAGATGCACCTCATGCAGTGCTGATTATCGTAAGTAGACCTAGCTGAAAGTTTTGTAAAAGAATATAGAGAAAAATACCAAAGGCCAATCTCTAAATGAAATCCTCCAATCACGGAGTTCCTACCGCAACATCTTAGTAAAACAGCAAGTATATATTTCCTTTGAGTGGAAAGGCCGAAGGAGAAGCCATAAACAATACAAGATAATAAGTCCAAGCAGAATTCCAAGTGTAGGATCTTCCAATAAATGCCAATAAGAAAAATACTAGTAGAATGCCCAATAAGAATTCCAAAGAATACCGTAAGTAATATTACACAATAAGTCCGATAGGAATTCCAATTACCAAACCAACTGAGGGATGCCGAAGAAAATAACCGAACAATGCTCCAGTAAGAAAGTAGCAAGGATTGCCCAATAAGTAAGTACTAGATAAATGGCCACTAAGAATTCTATAGAATGCCATTGAAGAATTTCCAATAAGGGATGCCAGTAACACACCAATAAAGACCGAGACACATATGCCATAGATAATACTATACAGTAAGTCCGATTGAAACCCCAATAGCCAAGTCTACCGAGAAGTGCCAACAGAAGTTCCAAAGAATACCCAATAGGAAAATCAAAGAATGCTCCAGAGAACAACCAAATAGAACCTCAAAAGAAAACTACTCTTTTATGATTGCCAACCACAAGGAAAAGCCTTAGAAGTATGCCAATAACTGAGCTCCAAAGACAAACACCAACTCCCAAATAAAGGCTAATTAAATGCCATTCATTTCCTGCCAATCCATACACCTTGAAAGGCCAGCTGTGAACCACTTTCTTCAGGGGAGAAAGAGGGCTTACTTACCATTCCCACGGGACATGTATGAATGCCAGGATATCACATTTATACATATACGCCTTAATCTATTATGCAAGCATGTTTGTAAAACAGTTTATAAAACAGTTTATTCAACAAAGTCACTCAAGCATGACAATCAAGTCAAGCACAACATAATCAATTCAAATCACGGCACAACCAATTCAAGACATTCCAATACATACATTACAAGCAATACTCCAAGTAAATAACAATTCACGAAGTCAATTCGATTCACGATGCCAATTCGACACACGAGTAGTCACTTCACTTCACGTATCACACATTTAGCACATAACACATAACTATATCACATAGGTGCACACATTCAGGTCAAGACACACAACCTCACATACAAGCATACACTTTCAAGACACACTTAACAAGCACACATTCAAGGATCACTACCCACCAGACCGAGGACCCTGTCCTGGCTTATGAGCTAAACAAGCTCTGATACCACCTGTAACACCCCGATCCCTCTCGAGACCGGGAGTTCTATCAATCAATCTAATCGCAACCCAATTCCAAACCCGGGCAAAATTTTAGGGAAAGACGGACGGAGTCTCCCCTGTTTCTAGGCAAAATGCAAACCTGTGACGGCATATAAGTAGACCAGCACAGTGTCCAACCATACAAACACCTCAAGGCCATTCGAGCCTTGTTTCTCAACAAATAAACACAACAAGTATATATATACATTTCCAGTTTAAAAGCTAACCTATCTCTTCTCATCTTTGACAAGTACTTCATGCTTGGCAATTAAACTATATTAACCTACTGCATAAAATAGACTATCACACCATTCTAACTCTTTTCCTTTGGACATTACAAACATGCATTGAAGTTAAACTATACTATCTGAATACATAAACTAGCTTATCAAACCACTTCAATAAACTAGTAAAACTTAAATTACATTCCTTTTTAACCATAAATACAAACAACACATGAAACATACATCTTTGCATCTTTGACAACTCAAGCCACATAGCACGCAAGACAACTCTTCAAGCACGAACTTTCACTTAATCACGAACTTTCTAGCTAACATGGCATTTCCTGAAATATGGTGGTGAGGTGTGAGTATATACAACACGTATACTCAGTGAGGGCGAGACAGATATCGAGGTGGAGAGAAAGAAAGTCGTACAATGCAAATAAGGCAGTTAAACAACATAACTGACAAGTAAGCAATCAATATAAACAATCAATACATTAAGCAATTAATAAAATCATTAACACAACCATTCAAAGCTATACCATACTCTGAAGGCTATGGTTCACTTATACGAGCAATGTACCGATCATGATTTCGATGACTTTAACGATGACGCGCCGACTCACCCACCTTATAACTTCCGTTTAGAGTACTCCGGACATACTCTATCAATTCTACAACCCAAAACTCCCTAGGCGGCAACCCAAGCGAGAACGGGAATAGGACACGGAGCTAGAGCAATCAACCCTGGCAGCCCGAGACTACCCAGAGAGGCCCGTCACTCACGCGCCTGACACAATGCAATGCAATACGAAGAATATAACGATAATCGAGCAAGACACTGAAGTGCAGGTTAGTAACAACATGCGATACAATAAGCATTTACAATCAATAAAATAACAAGAACTATACTAACAAGCATTATCAACAATTGATATACAATTCAATCATAACCAACTTTAACAAGCATAACAAGCAATAATAAGCATTCTACAAGCATAACACTATGAAAACCAACAAAACACAAAACAACCCCAACTTTCAAAACACTACTACTTTCAAACGAGCCACGAGTTTTGGAAACCGACTTCACCACTCCTCTAAGGACACCATAAGGCACGTCTAAAAACCACGAAACCCTACTTTACCCTAGAATTCCCGCAAAGCCCCGATTTCTCCCTTTGCTCGTTTGAACTACAGCTACCTCAACCGATCACCCAACCAATGTCACAACTGCACCAAAAGTGCTTCCATGACGTACCTCGACAATGACTTCACGCAAATCGAGAAATTTCCAAACCCGACCGAAATGACCCCAACATGTACCAAGCCATTTTTCTCTATTTTTCCATTACACAATCCAATTAAACCATACATTTAAGCATTCTAGCATATCTAGCACCTTCATACATCAACAGAATGCAAAATGAAGCAACTTTAACGTAACGAGGATTTACTATTCATATTTTACTATTCCATTAGCATTTTAAATTACAATTGCTATATTTAACCGTAGAAAATGCTAAAAAAACTACAAATACATGTTCTACCATCATCAAGGAACATTCTTTAAGCAACAAAATAGATAAAATAACAACCTACGGCTAAATCACAAAAATTAAAGTTTAGATACAATAACTTCAAATGCGCAAATAACGATGAAACCCTCACCTTAGACGCTCGTAGACGGTAGGAAAACCACGCTGGAAGCCTCGGACACAACCCCGTACAAGCTCTCGCGAAGATTTGAAGTTTTGAATGTTGAAATCTTTTTTTTTTCTTTCCCTTTGAAGTTTCGGCCTCCCTTTCTTTTTTTTCTGATTTTTTCTCTTTTGTTTCCTATTTTATGCTTAAATAAAAGATGACAAATGGTCAAATGGTCAATGGTCCAAGTCCTTGGTCAAAGCTAGCTATTTAGTTGCCAATTTAAGCTTGAATCAAGTCTAGAAAATTGTAACACTACTAAAATTAACTAAACTAAAATACTTAACACCAAAAAAACTCAATACTAAACTACTAAAACACTATTTTTACTATTTGTTGAGGACTATAAATCACTCTCTAATTAAAACCCTCGATATGCTATGCACGTAACGACGATGAACGGTAACTCATAATTATCTTGGAATATAGGAAAAATATAATTTTTGAAAAGGAACATAGTTCAAAATTTACTCCAGCTCGGAGCTACTTTTCATTTAATTGAAAACCGAGCATTAGGTGCAAGATAATAAAACCAGGTAACATAAATATGAAAAGTAGTTGATACTCCGTTAAAATAGTTAACTCAAGTATTATTTAATTTCTTCTAAAAGAAATATGAAAATAATGCTAGAAATGAATGTTTAACTAAAAATAAACACAAAATTCAATACTAACATTTAAGATGACACTTAATTAAATGCAATTAAATGCCATTAAATGCATGCCGGGTTCGGGGTATCACACCTTCTCTCTCATCTCAGGACGAGGCAAGGAATTCAATCAAATCTTTTATGCCAGCCCAAACTAATTACTATTTTTGGAAAGGAAGGAATGCAGGGAACAACTCTTTCATTTCCATTGGTTCTTGAAAGCTATCAATCCCCGCTTCTCCCTCTCGCATCGGTTCTGCATCAGATGATGAGCCCATGCGCAAATTTTCTCTTTTATTGGCGCCCGATAGGTAGGCTATTAGATTGAATAGAAAGCCTACCAATGCATAAAGGTTCTGATTCGAGCGAGAGCCCAAACGGGGGAGGCAAGAAGATCTTGATCGAAAGCTCCACTGTTCTGAATAGTGAGAAAGACTTTTTAAAATTAGATCAAATCGATCGAGAGTCTCATCATCTGTTAGGTGGGCCAACTAACCGACCAAGTTGGGCTGGGCGTCCATGTCACAAAACCTTTTTGACGCCAAGAATCCCATTATTAATCGAATTGGGGCGGATCCATTTCATTGGCAAATAAAAAATCTATCGTTTTAACATTCAGAAAAAAAAACCTAGAAAAGAGAAAGAGTCACTAAGACATGAGCTAGGTAAGCAAGCAAGAAGGAGAGGTACAAAAAGGTGAACATCTCTATTGAGTGACTATAACTGCTATTGTTTACAGTTAATAGTTCTTAACCAACCCTTTCTCGCCAAGCTTTATTAAGCTTTAAGGGATAATAGGGACTAACATGGACCTTCGCTTTAAACTAAATTGGACCCAAACTTTCTTTCTTCTCCTGTGGAGCCCTGAGAAAGTCACCGGCGGCAGGTTAGTATAGTTCTCCTGCTGTTGATTTGGCCCTGCGTTAATTCAGGAGCCTTCTTCTTTAGTCTAGGATTCTAAATGATAATCAAATCAAAGGTATGAAGTAACTCAACCGATAAGGAGAGGAAGGTAGACGCCCGACCGATAGGGAGAGGGTGGAAGATGCTCGACCGATAGGGAGAGGAATGGAATTGGCTGGGCGAGAATAAGAAGTGGTCATCATTCGACGGCCAGTAGCTCCACCAAGCGAAGAACCGCTCGCTGCCTTTTCTTCGTGAATAATATGTATTGGCAGCCTAGGAGAAGAGAAGCAAGCTACCTCCGCCTATCTCCCAACTATATCTATAGGCGGCAATGGTAAGGGATGGATTGCATGGCAACTGTATCGGCGGTCAGGGCCGGCACTACGCATTCTATCTAGGTTCCGCTCTTATGTACGCCCCACCTCACATAGAAGAAGGGGAACCTCTTCAATAGAAGAACCCGTGTGTGTGGAAAGGGCTTTCAGGGAACTATTGAAGCTATCAGTATGATTGATCAGACAAGTACCAAGGGCTTTGGATAGACACGGAGCCAACGAGTTCAGTCGAACAGCGTAACGAGTATAAGGTTACAGAACAGAAGCCTTCTCCAACTTTGATAGGTATAGCATTGCAAGCAAATAGAGCAGAGAGCTTACTGTTTCTTTCTATTAGAGTTGCGAGCTTGTTGTAATCGGTCCTAAAGGGAAAACCCCACTGCTTACTTGTTATATCCCCACATCCTTGCACAGCTCGGCTCGTTCTTCGAACCCTGCTTCCCCCTTCCCCCTCTCCCCATTCCTACCATCCATATAGAGTATAGCCAAGTGGTAAGGCATCAGTTCTTTTTACTAGCATTTAAAGTTTTGAATCCTTTTACTCTAGATTATGAACACCCGATCGGATCTGTCAAGAACGAGCTGACGACTATAGGGGAAGCGGCTGATTGCAGTCCCTGAGCCCAGTTTGTAGCAAGCAAAAAGTTTGACTTTTTCCTACTTTGCTAAGAGAAGGGAAAGACATCATTCCAACCGCGGAATTGGACACAAGACTGACTTCAGCCAGGTTCTTTCATCAATCTCCTGGCCCTTGCAACACTCCTTGTTCCGTAAACCAGTCGCTGGTTGATCTGATCGAACTCCATATATGCGAGAGCCCAGCTCGAGAGGAATGCATGGTTCCTTGGCGCTTCATGGGATGGATGTTCATAGTCCTTCTCCCTCCAATATAACCCTACTTTGCTCGCCCAGGCCTGCCGGCACATTAAGAGAATGATAGGGCAAATCTGCTTGCTTGTGCAGGCGAGAACCGCTCGGCTAAGGCGCGCCAAAGGAGCTTCAAGTGACTTGATTCGTTTCTCTTCAACAGTCCTAACAAGTCACTCGAAGCTCTACCCTTTGCTTTGCCCGTGCTGTCTTCCTCCAGTTGCCCCCACCCAATTGGCTGAAAAAGGTTGCAGTCAATTTCCGTTCTCGTTCTCATCAAACAAAAGACTGCCATACACGCTGCTGGCAAGCTACCCTCGCCTACCTCATCTATAGGCATTTCTATCCGCCCGCGCGTCTCCTGACTGTAATGGTTGGGCTTGGCTTTGCTCGCCGGTTGTGCTACGTGATCCTTCAAGCAAGCGAAGGTTTTCGGGGTTAAAGGTATGAAGTAACTCGACTGATAAGGAGATGAAGGTAGACGCTCGACCGATAAGGAGAGGGTGGATAAGGAGTTCTTTTTTAGCTTCGACTACCCGAAGGGAAGGCTTGGCTTGCTAATCGATACCAGTGCTCAATCACCCCCTATTCTCGTCAGCTTCTGATGGTAAGCCCTTAGTTTAACAAAATGAAGGTAGGTAGGGCAGTCGAATAGCTTCCTCATAACCTAAAAACTTTAGTGGTGCATCAACAGAAAGATCCAGGAAAGGGCTTTGGTGAATTCGTGGGTCTTTACTCAACTCCTGAATAAGGGTTGCTGCTTTCATTCATGACCCGGTCGGCTAATGAAAGAAAGGAGAATGGGAATCCCAAGACGAGGCATGCTTTTGTGAACGAGCGGACTCGGCTACGTAGAACGAACGCTAGGATATTTGAGGTGTCGACATTGAGCCACCCGCCCCAAGTTTTGGTGAAAGAAAGTTCTGTCCATCTTAAGAAGCGAGGAAAGGTGATCATAACAAAAGAAGCTTCGGACGGATCTCTTACAGTTCCTACTTCACTGTAACTATCATTTCCTACGGCTTTTTTCATTTCTTTCTATATACAAAAGAGTAGGTGATAAAGACAAGAATGAAGATTGGCCGAATAGGAGCTTCTTAAGGTATAGAGTGAACGAAGCCCTCTACGAGAGCGATGATGATATATGCATAAGGCGTAAGCAACAACATGACTTCTGTCATGACATGGGATAGAGTTATAAAAAAAGTGGACGAAAAGAGGGTAGGAAGTTATCTATCATAGGAAAAGGGCCCATTAGCCAAAGTTTATAGCCTGGGGTCGGGTATCCATTAACCAGTCTACTTTTTGAACCTACGATTCGCCCACATGTACAAATCCCGAGAAGTGGATTTTCCAAAGGGCGGACACCCGTAGGAACATTAAGGGCCTTGAGACCCTGAATGAAATGTACCCAAAGTGGATTTTCGGGTGCATTAACACCTAGGAAGGAAGTCAGGCACTTATCTCAGTCTCAGGGACATGCCCAGAAGAAACTGCTGGTGTCAGGTTTTTGGGAATTGAATCAAGATTGTCTTGTACCAGAACTGATTGCACTAGGAGAAGAAAGCCAGTTTATTCCCATTCCCTTTAAGTCAGAGATTCGTTTAAAGCCTTTCGCTAGCATTACAACTGAATAAATGGCATCAGATTCATTAGCTGCGGACGCATAGGTCTTCGAGCCTGTAGCCACATAGAGAAAAAATGTGATTGAGAATGCAATAGACTAGTGACGAACGAGTGAAAGGCTTCCCTACGCCCAAAGATACTTTTTGCCCAAGTTCCTCCTGGACAAGAAATGGTTATGAACTGACAAGGTCAATGCACCTCCTTCCCCAGAGCACCTTATTAAAGAGTGATTGCCCTAGAGGCTATGCCCTCCTAAGCACGAAATGAGACTGTTGTGATTTCGCTTTTTAATAAAAAAAAGTGCCTGGCCTGGAAGACCATCTTTAAGAGAGAAAGTTATTTGCCGAAAGCAATCCAAGGCTCTCTCAACCCAAGACAAAAGGTCAAGAGGCTGTGTCCGTATAGTTACCACCTAAAGCGGATAGTTTTTACAACCATAAAATTGAGGTGGAAATCTCTAAGATCTAGGGATTAGCAGGTTGGCAAAGTCAACTACCTTATGGATTAGCTGGTGAATGAGTGGATTAGAGGTTTGAGTGTGGAATGACTTAGAATACAACGAGCACCTACGACTAAGGGGAATGGAATGACGACTTCCAACGTGCCTTCGACCGTTGAGAAGTGGATTCAAACTTTGGATACGCATCCCTACTAATAGAAGGGGCAGAGACCCGCACATCACCAAACTAGGAGCTATCCAAGAGTGAATTCCTATCCCTGAAAGATGTAGCTATCAGCCTTTCAAGAGTAGCTCTATGAGGAGCTGGAAATGTAGTATATTAACTATTTTGTTTTTGTTTCATCAGCTGTGATGGCTCTTCTGATCAAGCTAGGCAAGCTAATCACGCAATCCAGCTTGCGTGTAAGAGAAGGAAATTTGTCTGTCCTGTGGGAAAAGTTAAGATGACTCCTGCACCTCCCCCAGTAGCGGTGGAGGAGCCATCGAATGTTATTGTCCTGTTCTCATCTTTCTCTGCAATAGCAACTTATTCTTCATAGGGAAGTTTGATATCAAGAGTATTAGACCCAAGGCCGTTAAGAGCCAAGCGTTCTATGACCTCATAATCAACTTTTTGATTTAATGAAAATCGAACTAACAATCAACTAGGCAATCCAACTGACATTGAAAGCAGATGCCATAAAGATGGAAAGCGATTTGGCTTAAGGGAATGAAAGAACCCTAGGTCTCGGGAAGGAAGAATTTCACTAAGTTAAGGAAGGCAATGCAATGAATCTTCTTCCCCTCAAACGGAAGTTTGTTCTTTCACCCCCAGGGTGAGAAAAAATAGGAAGATATTTTATATAGAGGAAGCTCTTGTCTCTCACTCTTGCCTAGGAACAGGTCAAGTCTATGTTTCCAAGGCAGGCAAACAAGGAATGCTAACTTAATAAGGGTAGCGAAGTCATCTCCATTCTCGATTTCTATTGCGACAGAGAGAGCTTTCCTTATTGGGATTTCTTTCTGCTTGTCTTCCTAGTCAATCAAGCTTTCGATGAGTGACACTTGGTTGCGGGGCCTCAAATAGTTGGTTCATTTCGGCTCATTTGATTAGTTAATCTTTCTTCCCATTCCCCATCATCCTTATGTCGACTATCTTTAGCCCTAATGACATCCTTTGTAACGCCCCAACTCGACCCCTCCTACAATCAGTCAGGACGCAACGGAATTTCGGCAGTATAACGATAATAATTAGGACACTAGGGCTCTAAACCAACCTCTTTGCAACTCATACAACCAACTCCACAAATAATTCAACAATTAAACAACACAACCACAATATACATTAAACATTCTTTTACCATTGCATCCATAAGTTATACGCCTCCGTTCCAACATCATACATTTACTATATAACATACATTTTTCAAAATAGATTATAACCAATCTAGCAGCCTAATCATTTTCCAAAACAAGACTACTAAACTAGCAACATTTAATCCATTATCTTTACAACATCTTATACATCATAAATTTTTTAAGTAAATACAAACCAACTAGTTTTAATATACAAGATAACAAAAAGTACAACATCAGAATTCAAGGACAAGACTCTGGCACATAGGACTCGTCCACATATGGCACATTATCCTCTTCTGGGGTTATGTACCCGTAATCTGGATCGGTAACACCTATATGCATGCAATAATTGAGAGTGAGCTTATATAAAACAAGCCCAGTGAGGATTCGATAGATCTCTAACAATATTTACTATACTCCTTGGAAATCATCCTTTGAGCAATAAACACATAATAAACATCAAGAACAATATAAGCACATTAACTATAATGACCAATCAATAAAGGATACTCAAGTTGGTGTAGCTCCAAACCCCATTACGATCTCAACCGTTCTTCTTATAACTCCGCATTACTCACGCACCCGAGGTACCTCTCTAGCCTCTCCCTCCATGGCACCTCCGCCTATGCGAGTTGGGGGTACCCTATGATAGTCATACCGGTTTCAACCCGACAGCCCGACGCTGCCCGAGAGGTGGCACACATATACCGAGACTTATAACAATAATAATAATCATTCAAATCTCAGGAGGACAACCTTTTACGTTGACTATCTCTTGGCTCATCAATAATCAATTATCACAGGAGGACAACAAAGTAGGTTGCCTATCTCCCGGTTCATCAATAATCAATCAATAATCATCATTTCAACAACATATCATCAAATAAATAATTAACAACTCAACGACTAAGTTAGATGACAAAGTACGCCATCCAACTTAAAATGCAATAACCACACATTCAAACCCTAGTCTAACCATCAACAACTCACAACTCATTCACTCAACCACCACCCAAACATCCAAAGGCATAATTCAACATTTTAAAGAAAGACAATCCAAACTTCTAAAAGTCATAACTTACATTTTACTAATCCGATAACCTCCAAACCAGTTTCTATCACTCACCTACTCAATCAACAACATTAGCCCCCTCGGAAACCAACCATAATACATCCAAATCAAGCCCAACAGCCCTAAAACCTCAATGCATCTAAGCTGATATTTTTAGACTTTCACACCAACATCACAATCGAAATTTTGGCATTACAACATTACTACCACATATTTAACAAACTTTTACAAGCTAACAGCAATCGATTCCAACCACCACAACTTCGATTATTCAACAAATAGCCAACAACTCAATTTTAATACGCGAAAAATAAAAATTCATGCTACAATGGTTCAAATATTATATGAACACATATAAACGATCCTTAGCATGCACTGAGCAATAATATAACATCAATTCAACATTCTAACGGTTCAAAATTCAATTATATGCAAAAATATAAAAATGACATTTTGAGATCTAGAATTTTTCTCTCACCTTTGATGTGTTTTGATGCAAGAAAGATGCTCAATGAGTGCCCAACAAGTGAATTCAAGCTTTGGTTTAAGAGATTTCGCCTTTTATTGAAAGTTCTAATGAAAAATTGCCTTTGAAAACCTTGAAATTTCTTTCTCTTTTCTCTCATATGGCTCTCGGCCTTGTGTGTGTGAGTGAGTGTGTTTTTGTGCTTTGCTAATGTATGTTGATGCATCATATAGTCAAGGTCAACAAAAAATAAAAAAAGTCAAAGGTGGAAACTAGTTTATTTTTAGTGTTTTTAGTCTTTTAATTTAGTTTTAGACTATTTCTTGCTCAACACAACTATGCAACACTTAAACTATTTTAAGTAACTTATTTCTAGGTGACAAGAAGTTTCTCATGCAAAGACTTTCACCCTGCTCGGCTAAAAATGCGATTTTTGTAAAAGAAAGTGTAAAAATCTTTAAAATTCCAAAGCCGATTTGAAATCCTTGTTAATCAAACACGGGTCTATTAATATCCAAGGAATAGGTTTTAAGACATTTAAAATATCCCCATAAAAATTTTAGCGGACGTGCGTCCAAAATACTATTCACTAAAACTGTCGATAAAATTTATGATTCCGTTTTTGATGAAAATTTTATGAATGCACACATAGCATGTATTAGGAATATAAATCACATATTTAGCACATTCTAACTTATATAACACATAAACAGGTCAAAACACGCAAATCGAGATAAAACACACAAATCGAGTTAAAGACAAAATATGGGGCCTCACATTCTCCCTCCCCCTCCCCCTAAAGAAATTTCGTCCCCAAAATTATTACTTGGTGAACGGAAAAGATCTGGGTACTGCTGCTGCATCTGATCTCACCTCTCTGAAGTAGCCTCCTCAATCCTGTGATGCTTCCACAATACTTTGACCATCGGAATCTTCTTCGACCTCAGTTCATGTTCGATCTGATCAAGAATGCGAATTGACCGCTCATCATAAGTCAGATTCTCACGCAGATGTAACGGCTCTGGTTTTAGAATATGATAAGGATCTGAATTATACTTCCGTAAATTAGACACATGAAAGACATCGTGGACATTAGAGAAGTGCTCCGGTAAAGCCAACAGATATGCTAACTTGCCAACTCTGCCGGTAATCTCAAACGGCCCTGCAAACCTCGGACTCAGTTTACCACATTTTCCATAACGAGCAAACCCCTTTCGAGGAGATAATTTCAAGAAAACCCAATCCCCGACTGCAAACTCCAAATCCCGACGACGCTTATCAACATAACTCTTGAATCTACTCTGCGCTGTAAGCATTCTTTGCCTGATCAACTGAACATTCTCAATCTTCTCTAGAAGTTCTGGCATGATAGTCGGATCAATAGTCTTCATCTCCCTTACTTTATCCCAATACAAAGGTGAACGGCACTTACGGCTGTAGAGAGCTGCAAAAGGTGCTATTCCAATAGTAGCTTGATAACTATTGTTATAGGCAAACTCGGCAAGTGGTAGATGTTTCTCCCAGTTTTTCCCAAAGTCTAGAGCACAGGCCCTGAGCATATCCTCCAGAATCTGAATAGTCCTCTCAGACTGACTGTCGATCTGTGGATGATACGCTGTGCTGAAGTTTAACTTGGTACACAAAGTCTCCAGAAGTTTGTCCCACAAACGAGAAGTAAACCGAGGATCTCGATCTGAGACTATACTAGATGGAATCCCGTGAAGTCTAACAATCTGATCCAAATAAAGATTTGCCAATTTTGCAACCTCATCTCCCAACCTCATCGGAATGAAATGAGCTGACTTCGTCAAACGGTCTACAACAACCCAAACTGCGTTGTTACCTCTCGGTGTTCTAGGCAAACTAGAGACGAAGTCCATCGTAATATGCTCCTATTTCCACTCTGGTATTGCCAACAGCTGAAGTAACCCTATGGGTCGTTGATGTTCGGCCTTCACTCACTGACAAGTCAAACATCTGGATACAAACTGAGCAACCTCCCTTTTCATGTTATTCCACCAATAATGTTGCTTCAAATCCCGATACATCTTGTTTCCACCGGGATGAATGGTGTACTTAGAATTATGAGCCTCCTCCAGAATACCTCTCCTCAAACCTGATTCATCGGGAACACAAACCCTGTTCCGAAATCGAAGAATACAATCTTCATATAATTTGAAGTCAGACTGATCATCTGTGATCTGATCCCTGATCTTCTGAAGTTTTGGATCAAGTTGCTGAGCTACTCTGATCTGAGATAGCAATAAAGGTTGAATACGGAGATGTGAACACATCACCCCAACCTGAGTCAACTTCGGTCTCCAATAAGTGAATTCCTCAAGAATCTCCCACTTTTTGACAGCCAAACAAAAAATACTCGCCTTACAGAGATAACTAATAGAACAATTATAGTCTCCGAGAAGTTCCATCCATCTCCATTGACGCATATTCAACTCCTTCTGTGCGAACAAATACTTCAGACTCTTATGATCGGTGAAAATCTTGAACTTACTACTCCACAGATAATGACGCCACTTTTTCAGTGCAAATATAACTGCTGCCAACTCAAGATCATGAGTCAGATAATTCACCTCATATGGTTTCAATTTTCTAGAAGCATATGCGATAACCCGGCCATTCTGCATAAGTACACAACCTAAGCCATCCTTGGATGCATCACTGTAGATAACCATATTATCGGTCCCCTCTGGTAGAGCAAGTACTGGAGTGGTAGTCAACCTCTTTTTCAACTCCTGAAACCCACTCTCACATTTCTCATCCCAAACAAAGCTGGTTCGTTTCTGAGTTAACTTAGAAAGTGGCCCTGCAATCTTAGAAAAGTCCTTGACAAACCTACGGTAACAACCTGCCAAGCCAAGGAAGCTACGAACCTCCAAAACATTCTCTGGCCGTTTCCAAGACATCACGACTTCAATCTTAGTGGGATCTACTGAAATACCGCTCTGTGTAATAACATGGCCAAGAAAAGATATACGTTGCAGCCAAAATTCACATTTGCTGAACTTCGCAAGCAACTGATGCTCCTGTAGTTTCTGTAAGACAAACCGTAGATGTTGCTCGTGCTCCGATTTAGACTTAGAATAAACCAAGATATCATTAATAAAGATTACCATGAACTGGTCCAAGTACGGCTGAAAAACTCGATGCATAAGATCCATGAATGCTGCCGGTGCATTAGTCAATCCAAAGGGCATAACTACAAATTCATAATGCTCGTACCGAGTCCTGAAGGCAGACTTCGGAACATTCTCCGTACGAATATGAAGATGATAATACCCCTACCTCGAGTCAAATTTAGAGTAGACTTTGGCTCCTTGAAGTTGATCAAACAACTCATCAATCAGTGGTAAAGGATACTTGTTCTTGATGGTCATCTGATTCAAACCATGAAAGTTAATACATAATCTCAAGGTACCGTCCTTCTTCTTCATACATAAAACAGGTGCTCCCCAGGGTGAAGAACTCTACTGAATGAAACCTTTTTCTCATAACTCCTGCAGTTGAGTTTTCAGTTCCTTAAGCTCAGCTGGTGCCATCCGATATGCTGATTTAGAAATAGGTTGAGTACCGGGAATAAGATTGATCACAAACTCCACATCTCTCTTTGGTGGTAACCCTGGCAACTCCTAGGGAAATACATTCGGATATTCCAGAATAATATGAACTTCCTCCAACTTCAGCTTATCAGATGGCTTGTTGATCAAGTAAGCTAGATAACCCGAACACCCTTACTAACCAGCTTAAGAGCTTTAGTTGATGAGATAATAAAACTCGTCTTAGCAACCCGGTTCCCCGCTACCTCAACCACTGGCTGATCAGGAAAACGAAACCATACTACCTTTGTTCTACAGTTTAGCTAAGCATCATACTTAGAAAGCCAGTCTATACCCAAGATAACATCATACCACCGGATAGGAAATAAAATAAGGTCTGATGGAACGTCCTGACCCTTAACATGTATTTTACAATCTTTACAAACTAAGCCAGTCACATACTTATCAGTTAAAGAAGTACTAATCTCAACCACTTAAGGCAATCTTTCAGGTTACATGTTAACACGTTGCACACAAGTAGGCGTAATGAAAGAATGCGTAGCACCAGAATCAATCAACACTTTAACAAGTTGATTGAGTATAAGGAAGTTACCTTCCACAACTGCCGTATCCTCAGGTGCCTCCTCCAAATCAACTGCGTAGGCCCGAGCCTGAACCCGCTACTGCTGAGGTGCACTACCGGTAGGTCGGCCTTGATAACCCTGGGTCGCTAGCCGACCCTCAGTCCTCTGATATCTAGGGCAATCCTTCACCCTATGTTGATTGCTGCCGCAACCCAAACACGTTCTTGCCGTCGCCCTACAGTCGGCCTCCATATGTCCCTGACGCTTGCAGTAAGTACACTGCGGTGACGAAGCATTGCCACTGTCCCTTGAAGAACCAGAAGCCGAGAAAGCAGCTGTACCAGCCTACTGCGGAGGTCTCACAACACTAGGCCTATATTGATCCTGAGACTGGGCCAGCCTATACTGTGACTGAGCCTGATAAGACCCCTGCTGAAACTGAGGCCGATAATAACCTTGCTGACCCTGCGGTCTGAAAGAACCCTGCTGCACTGAAGGCCTATAACCACCCTGTTGTACTGAAGGTCTATACATACCCTGCTGGCCCTGCTGCTGAAATGGCCTGTTGCTAGGCTGACTAGGTCCAATCTAATCCCCTTTCCTCTTTTCCAATCTGGATGCCGCATCAAAAGCCTCAATAAATATATCATACTGATTCAGGGCCATTGCATCTTGAATCTCTGACCTCAAACCCAACATAAACCTCTAGGTCTTGCGCTCCTCATCAGCTACAAATTCGGGTGCATACCGAGACAGTCTAGTAAAAGTGGCCTCATACTGAGCCACTGAAGCATCCCCCTGAACCAAGGATAGGAACTCTGCCTCCCTCCTTTCCCGTGCAATCCTCGGGACATACTTTGCCCGAAACGCTCTAAGGAAGGTATCCCAGACGTACAGAGTACCTCTTGCCTCCCAACCGACTCTCACTGTGCGCCACCACTCCTCTGCCTCATCATCAAACAAGTAAACGGCATAAGTGGCTTTCCTCTCATCAGTATAGTCTAAAGGATCGAATATCTTCTCTATCTTATTAATCCAAGCTTCCGCCTTCCTATCATCTGGCTCTCCCTGAAATCTCGGTGGATAATACCCCAAGAATTCCTTCAGCGTACCACGGCCGTGGTAACCACCCTGAACATTCAACAACTAAGTATGTAATGCCTATGCTTGGGCAGCCTGCCCTGCTAGTAACTGTGAGTGCCCTTCCATAATCTCCGTCATCCTATCCATGGCAGCAGTTATACAGACATCACCCCTATCTCGGCCCAGTGCCACATTATCCGGTGCTTCGTCAACTACCTCAGGCCTACCTCTGGTTCTTGGTCTACCAGTCATTCTACTAATCAAAGAGTTAGCACAGGTTATAGCACATAAACAGGCTATAGACAATTATCAGCACATAAACAACAAACTCACATAAAGCACATAATCACTTAAGTATCAATCACATAAACAAATTAATCACATAATCACATAGTCACTAATTCACGTAATCATTTAATCACTTAATCATATTAATTACATATTTCACTTTTCTTTCACTTCATACATACTTTCATACTAAGACCATTACCCACATTCTGAGAATACACCGGCTAACAACTAAACATTAGCTTTGATACCACTTAATGTAATGCCCCAACTCGACCCCTCCTACAATCAGTCAGGACGCAACGGAATTTCGGCAGTATAACAACAGTAATTAGGACACTGAGGGTCTAAACCAACCTCTTCGCAACTCATACAACCAACTCCACAAATAATTCAACAATTATACAACACAACCACAATATACATTAAACATTCTTTTACCATTGCATCCATAAGTTATATGCCTCCGTTCCAACATCATACATTTACTATATAACATACATTTTCCAAAATAGGTTATAACCAATCTAGCTGCCTAATCCTTTTCCAAAACAAGACTACTAAACTAGCAACATTTAATCCATTATCTTTACAACATCTTATACATCATAAATTTTTTAAGTAAATACAAACCAACTAGTTTTAATATACAAGATAACAAAAAGTACAACATCAGAATTCAAGGACAAGACTCTGGCACATAGGACTCGTCCACATATGGCACATTATCCTCTTTTGGGGTTATGTACCCGTAATCTGGATCGGTAACACCTATATGCATGCAATAATTGAGAGTGGGCTTATATAAAACAAGCCCAGTGAGGATTCGATAGATCTCTAACAATATTTACTATACTCCTTGGAAATCATCCTTTGAGCAGTAAACACACAATAAACATCAAGAACAATATAAGCACATTAACTATAATGACCAATCAATAAAGGATACTCAAGTTGGTGTAGCTCCAAACCCCATTACGATCTCAACCGTTCTTCTTATAACTCCGCATTACTCACGCACACGAGGTACCTCTCTAACCCCTCCCTCCATGGCACCTCCGCCTATGCGAGTTGGGGGTACCCTATGATAGTCATACCGGTTTCAACCCGACAGCCCGACGCTGCCCGAGAGGTGGCACACACATACCGAGACTTATAACAATAATAATAATCATTCAAATCTCAGGAGGACAAGGCTCATCAATAATCAATTATCACAGGAGGACAACAAAGTAGGTTGCCTATCTCCCGGTTCATCAATAATCAATCAATAATCATCATTTCAACAACATATCATCAAATAAATAATTAACAACTCAACGACTAAGTTAGATGACAAAGTAGGCCATCCAACTTAACATGCAATAACCACACATTCAAACCCTAGTCTAACTATCAGCAACTCACAAATCATTCACTCAAACACCACCCAAACATCCAAAGGCATAATTCAACATTTTAAAGAAAGACAACCCAAACTTCTAAAAGTCATAACTTACATTTTACTAATCCGATAACCTCCAAACCAGTTTCTATCACTCTCCCACTCAATCAACAACATTAGCCCCCTCAGAAACCAACCATAATCCATCCAAATCATGCCCAACAGCCCTAAAACCTAAATGCACCTAAGCTGAAATTTTTAGACTTTCACACCCACATCACAATCAAAATTTCGGCATTACAACATTACTACCACGTATTTAACAAACGTTTTACAAGCTAACAGCCATCAATTCCAACCACCACAACTCCGATTATTCAACAAATAGCCAACAACTCAATTTTAATACCCGAAAAATAAAAATTCATGCTACAACGGTTTAAATCTTATATGAACACATATAAACGATCCTTAGCATGCACTGAGCAATAATATAACATCAATTCAACATTCTAACTGTTCAAAATTCAATTATATGCAAAAATATAAAAATGATATTTTGAGATCTAGAATTTTCTCTCACCTTTGATGTGTTTTGATGCATGAAAAATGCGCAATGAGTGCCCAACAAGTGAATTCAAGCTTTGGTTCAAGAGATTTGGCCTTTGATTGCAAGTTCTAATGAAAAATTACTTTTGAAAACCTTGAAATTTCTTTCTCTTTTCTCTCTTGTGGCTCTCGGCCTTGTGTGTGTGAGTGAGTGTATTTTTGTGCTTTGCTAATGTGTGTTGATGCATTATATAGTCAAGGTCAACAAAAAATAATAAAAGTCAAAGGTGGAAACTAGTTGTTTTTTAGTGTTTTTAGTCTTTTAATTTAGTTTTAGACTATTTCTTGCTCAACACAACTATGCAACACTTAAACTATTTTAAGTAACTTATTTCTAGCTGACAAGAAGTTTCTCATGCAAAGACTTTCACCCGGCTCGGCTAAAAACGCGATTTTTGCAAAAGAATGTGTAAAAACCTTTAAAATTCCAAAGCCGATTTGAAATCCTTTTTAATCAAACACCGGTCTATTAATATCCGATGACTAGGTTTTAAGACGTTTAAAACACCCCCGTAAAAATTTTAGCGGACGTGCGTCCAAAATACTATTCACTAAAACCGTCGATAAAATTTCTAATTCCGTTTTTTTTGAAAATTTCATGAATTCACACATACCATGTATTAGGAATATAAATCACATATTTAGCACATTCTAACTTATATAACACATAAACAGGTCAAAACACACAAATCGAGACAAAACACGTAAATCGAGGTAAAGACAAAATATGGGGTCTCACATCCTTCGATTCCCCTACTTTAAAGAGATAGATCCTCCTTTTCCATTCATTTTTCTATTTAACTGGTGATCAAGTATCAACAAAAGATCTTATTAGCTTAGGGACGTAGCGATAACTCGAGACCTTCCTCTCTTAGGCTTACCAGTATTGACTAATTACAGAATCTATATATTCCTAGAAGCCTGGCAAGACGCGATAAAGACCTGAAAGGTGAAAGAAGCCCTTCAAACGAAAGTCCCACATCTGATTCTCAAGCAGCTTGTATTGGTATACTAAGAAGAATGGTGATGCTTCCCTTCAGTCAAGTGAGTCACTATTCGCTTTCGTTCAAAGCCCTGCTACTTCTACTGATTCTCACATGTCACTTTGCGCATTCTCTGCCATCAATCTGATTCTGTTCATGTCCTTCTCCTAGTGCAATAAGTTACTTAACAAGTCCTTCTGTAATAGCTTATTCTAGCGAAACAACCTATTTTATGTCAAAAGAGAGATCAACTAATTCAATAGCAGCAGAGTGAAGGGATGCAGATTCAATGGATCTTCTTTGCTCTGATTCAATTCTTGACAACCTGAAACCAGGAAAGAGCCAAGTACCAAGGGGGATGGAACTCTCAAGTGGACATCTGAGATGAGAAGTCGAAAGGGCTAACAAGGGATAAGCATTCACCAACAAAGACCCACAACTCTGACTTTGACAGTGCTTACGCATTCAGTTACCTTTCTAAGAGCTACTTTCATTTCTCTTCTTTGCTGCTGATTCAATAGCACCGGAGACTTGAACACGGATGCCATTAACAGTGGATAGGCAAACAAAGTCTAATCAAGGTACAAAATAGACTTCTAGACTGCTTTCGGAGTTTCCAATGTTATGATAAAATAGGGTACCCCTACTGTGCTTCGGCTGCCTTTCCACTCCTCAAGCTAGAGCCGGATTGACACCCTACGAGTACCGGCTTCGCAGGATCATTTTGATCCATACTCTTGTAAAGCTCTATTGGGCGGAGGACTACTTCTCTTGACTAAAAGATGAGTAAATAAGATTATTCTCTAATATAATTATCGCAGTTTACCAGTTTAGACCATTGTAGGGACTAGGGGAAAATATTAGTCTTAGGACGTAATGGCTTTCCAGCTAGTATGTCCCTTCTACCCCTTGTCTATCCACTCTATACTATTTACTATATCTTCCGCTTCAAGTTTCATTTCTAAAATCCTTCTTATGCTATGAGTTAAAACCAATTCAAATAAAGGTATGAAATAACTCAACTGATAAGGAGAGGAAGGTAGATGCTCAATCGATAGGGAGAGGAATGGTAAACGGCCTATTTTGATGAAGGAAAAATTGGCTATATTCTTTTCTTTTATGCCATGAAAATGGGATAGATAGAAGGCATCTCAAACTGCTGCTTCATTTTCTTATATTGAACCAACTCTTGCTCCTGGAATTGCTCGTCGTGCTACTGGAACTACTAGATCAACGAAAACTCACTGTTTAGGGGCTATGACTAGAAATAAGGGTCTATTCGATCTGTCGCTCGCTCTAACGTGGATCAACTGTATCTGTCGTGAAATACAGTTAGTCGTTATAGGTATAACCACCTAGGTCATACGTACGGACATAAGTAGCGAACTAAGTAGTA